>OU015771.1:24604019-25016469 GCA_907173295.1 Fagus sylvatica
CCCCAATTCAAATGATCTCTTTGTTTTTTATGGCAAGTTTTATGGGCTTGGTGACTTTAAGTTTTGACGTTGTCATTTACTTTTGCGTTGTAATTTATGTCCCTAAGTAAAAACTCAGGTTCTCATTACATTGCTTTGTGTTTATACTTTATACTGGTCTATATACTAAGTATTCTCAAGTTGGATTTTCATTTTTGGTTTGCTTGTACATTGTGGCAGCTCCTCCAGCTCCAAGTGAGAGTAATGGCTACCTGCGTGTTCGCTGTAATGGTGGTCTGAACCAGCAACGTAGTGCGGTTTGTATCCTTTTCCTTGCTCTGAATTTCATTTCACTTTTTTACCCTTGGATCCTTACAATTTTCTTGTGGGATACCATCCGGAAAAATATCATAATAGCTCTATTGTATTGGTGTAAAAAAAGAAGTGAAGTAAATGCTTTTAGATGATAAGTGAGGCTTCTCAATTTTTATTACCCAGCTAGAGTTTTAAGATTCCATTTTATGTAAGCTAAATGAAGTAAGCATTAATATAAGGGTGTTTCTTTTATCATGGAGTTGTTCCATGTAAATTAATATATAATCTTGATTGTATGGGTTAATAAGGATTATGGGCTAAAACTATCAGACCCGTTCATCAATATATATGCTTTCTCTTTTCTTGTAAAGTTTTTTATATTAACTAATGACTTTCTTTCATACACCTTGCAGGTTGCATTTCAGCAAGCAGACTTTACTGCTTCGAATCTGTGGGCAGCAATCAATGACCGTCCTCTTTTGCCATTTAGGTTGGCAACTCATGCACTTGCTAGTATCATACTTACAATTTTATTCTTTATTAACTGACAAAAAAAAAAGTGATTCTCTTAGATAGATATTGAAAGAATTGCTAAACTGATCTTGAACTGCCTGGACAACAATTCTTTATAGATGTGTTTTATGGTGGAATTAGTGGTTTGTCCTTCTGTCAATTTTGATCAAAGGCAGACTTATTCATATATATATATATATGTATATATTATATTATATATATATATATATATATATATATGCGTCATTCTTCTATTTACTTCTTCCCAATTTTTTTGGTCTCACCTTCCATTAGCTGTACATAACCTGCCCCATTTGGCTACCAGGTTTCAGAACTTAGGTGCTAATTGGGATCCTGGTAATAAAACATAACCTGAAAGATGACTTTTCCATTTCTAAATCTAATTTCTCACATTCTGTTTCATTTAGGATTGAATTACCAATTAAAATGTTGGGGTTTGTTGGGTGTTTGAATGGCCTGTGGTACTTGGAATTTGTGAACTTAGTTTGGAAGAACTCACTCCAATGTTACTGCTAATTGGCACATTGCTAATACATCTCTAGCAGACATGGGGATGTGCAACTAATTATTGAAAATGTTACTTATCCCTAATTTGTCAATAAGCAGTTGAAACCGAGAGATACCGTGCTGAGCTTGCAAAAGTTCGTGCTGAATTAGAACCTTGGGAAAAGCAACTGATTGAACATAAGGGAAAACTTGAAGTTACATGTACAAAAAGTAAGCTTTTGAGTGAAAAGGTGAGGTTGGTACTTTGCTGGTATCTTATTAATTAATTCTAAAGGATGCATAAGTACTAGATATTTGTTAGTGTCCCCTTATTTTCTTTACTGAATAGTGTAGTGATATCGACTTTGTAATTTTTATTTTTTAAAATCAATTTATGTCTATTCACTTGTAATTTTGTATATGTATTAACTATTTACTATTTCCTTGAATCATTAAGTAGGTGGATGTTCGCAAGTGATGATTGTGGCCGTCGCTACCTAAAAGCTTTCAGCCACCAACAAATGATCCCTTTGTTGCCCTCTGGGTGGTGGACACTCGATATCTGATTATACAACAAGAGATTGAAGACCAGATGTTCTGGATTTTGTTGTAATTCTTTTATACATGTTCTCAGTTGCACAAAATTGTTTTGACCATCTAATAATGAAATGTGATTGTTAAATACTATTTGTAAGTATTTAGATTCTAGAAACTTTGACATGGTGATGGTATGTTGAGTTCCATGCCTTGCCTTCTCAACTCCCAAAATGCTACATATAAGTAGGTTGTTTCTATGTCTCTACTTAATATATTACATCTAAATATAAACTTAAATTGTTGATACATAATTTTTGCTACAATCATGACATGATGAAGTTAGAAAAAGCTATAATGCTGAGTTCAATTTTTTTTAATACAGAATAAATTGATAGCAAGAGACAAGTGACTACTGGAATATCAGTTAAAAGAGCTACAAAAGAACTTGAAATGAAACAGAGCACAGAAACAACAGCTAAACTTGAAACCTGCACAAAACAAAATACTTGCCAACATTATACATGAACTACAAAAACTATTGATGGACATAAATAAAAATAAATAAATGCTCCCATTACATACACACTGGCCAAATATTTGGATTTTAGTAGTATTATAATGGAGCCATCAAACGAATTATATCCAACACTGGCTGTGACACTCATAAAATCAATGATATAAATAAGACAATAAAAGATTTAATACCTTCCACATTTCAGATGAAGCTCGCTTAGATCTAACTTTGGTCATTTTCAAGCATAAAAGATAAAATTTATATTTCAAGAAAAGTAGAAACAATGGGCAGGAAAAGGCAAGAGAAAATGACTATTAAAATGTAGTTGCTCACCATAACATGCTAATGCTCCTCCTAATAAAAGTACAGCTATGTTATAAGAAAAAGAAAACTATTTTTCATGTATCACAAACACATCACAGACCTGATTCAGTATTCCACACTTGCAGTAGCACCAACAAAGCCAAATCTTAGATCACATCTTGAATTGACTAAAAAATTACTTAGTTTAATTGTCACCTTTACAACATGAGAACAACAAAATAAGAACAAATTTAAAATCTCCAAAGATAAATCCCAAACTTTAATCCCAATGCACAAACCCACCACAAACGGAATCATAAAAATCAAAATGACCCTCCTACAACCTTGTTTGCTGCAGCTCATGTTGAAATCATCTAAGCCATCGCACTACATGGATCTCCAACAACCAGATCTTCTACCTAATACAAAAAATGAAATAATTGATGAAGTAGCACAAGGTAGAACAAATGAAATGTTATGATTCATAAAGAGAAAATAATTTCATACTGTAATGGATGGGAAAGTGGCATTGCATATAGTTACTTAATTCTATCCATAACTTTTAATTTGGAAAACCTATCAGTCTCTAACCACATTTATTATGGACAAAAAAATAACTGAACGAGTATATCACATACCTAGTTTGTACCAGTACCACTTGTCGAACCCATATTCACATTAGGACATGTTCTACGATTATGTCCTTCCTCCTGACATATTCCACATCTCGGCTTAGGTTGATTCTCTCGCCAATCCATCTCATTCCTTATTCTTGTTGACTTTGGTCGACCTTTTTGGCGAAGCATTGTTGGGTCAGGGCGCAACGTAGGCCTTTCAATAGGCTGCCAATATGGCTCATCTTTCACAGGCTCAAAAGATTCTGAATAACTGGCTAGTTGTTCAGTTAATTTATAACATGAGTCAATATATTGTCTTACATCAATGTTTTGGTGAGCACAACATGCAATTACATGCGAACAAGGGATCTTCAACATTTTGCCATTTCCCACATGTGCATGTTCCCTCCTGCAACTTAATCTGATGAGTGTGGTCACCCCTATACGAACTGTCCCTAGATTAGGACGTGTTCGAATATCAAATACACCTTCCGTTACAATCAAACCTCGTTACAGTATGACCCTTTTGCCTTCTCCCGACACTTATAAAATGTATCCATGACATATTTACTAAACACTTCACTAGAACTCAATTGATCTTAAATTTTAGCACGACGATCATTGAAATAGGACACAAGTTTGAAAAAAGTTGAATTTCACCAATGCAGTTATAGGTAGGCTACGTGCACCTTTCAATACACCATTGAAGCACTCAGACAAATTTGTGGTCATTGCCCCATAACGATGCCCACCATCATGTGAGTATGTCCATTGCTCCACTGCGATCTCATCCAGTCTTTTACCAGCTTCCTCATTGTATCTTCTAATGCAATCCATTGTTGTGTTGAATTTCCATTTCTGATTAGCACTGCCCGCTCTCATTATCATATTCTTCAAATTTTGGTCTTTGTAACGCTGTAAGAAGTTACTAGCTACATGACGAAGGCAAAATCTCCAATGTCCATTTGGGGATCGCCAATCAGGGACATGTTCATCCATAATGGCTGCTTTGATTCCTCCATGCCGGTCTAATATAGTGCAAATACCTTACCGTTGTGTGACATGGAGCCTGATCAAACATAAAAACCACTTCCAAGTAGACTCAGACTCATTTTCCACAATTGCAAATGCAAGAGGATAGATCTCGTTGTTCGCATCTTGAGCCATTGCTATCAATAACTTCCCCTGATATTTGCCATATAAATGAGTTCCGTCAATACTGATCACTGGCCTACAATGTACGAATCCTGCAATGCAAGGTCCAAATGCCCAAAATACACGTTGAAATCTCTCAGTATTTCTTTCGAAGCCATATTTTTTGACGAATTTCACTACTGTAGTTGGATTAGCTTCCTGTAATGCCAACATGAACTTCGGTAAGATCTCATAAGACTGAACCCAATCCCCATATATCCTGGCAATTGCCTTCTGTTTCGCATCCCATAACTTATAGTAAGAAACTTTGACATCGTATTGTTTAGAAATTTAGGCATCTAGGGTTGAAATTTTGATGCCATGGTCTGCCACTACCTGATTGAGAATTTCTCTTTCAATTAAATTTGAATCCAACATCTTGCCATCTTTACTCACATCAATGTTTGTACATGTGTGAGGACCATTGTATTTAGTGATCTCCCAAAATCCATGCTTCTTGCGTTGGCATGCCCGAAGTTTCCATGAACACGCATTTGTGCAATTAATTGCCCATTGAGTCAAGTTTGACTCGTACACTTTATATCTTTGGTTTCTATCTATGCTGTAAATCTTTGCTGCATACTTCACCTCCGCTTTATTGCTGAATATCAACCCTTTTCCTAAACTCCATCTCCTTACTCCAAAGTGTATAAGAGGTGTTACCACATGATCACATGGAACATTAATATTATCCCAAGTGTTGGCAATAAACGAAGGTGATGGAGCTTCCATTGTAGGTATGTGATGCGTAGAGTCTTGTGCTTGTATATCATCATCTACATTGTCACAACCATTAATTATCAGTTCACAATCAGAATCTTCATAATTATCACGAACATCATCAATATCATGTAAGGTTTGGCTTGCTATAAACACATCATCAAGATGATCATCTTGTACTCCCTCATCTTGTTTTCCCTCACCATTCACTGGGATCACAATCGATGGTACATGCTCTTCATAACGGTTGGGACCACATCCATCCATCAGTGTTGGTGATAAATGCTCATGTCGACTACTGCTACCCCCACGTTCCTCTAATGGTGTCGATATATCGCAATATGGTGCTGTGAGGGATTGGGTAAGAACATTGTAATCTCCTTGTAACTCTTCACCTCCATAACCATCCAAATTTGCATGTTGAACATCTTCACCATTATACAAACCAACACCTATTAACTGAAGTGTAATAGTTATATACAACTCAACACCTTTTAATTGAGGCGTCTCATTTAGCACATCAAACATGTGATTAACAGTATTGTCGTCATTTATCAACATGGGCATGTAGACAACACGTTGGCTAAGGATTTCCTGGGGACAACGAAAAGTAATAGTAATGACATTAGAATGATGATCCAATTCCAATGCACTGAATATTTTCCTTTGCAATTTCTTAAAACTTATCCCTTGTTTTACTCGAATAATCTTCATATGCATCCCTTCATACTGAACTCCATGGTCACCACCAAAAATTATTTCTCCGTTGTAGCGGATATATACAGTAACTAGAGCCATGATACCTATTTAAATCAATTGTAATTCACAACTTGTTATTGATAACTAAAAAAAATTAATATTCGTAAAAAACTTTAATATATCACATATGACACATTCAAAGATACATTCAACACTATATTTACACAACCCCATTGTTTAAAAAAAATTTAAAAAACAAAAAAAAAAAAAAAACATTGTCAAATATAAATTTAAGTCACCAAGAAAACATCATTAAATCAAAGGCATTATTTATAAATATATCAAATGCAAACTTACAGAAAGAAGATAAACTCCAGCTAAATCAAGACTTGGAACCACAACAACCAGATCCTGCATGGGAAAGATATCTTTTAAATTTTCAACAAGATATATATATATATATATTTTGAAAAGGCCATGGTAATAGAAATTTAAGGAACACACTATCACATATAAAGCTTAGTTACCTTAGGAGGCCATTTGGGAAAGGTAAATTTGTAATAAGGCATAGAAGTCACACCGGGCCATGTATTCTTGTTTGGAGTACCCAACACTCTTCAGACTCTTCATATATATATATATATAAAAGAGGATGTAAATATAATCATATACATGCAATCTCTTAGAAAATTCATGTAGCGATTTCTTTCATAATTGTTTTCATTTATTGAACCATTTCACAACAACTTTCACTACCATTTTCTTTACTTTAAAATGTTAAAATGAATAAATCCTACCAATGTTAAAATACTTTTACCGTTCTTTTCATTGGTCGTATTTACAAATGAGGTTTAAAAATGACCACAGCAACAAAAAAAATGTACAAGACAAGTTTTATTACTTTTCACAAACATTTTTCCAGTGCATGAAAACCTTAAATAGTTCCCCAACTATCTAATTATTAAAAAATAAAAATTATTGAAAAAAACACAAGTGAAAAATATGAACTATTTAAGGTTTTCATCACAAACTTATGTACAACACACACCATTTCATCAAAGAAAATACTTTTTTATTTTTATTTTTTTTATGTTTTTTAATCATCAAGGAATATACTTGAACAAATTAGGCCATTTCATGTCTATTACAACTTTATTACCATATTACTCAAAAAAAAAAAAAAATTAACTGTAGAAAAGTGATAGTAAATATAAACAGAAATGAAAAAAACAACCTAAGAAAAGTTAGTATTCACCCTCTAACACAACAAGAATAAGAACAAAAAAATTAGAATGAGTAAAGACTAAATAATGTATTAACTACATCTAAAATAATAGAAGTAAGTTGGAAGCATGGTTTTAAAAACCGGACCGGAAAAAACCGGGGACCGGTGCCTAATCCGGTCCGGTTCTCTGAAAAAACCGAAAAAATGAAAAAATAAGCCAAAAACCGGAAAACCGCCGGTTCAACCGCCAAAACCGCGAACCGGAGCGGTTGAACCGGTTTTGGTCCGGTTCCACAAATAAAAAAACTACATCGTTTTGGCCTCAGTCACGCCGCCCCTTTGCCTCACGCCGTGACCTCTCTGCCTCACGCCGGGGACCCCTCTGCCTCACGCCGCTTGCCCCTTTGCCTCGCGCCGGTGACCCTTCTGCCTCACGCCGCTTGCCCCTTTGCCTCGCGCCGGTGACCCCTCTGCCTCACGCCGGTTGCCTCGTCTGCCTCACGCCGGTGACTCACTTCCACTGGTGCCGGTGCCGTCTCCTATCCAGATCGCAACCAGCGTTCTCCTCACTGGACCCGTGGCTCTCCACCACTGCCGCTTGCTCCTCGTCGTTTGCCGTCCACTCCACTGCCACCGATATCTCTTTCATTATTTCTTTCTCTCTCTCATTGAATAACTGGGTAAATTTGTGTTAGACTCGGCTTTTCCACTTTGTTTTGTTGCTGTGTATGTGTTGTGAATGTTTATGTGGTGTGGGTGGCAAACATGTGTCGGTTTGTGTATGGTGTGATTTGTTGATTTTTTGTTTTTTGTTATCTTTTTATTTATTAAGTAGTGAGTTGTGGACTTGTGGCTTACTGAGTAAGTGTAAAAATTCTACTATCTTTATATAAAAAAAATAAAAGTGTAAAAATTGACTTGGCTATTACTATTTCTTTTTTCTTTTCTTTTTTGTTATTTTGCTAACAGTGAGTGAGTGTATTACTTTAGTTACAAATTTGATATGCCATTACAAATTTGAAACTCATATAAAATATTTTAAAATCTTCTATATATTTGTTAACCCTATATTATTAATTACAAATTTTTTTTGTATTTATTTAATTATTTATATAATTTTAAAATTATTAATTAAATTATTTATGACGTCACCGGTTCGACCACCGGTCCGACCCCGGTCGGACCACTAGTACGGGAACCACTCCCCTTTCCGGTTCTCTCCCCGGTCCGGTTTTTAAAACCATAGTTGGAAGATCTAAGTTATTTACCTACATATTGAGGATATCTCTTTGAATCAATGTAGTGTGAGCAAGATTTGATTGAATAGGTGAAGGAGAAATTGAGGAGTTGCTGCAGATGAATGAGAGAAATGCAGAAAAGGGGTTGCTGCAAGAAATGCTGGGTAAATAGATCTGTTTGAGTTAAAAGTGCTGTTGGCACGGTAATAAATGAAAACACTGAAATCTTCTCTTGAAGAGACGATTTCAAGCCATTTATTTATTTTTTAGAAAACCATGAGCAGAAAACCATGGGCGCGTTTTAGAAGAAGAAAAAAAAAATTGTAACATTTATTTTATTTATTTATTTTTTAGATAACCCCAGCGCGCATTTTAGGAAAAAATAAAAATTAAACTTTCAAATCGTCTCTCTGAGAGACGAGTTTAATGTATATATTTTTTTTTTACGCATTAATAAAAATAAGATTTAAAAAAAAAAAAAAAAAAAAAAAAAAAAAAAAAAAAACTCTTCAAGAGACGATTTTACAATTTTTATTTTTTTATTTTTAAATCAAATATGTTAAAAAGGCGTTAAAATTAAAAAATATATAAAGTTCTTCAGCAAATTTTTTTTTTTTTTAATTTTTAAACATATATTAAAAAGGGTTAAAATAAAAAATTCACAAAAATCGTCTCTTCAAGAGACGATTTTAAAAAGTACCATATATTTTGATATAACTTTTAAAGTGGTCTGTTTGGCTATATAACTTTAAAAAATGGGTTATTGGATAAAAAAGACGATTTTAAAAAGTACCTTATATTTTGATATAACTTTTAAAGTGGTCTGTTTGGCTATATAACTTAAAAAAAATGGGTTATTGGACAAAAAAATGCCTGATTTATTTTCCCACGCTTCTGAAACTTTGTTTGTTATTGGGCTTGGATCAGGTAATTGGGCCTTGACTGAAATTTTTTTAATACTCGTTATATGACCAAGAAACGGATTCTCTAATATTATCCTGTCCACAAAATCCGCTAGTCGATTCAATTTAATCTATTTATATATTTTTTTAAAAAAAATCTAATCAACGGTTCTCAATATCTAATGGAAATCTAAAAGTCCACGTGCCGCCACCCTACCTGAATTTCAGAAACCAACTCAACCACTCCAGATCACGCAATAACACCCCTCGCTCCCTTAATTACATCATCACTCTTCATCCACTTGTTTGCTTCTTCTCAAAAAACCAAACAGTTGCACTTTTACACCCACCTTCTCTCTATATCTCTAACTCTCACGCGCTCACGCGCATTGCGCACGCAATTCCATGTCATGGCCTCCGCCACCGTTGTTGAAAACCGCCACCACGTCCACCTTGAAGCCCTGCCTTTGATCGACCTCCGCCTCCTCTCTCAATCGGAGCTCTACTCTCTCTCTCTTTGCTCTTCCTCCTCTTCTTACTCCTCCTCCCTCTTCTCCTCTAACGACAACGACGAACGTTTTGATCCCCAAAATCGACCGCTCAGTCTTTAACGAATCAGCCGGTAGTCGCAAACAAACCTACTCTCGCCTCCGCCTCGCTCCTCGTAAACCACAATCCCCTTCCTCCGCCTCCGCTTCCACCTATTTCCTTCCCCGCCAAATCTTTGAACCCGTCGACGAAGAGAACTCCCAAATCATCTCCCTCTTGAAACAACTCTTCGCCTCCGATACTCAAGCTGAAGAAGATAACCTAGTTTCCGTCCGGGTCGAATACGAACCGTCTCTGCCCGATCCATCCAGTGAGGGCTTCCAGAATGTTTGCGTCGAATACGAACCGTCTCTGCCGGTTCTGCCTGATTATTCGAATGCCGGCTTGCAAAATGTTCCGATTGATGTTCTTGGTGAGAAGAAAAGGAAGCGAGGGCGGCCGCGGAAGAATGAGATTTGGATGATTGAGCGAAAGCCGGAGCCAATTGTGCCGGTTAATGTCGTTGTTAGCGACGAGAATAAGAAGCGAAAGCGAGGGCGGCCTCGAAAGGACGAGAATCGAATAATCGAGAAGAAAACAGTGGGGACACAGGTGGCTGTGGTGAAAGAGAAGGAGATGGAGATGGAGAGGGTGAACGAGAAAGGGGATGTTGTGGACGTGGCTGCATTGGGGAATGTGGATGATTTGTACGGCGAGGAATTGAAGAGGAGGACGGAAGGGTTGCAGACCAAAGCTGATTTGTTAGGGTTTTTGAGTGGGTTGAATGGAGAGTGGATGAGCTGGAGGAAGAACAGGAGGATTGTGCCGGCTAGCGATTTCGGCCACGCGTTACCAAGGGGTTGGAAGCTAATGCTTTCTATCAAGAAAAAAGTCGGCCATGTATGGCTGCATTGCCGCCGATACATAAGGTTTTTGTGATGATTTTTCTCACTGTCAATTTATCTTTGATTTATTTATTTTATATTTTAGCAATGTGTGCCGACACTGTATACTGTATTTTTGGTATGTACCTCTGCTGTTAACAGTTACACATGATAATAATTTTATCACATCTGTTGTTACATTACATTGAGCAGTAACTCCACGATTTTTCTAGTAGTTTTTATTTTTATTTTTCACGTTAGAAGGTAATAGAACCAATTAATAAGATAGTGTCTACGTCAAATCCGACATGTCACATGAGTGGTTTGGTAGTAACTCACAACACATTGACAGTAACTCAACGGTGGGTTTCATACCCCATAAACATTAGAGATACTATAGATGGACCCAATATATCGAATAGTCACTTGTGTGTTGAGTTTGACATTTGAGTATGGTTTGGTAAATATGTCTAAGGAAGAATAAGAAAAGAAGATTTCTGGAAGTAGGAAATTAAAGTGAATTTATAACTTATGAGATGTCTCAGTTGTACACTTGTGGATATGAGGTTTCTTTTGTTGAATTGTATAGCTATGGTCAGGAATTTCAGAATTTTTATATCCAGTCAATATCTGGTGCCTGGAGTGTATAGGGATCTTATGATTGCTACCCCGACCCCCCCCCCCCCCCCCAATGGAGTTTTTGAGCTGCATATCATGAATTTCTTTCAATTGATTGATTTTACGTTCTAGGAAATACATTTTTGTATTTTTGGAGTGACTATGGCTCCTTGTGAAGAGAAATTTGGTGAGGAGTAAACTATCTTTTTTAGACTGCCTGCATGTGTTCTTTTTGCCCTTCATTGCAGATAAATGTATCACCATAGAAGAATTTCCCTTGTCTATTTGTTATGTATAGTCTCGACTTGGATAGACTCATTTGTTTTTGAAGATTTCCCCTTTGTGTATTTTTATGTATAGCACAACTTGTCAAATCTCATTTGTTTTCTAATTTTTTTTTTTTTTTTGTTGCTGTGAAGCATACACCATGCCTTCTTGTTTTTGTTGCTTTAGTTTGTGGGTTTCCTATTTTGGTTTTACTCCCTTTTGGCCTGCTTCCGTAACCAAACAGATGGTTTGTCCCTTTACAGCTGATCTATGAAATTTTATGCTCAAATTTATGCGTATTTTATGATCACAAAATAGTCGTGGGGCACTTCACTTTATCCATCCTACTTTGTTTGTGGTCAACACTATATATGGTTTATTATGTATTTACTTGTATGCATACTGATCATCTTGAGTATTCTTGAAACATTTGTCTTAATGATTTTCTCAAAATTATTCCTCATACTGAATGAGGCTCCATTACATGGATCACTTGGAGTCATTTATCATAAAATCCTGTTAGTGAAGTCATTAAAATTGGTCACTGCTAGCTGAGTCTATAAAGTGGGATCAACTGGTAAATTTGGAGCATTCCTTTGTTAAGGAAATTTTCCTGTAAATACTGTAGCAAGGGCTGACATCTGCCGGCATTTGCCTTGCCGGTGGATTAGATTCCTCTTATGAGTCCGAAACATGAATTAGGTCCTAGACTCTGTGGCTGCTATAAGCCAATCCTAGACATTTTCTCAAAAGTCCAACTACAGAAAGAATTTTTATTTATTTTTGATAATTTGATAGTTGTGGGGAAGGGCGATTTGAACCTTGGATGTCTCCGTAGGAAGTGCCAGCCTTGAGCTACAAGGCTCTTGGCTTCAATAGTTGGGGGATGGGAGATTCAAACTCTGGATGTCTCTCTTGGAAACACCAAGAGGTGTCAATTGAGCTACAAGACTCTTGGCGATTATAGAAAGATTTTAATAACAATGCTTTATAAGTACAGGCCATAACCCCAACATCTCTATTGCCTGTGTCCATTTTCTGTCAAGTGTACTTTCTGCTAGTTACTCTCACATCATCTGTTACTATATGCCTAGGGACCAAAAGTCTTGTGCAGTGGCCAAAAATGTTCATGATACAAGTTAAAGTTCACGTATATACAACCCCCCCCCCCCCCCCCCCCCCCCACCCCCTCCCCTCCTCAAAAAAGAAAAGGTCAATTCTTGCTGGAACTTGCACAGGACAGTTATTATTTTGCTTATCTTAACATTGTGAAGTCCATAATACCATAAAAGTTAAGTTTACCTGTAAAAAGGAGTGAGAGAGAGATACAACCTGGAACTGGCATGCCTCCTACATGGGCCATGGAACCTCATCATGAATATTCTTTTGTCCAAAACAAAACAAAACAAAAAAAAATAGAGCAAAGAAGACAAGTTTCAATTTGAACCCAAACATTCTTAAGAACATGTTACGAGGGTTAATCCCATCCTTCCTTCCAGCAACGTGTTGTTCTACCCTATCTTCCCCCCATAGTTGACATACTCTGCTATATGGAAATGTGCAAATGTTAATATTATGCAGATCATGCCTCCTTATTGACATGCTCTTGTGTAGGTTATATCTTCTTTTGATTGGAAAGGTTTGACTTTGCTTGGTACAGTTGTATAAGGTAGTTAATTAGCTCAATATGAACAGAATAAAACTTACAAGAACCTGAACTGGCCTTTTTTTATGTATTTGGGTTGTTTGTCATGGCCTTTTGGATTTTCTATCTTTGACCTTAACAACTTTGACTCAAGCTAATTTTGCCAAGGCCTTTTCGACCACTATCACATTTATGTTCTTGTTAAGAGCATAAATTTATGTAGTCAATGAAAAGATTGTATTCTAAGGATTGTTCACAAACTTCTTAGGTTTACGTAAGTTATTTGATTTCCTCCTTGTGTGAATGGCTCTTATATGTATAACAAACTAATTTGATTCTACTTGCTGAACTTAGAGTCGAAATTACCTTATTCTGTGTGGATTTTTGGGATCAATCTTGCCTTTAAATGTTAAAAAAAAAAAATTGTTGTTTTATTATGATAATGTATGCCATGAAAGATATGGTAATCATAATGACTGTGAATCGTTCCTTTTTACGTCAGTTATATCATGAAACTGTTAGATTGCTATTTAACTTCTTTTTTTCCTTTAATATGACTAGAAGGGTGCCAAGCTACTGTCATTTATTTTGGTGCTTATTCTTGATTCTTAGTTTTAATGTTGTGTGGTTCTTACACAATTTTCCCTAATTCGGAACCATCCAGCCCTAATGGACAGCAGTTTGTGTCGTGCAAGGAAGTTTCTTCATACTTGCTTTCCATTTTTGGACTCCAAGATGCAAGCAAACCCAGGTCTGGTCATAGTGAAGAAAATTTTCAGTTGGCCAGCAAAATGGATCTTGGAGATGTAAGTCAGTGTCTGGATCTTTGCTTACCCATTTAATTTGGTTTATATTTATATTTACAAGGTTTGTAACAGGATGCAGATCTTAAACTTGAAGATGCCAAGAATGCTGATGACCTTGTTAGCTTTTCACAGCTCCCCATGACTTCTATATTATCTGATTATGAGAAGCAGGACACCTCGAAGACAGGGGATCCAGGGGTTCAAAGAGGGGAAGTTTTAAAATGCCACAAATGCACCGTGACATTTGATGGGAAGAATGATTTAGTGCACCATCTGATATCATCTCACAACAGTACTGCAAATAGGTGTAAACGTGATACATCGATCACTGATGGTGTAATAATTAAAGATGGAAAATATGAATGCCAGTTCTGCCATAAAATATTCGATGAGAGGCATCGTTACAATGGCCATATTGGGGTCCATGTGAGGGATTATGCAAAGAGTGTTGAGGCTTTAGGAGGAGTAATAAGCATGCAGAAGAGCTCTGACCCTGCACCAACTGGAGTTCTGCCATCAACCTCAAAGATGCATGAATCAATTGGAATTGACGGGGAAAAAACTTCTGGTGTTGTTGCCATTGATGGATTGAGTTCTGGTTTTTCTCATAGTATAATAAAAGCAGATAATGTTACTGAAAATTGTGGTGACACAGATGGTCATTCACTTGTTCTTTTGTCTCAAGACAAGCAAACTATAAAGGCTGACAAAGATGACAAAGTTTTAGTTGAGGAATATAGTGATAAGCTGGATAAAATTTGTAACATGAAAATGGATAATTTGGGGAAGGTAGATGTGGCTACTGTTTTTGCCAATAGATGTAATGCTTGTCCAGTTAATGAAACTGCTCCGAAAAATGAGAATAAAAGTGTCTGTGAATCTTCTGGTGAAACGAATGTCCTCAAATGCATTCCCAGTGGAATTAATAATTGTGTTGCAGAAAGTAGAAGTTCTGAAAGCTGTTCACTTGCTCCACCTGGAAATGAGAGAGCCATTGTTTTTGAAAACAATGTGATTGAAGTATCTGTCCGCTCATTGGAGGAGCCACAGCTGGGGGTTGGTCCTGAAATCGATTTTCTTGCTTTGAATGGTAAGGATAAAACATGTAGTGGTGAAGATATTCAGGACAAATGTCTTTCTAGCACAGTGGAAGATATGAAAGTTGATGATGGTTGTACATTTGAGAATAATGAGTCAGTTTCTGGTTTTGGCAATCATCACAGTGGGCTCAAGGATGTTAATGCTAATGTTAAGCAGCAATGCAGTTCTGAAGTCTGTTCGCTTTTTCCATTTGGGAATGAACAAAGACCCAGCTTAAAAAATGATGGGAATGAGATTGTGAGTTCCTTCATGTTGGAGTCTCTGCATGAAAGAGGTTCTGGAAGCGGTTTGTGTAGTTCATCTACTGATGAGAAAACATGTGCTGCCAGCAATTATGTGAATAATATTTCTACTAGCACCTGGGACGAGCCTAGATTTGACGAAGTCAATATCTCTGGGAACAGTTCAATTACAGTTGGTTTTGGGAGCAATCATGCTTCACAAAGCAATGAAGCTGTGACTAGCATTAAGCAAGATGGGTGTTCTGGAAGCTCTTTACAAAGCTTTATCTAGGAATGATGAATGCGTTGTTGAAAATAATGCAAATAAGAATCCCCATTGCACAATGGAGGAACCCTTTTCAGGGAAAAGCTTCTAAAAGCCATGTATTTGCTGATGAGCAAGGACCTGGTTTTGACAATAATTTGAATAAGGTTTCTACTGACGCATTGGAGTTGCTTAAGCTTGATGAAGTCAAAAGCTGTAAGGATGATCAGTTTAAATATTGGTTTAGACATGAATGAAACGGGAGTATTTGCGGATACTGCTGCTTGCAATGAGCAGGAAAGATGTTTGAAAGGCTCTTTACTTGTTTCTTCTGCAGATGAGCATAGATATGTTTTGAAAAATTGTGAAATCTTCAATAGTACAACGAATGAGCATAAACAGATAAGAGGTTCTTCTGAAAGTGGCGTACTTAGTCTGTTGGATTATGAACAATGCCAGGTTAATGTGAATGATGTGAATAAGCTTTCTTGCAGCTCAATAGAGGAGTCCAAACATAAGACAGTTAACAGCTCTTGGAACACTGAACTATTACTTGCTTTTGACACCCAGGCAGGACTCGATGTAGATGTGGCAAGCACTATGCAGGGACAAAGTTCTGAACGTTGTTCCTTTGTTCCTTCTGGGATGGAACAAACATTCTCCACTGATAATGATGTAACTGGTGTTTATAGTAGCACAGTGGGGGAGCTTAAGCATGAAAGAGGTTCTAAAAATGGCTTTCCTTGTCAATCAGCTTGTGACCAAAGTGAAAATAAGTTGAATAGGGTCTATACGAACACGGTGTGGGACCAGCCCAGATTAGAAGACATGGAGAAGCCTAGGGATGATGAGTTAATGATTGGTTTTGGAAATCATGCCCAATCAAGTGAGGATGCCATGGCAGAGCTTATGTGGAGAACTAATGAGCAAAATGTCCAGCAGAGTGGTTTAGCCAATACTTCATCTCCACTGATGCCATCGTCTGGATATATACCTAACTTTGATGTAATGACAGGCAAGGTATGAAGCATAACTATTTTTGAAGCAACAGTTTTATGTTTTGCCCCAATAAGTTTCTTTTTATCTTTTATTTTGTCCCAGAATTTTTGAACATGTCATTCCTATGCCGTCAATTTATTTCCAAAATTCACTTATTAGATCTTGTTTTTTATTCTCATTCAAATTTATGATGGTGATTTTTATGTCATACAGCAAGAATATGATGCATTCTGTATTTTGTTTTTGTTGCATGTGGCGAGATATATTCCTTGTCCCCACTCTGTGTAAAATATGTTAGATTGCTTGCTTAGAGAGAATATGAATCCCTGATAGTAGTACATGGAACCAGTTCATACCGCCCCCTTTCTTGGTCATAAATTTTTTATCTTCATTTAGTTACATTTGCTTTACTATTAAATGCTGAAAATGTTCTGCTGTGTTGTTTTTTAATTGATCAACAGCATTTAACACATGCTACCTTTGTATTTTAATAAACAGGGTGGAGACAAAATTTTCATCACTAATGACAGATTCAACAGCACATCAGGTTTAGAAGGGCTGGGATCGAGTAGTAGCATAGGACATTTGGAATACAATTTCCTGACAATGCAGGGAAGCTCTCATCCAGAGGAATCAAAGGTTTTGTCTTATGATGCAGAGATGGAGCAAGGGTTTAATTCCTCTGTTTGGCTTAAAAAGGAAGCTTTGCCTTTGTTGCCTAAGTTAGCAAGCAGGAATCAGGTCAGGACTGCATGCGTCTGGTGTGGGAATGAGTTTTACCTAGAATCTGAGAACTCTGGTATGCAATCAGATTCGGTTGGTTTTATGTGTGGTAACTGCAAGGCTAAGTACTCCGGGCAATTCAATGTACAGTAATTGTCCAAGTGTCCTCTGACTCCTGTAATGATTGCTTCTCATATACCCCACTTCCTATCAAGAATAAGATATTAGATATGAGGTAATTTCTACGTCTAATTGCATGGATGCATTTGTTCTGTGTCTTGAAGGATAGGTTGATCCTTTTATTGGTTTTTTTTGTTTTTTCGTTTTTTTTTAAGATGCCTAATTACTGCCGCTTTCTTATTACTTATGACCAACAATCAATGCAAATGTTGCAATCAAACAACTTACAATTTTGATAACATTAGAACAAAGTTTTATGAAACGGGTTGAGTTTGTTTGCTGTAAGTTCCTTTTTTTTCCCCTTCTGATGCAGTATCTATAACCTCCCACCCTCTTCCCCTTAAGGAGACTTACAGTTTTTTAGTTAGTGTATGTCCGATCCCCAAGGAAGGATGATGGTCTATGCAGGATGATGATCATGCATAGACGTACCTGATACCCCCTCCCCTTCCCCACCCAAAAAAAAAAAAAAAAAACTAAAGATAATATTAATGTACATGTTAATGATGCATTACATTGATAATTTATATATTTTCCAGGTAATGGTGGACACACCAGTTGGACGACAATAATTTTCTGTTGATAGACTCGTCAGGCTACGCAGGGAGGTCCTATGCAAGAGCCTGATTTTACAATTCTGGTATGGCGCTCTTTGGAGATCAGTTACCGCATTATTCTTTTTTAGTACTTTTCCCTTTAGGTCCAAGTGATTGTTTTTCAGAATACTGACAATAGATTTGTGGGGCTCCTTTATTTTGAGGACCCATCTTTTACCCCTCACAAGAAAGAAATAGGATTAACAACCCTATGGTGAATGGTTTTATGGGCTGACTTGGGGAAAAGGACTTGCATGACCTCTTTGCTCTTAAATTTAGCTCTCCAAATTAAATATCTACTTACAGTTTATTTTCCCCCAAATATTCTGCCTATTGCACCTGCCTCAGTTTGCTGTATTTCTTTGACTAAAGAGGTTGCAACTTACCAACTCATTACTACCTCTATATACTTTAAGATCATATATGATCCCCAGTGTTCAGAAGGAAAAGATCTGGGGGAATTTGACTAGTATGACCTCTGGTTTTCCAAGAAAAATGGGATTGTTTAATTATAGTGATGCCAGTCTTCATCATTCAACTTTGTTAGCAAATAGTTAAGGGAAAACTGTGTTGGATTCTATGCTGAAGATCTCAAAATGGTCTTCCCAAACAATAATGATTTTTTTTTTTTTTAATTTAAAAAATAATAATAATAAGGGAGGGATTGTTTTCTGGACATAGGTTCAGTTCAATTTTATCATTTTAACTTTGTTTCAAATAGTTAAGGGAGACTAGACGATTTGCCAAAGGTAGACTTGCTTGTTGAATCCACGAAATTTCGGTATTCATTTTAATCCTAAATCTCTATGCAGGGTGAGTGAGTAATCCTGGTATTGACACAACCCAAAACAAGACATCCCTCCCCCTGTCTATGAGGCTTGGTTGAGAGACTCTTTATTTTGTTATATTATTTAATGGAAAATTTCGATGTTAAGCCAAAAAAAAAAGACAACCCAAAATGTTTAATAAAGCCTTTCCAATAGTCCTTTTTTTTTTTCATCCACATTTGGAGAAAAAATGTCTCTTTTATACTTTATTATTCAATTTTTTAAAGACACTTCTTCACACTTTATTCTTCGTTTCCATTTAAATAATTTTTTTATTCTTATATTTGGATGAATTATATAATATTGTAGTGAAATAGTAAAATAATGGGGATAGAGAGGTACAGTGATTCTCTGGGGTAGAGAGTCACTTATAGCAAATTTACAATTTGAAGAGGAGAATTTGTTGGAGCATGATTTTTGAGTAATGTTCTTTACAAAATGAAGGAGGGGTGGCGTGTTGGAGAGCTTGTTGGACAAGCTCTTACTGTTGACTACTCAGTAAACGAATATGGATTAAGCCCTCATGCTGGTTTTGGGCCTTCTGGGCTCTGGCTTTGGTATATTGACTCTTTTTTCTTTTTCTTTTTTTTTTTTTTTTGTGTTAACTTGCGATATAAGGCTTAACATTAACTAAGACAGGAAACAAGACACAATCATTCCTCCACACGGTTATTGACTTGCATACTACTTTTTTCCTGTTTATTAATCTTTTTATTCAATGATCTTGGTATGGTAAATTATGTTATGCAATTCCGCTTCCTAGCTTTAGAATGTCTCCCCAACTTACTACTTTTTTTTTTTTTTTTTTTTCTCTTTTATTAATCTATTTATTCAATGATCTTGGTAAATTATGTTATGCAATTCCTTCCTAGCTTCAGAATGTCTCCCCCACATATTGAAGATGAAAATTATCACTTTGGCGCATAATTTTAATCCAAGAGTTCAAAAAAATCTTGGTTATTCCAATGTCACTGCAATTGAAAACCTTGTCAATTATTAATCTAGGAGAAATTACAATTTATTTCCGGTGATTCTCCTTATCATAATTTAGACCATAAAATTTTAATTATTACATTTGAACCCCTAAGTCTGGATTAAAAAGAAAATTGTTTGGATGCTATGCAAAGACCCATTAATGACGTTAACTTAACCAAATCTTTAGGCATAAATTGTAATTGAAAGCTTGTCTACAAAATGTAAAAATTTGTTAATTTGCACGAAATTTCTAAAAAAGTTACTTTAATATAAACTTTAGGGTCAGATATAGCAATCAGAATTTTGCAGGAAATTATATTAAGACCAAACAACATTAGTAAATTGTAACATTTCTTATAATCTAATGCATAGAAACCTTGCATATCTGGTTGTTTGAGGTCGGCCCAATCCCAGTGCACCGTCCAATTAAACAACAAAATTTGAGCTCTAGCTGCCCATGATCAGTGGAAATGGAATTAGCTCTCTTTGTTTGAATTATACGTTGCTTAGTTTTTCTTTTATTTTTTGAAATTTTTGTTGAGTTAGGACTTAGGAGAGATGTAAATGGTGTGGCCCATTCATTGGTCAAGTTTATTTCAATACCTCGATGCTTTGAGGCTTGGTTGAGAAATTCTTTATTGTTTGCTTCGGTTTAATGAATTGTCGTTCTTAAGCAAAAATAGGAAAAGGAAATCAGTTTGTGCAGCTGGTTAGACACTCGCGGCAACTAGTGAGGGGCACCAATAAACCCGTCAATGGTGTAAATTATAAATTTTAAAGTTATGGGACTGATTTAAAAGCAACCACAACTTTAAATTGTATTTTAACATTTGTTTTTCCAAGTTTCTAACAATGAGTACGAAAGACACGAAAGTTACCATTTTCACTATGAAAGTAAGGTAGTTTTCTTTGAGTATTAAACTATTCTTTTAGATGTGTGTAGTTTTTTCATTCCACGCATATCAGATAATTACAGTAAGAAATCCCTTCGAAATAACCCTAAGATGATATTTATGAAATTTGAACTCATGTAGACCATTATACTTAATTAAGATGTAACCAATACTTAAAGAAATGAAATATTACTAATTCTTTTGATAAAAATGAAAAAATACGTCGATGCTAACAATAATTTCAAGAAGGAAAAAACTAACTATTATATCAAAAAGTACACATAATGATAATACAACGGTAATAACTGTTTTGTGGATAAGTACCTAAAGTTCTAAACGACTTTCGGGTGTAGATTCCATCATTCTCAAATTATCTTTTAACATAAAAAAGAATAGCACACAATAATACTTTCAAAATTGGGTAACAATAAGACTAAAAAAAAAAAAAGACAAGCCAAATAGAGATGACAAAAAGCACCCTAGATAACTAATCTTGATGTCATCAAGCACCAGCACCTCCTCCTCCTCCACCATCACATCCTCCTCCATCCTCCTCCTCCATCGCCACCACCCCCACCACATCCTCCTCCTCCTCCTCCTCCATCAACACCACCGCCACCATCTACCCCATGACTGTTGCCATCTCCACTGCCATCACCATCAACGGTACATCCTAAGATAAATTTTATACGTCCTCGACTGAGCAATTTCAAAAGAATAGATATTGCGAACATCAAAAACGAAGCTATTAGAAAAATCTTCAAGGCTCTATCCATCTTTCTAACACACACGAATAAGTTATCTCTATGGCTTTCCTTTTTCTAGTCTATATAATATATAATAGCAGAAGACATGAGCGTTAAAACCAAGAATATTTTACATCATGACAAGTGGCATTTTTATTTATTGTTTAAAATTTCCAACTAATACGTTGTTTTAAATTTTAAATTTCTTAAGTGGTATGATACATGCGTTTACAAAAGCATTAAACGCACAAAAACAATAATTTTAATCGTTATTAAACACTTTTAAATAAAAATGGATAATAACAAATTATTTTAAATAAATCTCCTACTACTAAAAGACATCTTAATAAAATATACTTCTCTAAGAGATATTAAAACAATTAGTTCAATTTAACGATTAACACCAATTTTTTTTCACAAAATATTTTTTATTAAAAAAAATCAAATTGATTCTTCTATTACTAATAGACTTCTTTCAAATAATTACTTCTCTAAGAGAAATTAAAAACCAAAGTTCTTTAAAAACAACGCCTAAACACAAAAATTTATCTTTAAATTAATTCATATTAGACTTTCTTCAAAAATTAACGACCAAACACCAAAACAAAAATCTAATACGGAAATTCTTTGAAAATAACAAAGAAAAAAAAAATCAATAATTTTTTTTTTAAAAGCGGCAAACATAAAAAATCTATCAACAACAATTTTTTTAATAAAAATAAAAAATAAAAAGAATCAAACGATAAACACCAAATTTTTTTATCTATTTAACAAGAGCATTACTAATATGATTTAAATCTGCCAAGTGACATCATCCTTCAAAAAAATAACTAATATGATTTAAGTTAACACGAGAACTCACAAATTCAACGAAACACAATTCACAGGTTTTGCTTTTTTCGTAACAACAATCCCAACCAAGGTTTCTCTCTCTCTCTCTCTCTTCCTTTTTGATATTATGTGTTTTAGATTCAAGCACCATGCGGTTTTTATATTCTTATTAAAATCATACAATCTTAACGCACTAGATAAATTATAAACTACTATAATTTTTATATTATTTCATCTTAGAAAATTCTATTTTAATAAAATTTTATTACTTTATTGAGAGATCCAACTTTTAAAGATACAGTTTAAGATTAGTGAATTGAAAAACTATACATGGTGCGGGTTAAATGTTACTATATATTAAACGAAAACTTGTTCCATTCAATCGGAAATTCAGAAGAAGTTGAAGTTTAAGAGAGAGAGAGAGAGAGATTCGGGAGACTTTGACATGATGTTTTAGCAGATATGAAGCTTCAAAGATGCTTCGTTGGCTGCTTAATTAGACCTTATCATCAACAAATGACTTAGTCAATTAGATGTTACGTACAAGATATCAGATATGGAACTAATTCAGGCTACTGTTTATCTGTTTGTTTTTTAACGATTGTTGTTGTTATAATTTTCATAAGGAGAGCCCCAAATTTGTTTCCTTAAGTCAAAATCCATTTTATTTTTAGACTAGCCAAAGTCCAAAAAGAAAATAATTACCATGGTCCATGATAATGCATGTGTGTGAAACTGTGAATACTGAATAGCCAGTAGCCACCATCAGTCACCCGTCACCATTAATTACCACCTCTGCTGCTCTGCACATCCTTTTACTTCTTCTACAAGCCAATCTTTGAAACTGAAGTCACAACTAAAATCCTAAACCAATTCTTTTGAGATTAGGTAAGTAGGTTGCTCTCCTAATAACTTCCGTGGGCAGCAAAGGAAGGACAAAAGTCTTCTTATCCAGCATGTACAATTATTATATTATTAAGAGCTCAATTAATAAAGTTTTTTGTCGTTAAGCAAGGGACCTGGGTTCAAATCCCGTATACACTAAAAACCAATTGGTATTCAAAAAAAATTATTATACTATTACAGTTGATTTTTTGGAAGCTACTTGGGGGAAGAGAATCTACTCGCAATGAATTCTCCAATATCCTCCAATTTTTAAGCTAGACAAGAGAAATGTGGCATTTTAAAAAACCAATGATCTTAAAACACTCATTAAAAACCACATAAAATTAAATAAATGTCATGTATCACAATTCTAACTAAAAATTTAAGGAAATTAGAGATTTTCAATGAAAGTAGATCCTTTCCCCTATTTGGACTCTAGTGAGATGAGCTTCTTCTTCTTCTTTCTTCAAAAATAAAAAAAATAAAAATAAAATAATAATAATTCTCCTACATCTCGAACAGAGCGCGAAAACAACAATTGATAAGCTAAACTACTAAAAATATCAAGAACATATCCTTCAAAATATATTTGTTCAAAGCTCAAATATTCTTTTATTTTTGTACGATTTTAATAGATTGAATTTTTCAAGTAATTAGTTTTATGCCCATGCGATCAAGGATTTATAATAAATAAATACATAAATAAATAATTAAGAAATAAAATATTTCAATAATATAATTAAAATTGAATAATAAAATATAATAACAGTAAAATAACAAAAATTATTTCTAAGTTATGTGGCGAATAACACATCGTATATGAACACCATTTCATTCAAATAAAAAAAAAATTATAATATCATATTATTAGAATAAATAATAAAACTCTTTTTAAAATTTCTTGGAATTTTTGTATTTAGTTTTAATCAAAATAGTATCATTACTTTATATTAATTTTAAGCTTAAATAATGAAATAGATTGTAAAATAAAAAGACCAAAAACTACGTTAAGTTATATGACAAATGCACCGTATGTAGGGACAATAGGGTCAACCCAGAATGACTTGGATTTTGTTCACTTATCCAAAAAAATAAATAAATTTAACATGCTTTCTAATAAAAGAACAAAAAAATTACTCAAAAATAAAATTCGAATAATATATATAACCTTAAGTTTATAGTTCATAATTAATTCTAATAGTCTACTTATTTAATAATTCAACAAAAGAAAAGAAAATGCGTATATAATTTTACTAGCCTCCTCACACGCGTTTTGCGCGTGTTTAGAGGCTCTTTTTTATTTTTTGGGCAAATTGTAGGTTAATTTGATGACGGATAAAAAACGAAAAAGAAAAAAATAAATTTAATTTCATTGCCATTATAAATTAGAATTTCAATTTGAAAATTACACTTTAATATTGATTCTAATTGCATCAAATAGAAACAAAAACAATCCGAGGAGACCAAAGTCAAGAAAAGACAAATCTAAGAAAAAAATTATTATTATTATAAACGTGATATTATATAACTTAGTTAACTTGAATGATCGAATAAAATTAAAGCTTATCTAATTGACATTGTGAAAAAAAAAAGAAAAAAAATTATTTGAAAAGATCCACCGCCATAGGTATAAGGTAAAACACATTTTGTTTAGTGTGAGATGTAATTGCTGAGTTGGCTTTCCATTGCTTTGTTACAGGTATAAGGTAAAACACATTTTGTGAGAGATGTGTTACTGCATGGTTACAGGTGTGAGAGATGTGTTACTGCTTAGTTACATGTATAAGGTAAAACACATTTTGTTTAGTGTGAGATGTAATTGCTGAGTTGGCTTTCAATTGCTTATTTGGTATTTTTAATTGATATGTATTAATTTTACTGGGCCACATCTTACATATTGTTGGGAATGTATATTCAAAGATTGCAAATATGCTCCGGTGAGAAAGATAGGTAACCTCCACAATTAATTTTCTAATCCAACAGCAACTGTCCATTTTAACTATTTATTATCCGGTTAGATATTTTGCAGTTCAAATGTTCAATCATCAGTGAGTGAGAAAGATAGGTAACCTCCACAATTAATTTCCCAATCCAACTACTACCCAATCATCAATGAGTGAGAGAGAGAGAGGTAACCTCCACAATTAATTTCCTTAATTATCCATCGTTCGACCCCCTTCACAACCACACATTTATGCTACTTTTTCTTCAATTTGTTTTCGACATGAAATCTATAGCCATATAGGCAACTTGCATGTAAAAATTTCAACCAACTTCCAGATCTCTTACTTGTCCTCTTTTCGGTAAAGAACAATGGCCGAGTCTCCGGTTTGGTGAAGCAAAAAAAAAAAAAGGTAAACTGTGAGGCATATTAGTAGAATCGTAAATAAGGACCTAAAATTAAAAACAAAATGAATATACGTGTTTCATGTATTAACCTTGTAGTTCTTCACACATAGTAAATCCTTATGTATGTTCATTGCAAACCATATCTATGTTTTCAACAATCCTGCATATACAACAAAAAAAACCCATTAAAATTCAAAAATAAAATAAAAATGAAAAAACGATGTTTATAGACATTATATTGAAAAAAACACACATAGTAAATCCCTATGTATGTCCATTGCAAACCATATCTATGTTTTCAACAATCCTGCATATACAACAAAAACAACCCCATTAATATTCAAAAATAAAAATGAAAAAACGATGTTTATAGACATAATATAGAAAAAAACAGTGAAAGTTTATCTGTAAGATTTGAGAGTTGAGAGTTTAATCTTTTATGAAGAGAGTTAAGAGTTGAGATACACACTTTTTTGAAGAAAAAAATTATAACGGAATCTTGATTCTAAACAAACTTTGAATAAGAACTTTAATAGGACTTAAATGCATAATTTAAATTTTGAATTTTGTTACTGGAAAGTTTTTTTTTTTTAGAGAGAGAGAGAGAATGGAAGATGGGAAAAGATTTGTGTAGTGGTAGAATATTTGTGAAGTGGAAGTTGGGAAAGAATTTGAAAGATTAGTTTTTTTTTTTTCCTCGCAAGTACGTTCTCTCTTTAAAATTATATCATTTTTTTTCTCAGTCACGTACGGCCATATCCTTAAAATTAGGATGAATTTTTTCTAAAAAAAAACATTAACTGTTAAAAATTGCTCATTTCTTTTCCTAAGCCATTAAATATACATTTTTAAAAAAAACCAGTGATAATTGTTTTGATACAAAAAACCGAATATTTATCACTTAATGTTTGATTGGTTATCATATAACTTCAAGATAAGGTTGTGTTGCTTTTTTTAATTTTTTTAATAGGGTTTTTAGAAAATGGGAGATGTGAGGGAAAAAAAGGGAGAGTCATAAAAAAAAAAAAAAAAAATGAAATAGTGGAATTTTAAATGTAATTTTTCTTATTTGTTACGTTGAATGGTGAATTTTTTTGGATTGATATTCTCTAATGAATTTTCTTATCTGTACTAAATTTTTTTTAATAATAGTTTGAAATATTTTATAGTTATCTTTTTAGGTAAATGGAATGGGATAAAGATTAGGGTTTTTTTTTTTTATTAACTATATTTGTATGGGATAAGAGTTTGAATTCAAATAAAAAACTAAAAGAAAAATACATTTAAATAGTGGCGTGAGTTGTTCAATTCAAATGAGAAAGAAAAAAAAAGTTGAATATGGATATTATGAGAGAGAGAGAGAGAGAGAGAGAAAAAAGAAAAAAAAAAAAAAAAGAGAGAAGAGACAACAATTTAAACTCTTCTCTGTTATTAAAAAAAAAAAAAAGTAGTAAGTTAGCCTATTTAATCTCATTTACGTATAGATTTAAAATATGAAGTTTTTTTTTTTTTTAATTCAGAAAGCAGTTATAAGGATAAGGGACAATGAACCACCATTTAAAAAAAAACGCCACTTGGGTATTCGGCCCAGTGGTAATCCCCTTCCCCAAAAAGCCCCCCTCTATGAGGGTGTGGGTTCGATCCCCGGGATCTTCAAAATATACGTGTGTGTGAGTTTAGATTAGAATTTCTATCATATCTAAAAAAAAAAAAAAACTGAAACGTGAACGTGGAGTTGTTTCAAACTCTATTGATCCTAAAATATAGTAAATTACTTTTTTAACCTTTAATTTTTATTTTAAAAGCAAATCAATAGATTTTAAATATGAGGTATTTTAGCGTGCACTAAAATGAACAATTTTCTATATAGAGATGTGACTATTATATTATTCTTTTGAAGAAATATTATTATTTAAAATCAATGATTAAATTAGGAGAGTTAGAAGATGTGAGGGGTATTTTTGATAATATATTAAAATAGACATGAGGACATCAATCTTCTTAATAGTATTAGATTACGTATACTTATTTTGTAGGTCACTACTAAGCTTCTTTTTCTCATGAGCTGCAGGCTTTAATTGATTTATGGGCTAACGATAGTCTATCTTCACTGTCGAATTGATAGTCCCAAAACCTTATTCCATAAGGTTCGGCCACATGAATGGGCTTCATTATTGTGTCGAATTGAGCATTTTGTCAGCCCATTATCATTTGAGCAAAGAACAATAAACATTTCTTAAAAAAGAAACAAACAAACAAAACAAAAGACGCTGTACACGTGCACAGCTCCGCTTGCATCACCACTATCATCATGATGATCCACTACAAATCTAAGAATCTATCTATAATAACTGTTTAGCTTTACTTTTGTTGTTTTAACCTTGTTTGTCAGATTGTCTAATATCTAGCTAACACAGTACAAAACAAAACAAGCTCTCAAATCTCACACACATTCGCACGGGTCTGTCCAACGCCACCGTGCGCGCACCCTTCCAATAATTTCGGCACCCCCTTCCCAAATCCCAGACTCAACCAATCTTCTTCTTCTCCGATTCCCCAATTAAATTTGTTTAATTTTCTTAATCCATCACTACTTTTTTTTTTTTTTAAATATTAACCCCACCACCTGTTTTTCATTTTCTCATTAAAAAAAAAAAATTGAATATAATAGAAAAGAGATACCGTGATTAGTCTCTTTCTCCTACTACTTTAAAATGCTTTCTCTTCGCTCTTATCTCTGCCGTAGACCTTGACTTTTAAAGCTCTCTTTTCTCTTTTAAAATTGATAAAATTTCGGGTGGGTCCGTACGATTTCTGATTCATATTTATTGGCTTTATTTTCACCGTTGATGGAGGGGATGATGAGGGGTTTGAGAATGAGGATCGTGGTGATTTTGGCGGTGTGCGTAAGGCTAACGTGCGCTGCCGAACCTCCTAGTTCTAGGGCTTTATTATTTTTGTCGAGTCCCGTTTGTGCTACGGAGTCCATTTCCGATTCGATCCTAGGGTTTCGGAATTCCAATTGTCACTTGTACGATGATGTCGGACTTGGATCCCTTGGTTCCGTTGCTGTTACCGAGGTTACTTTTCTTTTTCTTTTTATTTAATTTATTGAAATTGCTATGCTTGAATATTTTCTCTCTTGGTTAATTTTGTTTGGGGAAAAGAAATGTTTGGTGAATTTTGAGCATTTGATTCTGATGTGGTTATGTTTAGTGTGTATGTTGTATAGGAATTGGAAATGTGAAATGTGGGTTGTTTGTGTTAGTTAGGAAGCAAGTTATGGTTTATTTGGATGGAAGTGTTTGAAAAGAATGAGTTGGATTTCAGTTTTTAGTATTAGTATTGTTGAAATTCACGATGGGTTTAAGCGTTGTTAGTTTGTATGACATTACAAGTGTTTTGTGTTAAAGAAAAATCTTCAAAGCTCAAATATGAAATAATTTATACTAGCAATTGGTTTTCGAATCCTCATATCCAAATGCGACCTTAGGGAATCCTAATGTTTGGGTGTTTATGGTTAATGAGGATGTTAAAGTATTGTTTTTAGAGTCAACAACTGGAGAGTTTGAAAATATTGTGAATGTATAGTGCTACTGGTACTTAGAATTAAAGAATTGTAAGTATTTGATCTGCACTTTGGAGGCATTGCTTCTGAAAGAGGAATTTGCCCACGCTAAGAAAATAGCTTTTTCGGTGCTAATCGTTTTTAATATAGTTTCATAGGGCTTAAACAAATTGGATAGGTGACTGAGTTTCTGAAATGTTAACAATGGTCAATTGATTATTAATATAAAGGTGGCAACATGTCGGATAGTGCGAATGTTTATCTCTGTTATTGTGTTTTTATGATTCGTCGCTGCTGTGCTGTAATAGTGAATGTATGGGGTTTAGCAACAGTGCATGATCAAATTGAGAAGTTTCTTTGCATTTATAAATCGTCTAATATGATTCTGAAGGATATTTTATACTTTGCTACTGTGAAGGGAGATGAGGTTTCGTTGCAAAAGGCACTAAATATAGTTCACATGAACAGTCATGAATATGTAGCTGTGCTCTTCTATGCGTCATGGTGTTCTTTCTCCAAGACTTTTAGACCAAGCTTTTCTATCATGTCTTCTTTGTATCCCTCAATTCCCCATTTCGCAATTGAAGAATCGGCCATCAGGCCAAGGTTTGTATCTCACTAATTTTCTTTTAGGTTTGCGTTTTGTGATTATATCATATTGAAAAGTTCAGAATAACATTGGTTGAGTTCCTGCAGCATACTTTCGAAGTATGGAGTCCATGGGTTTCCTACCCTTTTTCTTTTGAACTCCACAATGCGAGTTCGTTATCATGGCTCCCGGACATACGGTTCTCTAGTTGCTTTCTATAGTGATGTGACTGGTAAGGCGTTTCATTTGGGAGCTTATTTGCTGTGGCCTTCTGTTTTGAATTCTCATTTAATCTCTGACTATGATGAATGAATACAGCTAGTTGTAGATAAGAATCCATTATAAATGTTACAAGCTCCTGATTTTTATAGTTGTTGAAGAGAAGGGTTTTTTTTTTTTAAATGCCTCGTTTGCAAACAAAGTATTACTTAAAGGTCCTTACTTAATTAGGATAATTAGCATGATTGATTGTTGGACATGCTTTGCTTGCCTTCTGTGATTTGTGTTTTTCGGTTGTGGTTTATTTCTCTATGTAGGCCAATCAGTTGTAATGTCTCTCCTTATATATTATTCCACTTGCTTTATTGAAAAAAATATGACACAAACTAATTGTCTCTTAATACATTTTCACTCAATCACCTATAATCTATGAGAAATAAACATTCTTTTAAATCCCTGAAATCATACATGATTGATTATGTTCTAAATTTCACAAGAATTTCCTTTTTACCATAAAAGATCAAAGATAGTCACCTTCCATTTTGTTGCAAAACCTAGTTTTGGCAATATTCATGGTTGAAAATATTCATTCCAGAGTTGCAATTGAAAGTAGAATAGTAAGTACAAGTATAACCACTCTATAAACAAGTTGTTAGGCTATTGATTTCTAGTCCTTACCAGCTATTGGAACAATTCGGATGTTGAACTACATATGCTCATAAGTGTGAAGTTCCATTTTCAGTAGTAGTTTTTCTCGGATCTGGACTTTTTTTATTGAAAGTTATTTGATTTGTTCAAAAAAGGATTTTTGGTTTTGTTCTGGGAGACGGTCACTGGCTATAGATATATAGGCCAGCTGGTCATTTTAATTTTTGGATTCTTTGGGCCAAATTTTAATTTTGGGGGCTAAGTACAATTTTTTGTCCAAAACTTTCATATCTTATATATTAATATATAGTATTAAAATAAAACAAAATTCCAAGGGGGAGGGGGGTGGCCCTGATGCAGTGCATCATTCCACAACCATGTTGTAATTCATATGTAATTGAGTTTTTGTAACAAAGGCTAGTTGTGTGCTTATTGTAACCAAGTTAGTTAGGATAAGTGTGAGTAGTTAGTTGCTCAACTAGCCAATCAAATGCTAGGAGCAGTTGTAAAGCCAGCCAATGGCATGCATGTTTGCCCAACTATAAATAGTTTTTGATTGAATTCCATGTGATACAGCCTAGAGCTATCTCCTAGAGTGTTCTCTTAAAGGGTTGAGCTTCCCTATATATTTCTTTAAGCAGCTTAATATCCTTCTCTTAGACCAATGTCTTAGCAACCCATCACATCAGGCCCCCCTTGTCTCAACACAGTTCCGTCTTTGGCAGGGAGGCGGTTTATTAAGATAACATGTGGTATCAACCATGCAGTTGTCTTCTAGTATATCAAAAATGTTTCAATTTTTTTTTTCTTTTCAAATTGATCTGCATTTGCATGCGGAATAACGCATCCTTAGTTTCTTTTTCTCTGCTGTTCTTTTTAAAAGAACATCTACCTTTCTCTCATTTTTGTTTGGCACAAATCTTATATAATTTTCTTCTGTGCAATACTTATTGAATTTAATGCATGCTTTTAGGCATTAAGACTGTATCATTGGATCAAGTATCCCTCGACAAAGTTGGACATCCATCAAATCATGAGACACACGATAACACTGAGCAGGAAAGCTGTCCATTCTCATGGGCAAGGTCTCCAGAGAAATTGCTTCGGCAGGAGACATATTTGGCTTTGGCTACCGCATTTGTTCTTCTGAGATTGCTATATTTTGTTTTTCCAACTCTACTTTTATGTGCTCAATATGCTTGGAGAAGTCACATTCAAAATGTGAGATTAGGGAGTTTGTGGGAGCATCCTTCAGCCTATCTGAAGCGAGCAATTCAGTTATTCAATTCTCTAAAGGAGCCTTGCAAGAGAAGTAATTTGCAGGAGGGGGCAATGAATGCTAGGGCATGGGCTTCCAAGTCCCTTGCCACAGTTTCTATTGGGGATGCAGGCACCAGCCGAGATTTGCCTGGAAGTGAATGTAGCTGACCTTTCATTATTACCAGATTGGAGACTTCTTCAGATTCTATTTGCCAGTTGAGTTCTTTTTGTCTCAGATAATCATCAAGACACCCTTGATTAGAGGTTGATTGGATTAAATGTCTATGTGATGAAGCTGAAAAATGTTACTGTATCTTGATGTTGTAGTTGTACGTTTTTCGTTTGTCTATATGATTTAGAGTACAATTTATCATTGAAAAGGTTTAATTTTTAGACCGCAATTTGTGAATAGTTCATTATTAGTAGACTCAACTTCCAATTTTGTATCAGTTATTTGTTGGAGAGCCCATCTGTCGTTATACTTATTTGAGCTTTAATTTTTATAATTATGTATGATATTGAATTGGAATGTTGCTAGTACTGTAATGGAGTATAATTTTTATGACTGGATCACATCAGACCGTAAAAATTGATAGTAGGAGAAATTCGTGAGGGTTGCATTCATACATTTAAAATGGGGGTGTTATAATGTTTAGCATTCTAATATTGTAAAAGTTGTATATTGTCATCGAGAGCTTGTAACTCAACTAGTTAGCACTTCTTGATGTTCTTTAAATAAGACATTTAGGATTCAAATTTCCCCAACTATCAAGTGATCAAAAAAAAGTTTTAGACTATTATGTATTGCATGATAACCAATTATGTTAGGGACAATATTTTTTCCATAATTACAAGTTGTGATTGATAGACAATTATTTTTACAGGGACCTATTATTGACAGCATTTTATTCTCTACTCGGTATAACTAATCACTTCAATAAGTTGTGAAAGAAGTTATGCAATAAATTGCGGTCCTATAATTTTTGCAGGACCAACTCCAATTGACATAATTAATCCAACATACACACTTTACATAGTTGTTACGAGTAGGCACATAAAACCTCATCCTGACACGTAGCTAGTTATTCTCATCTATCATTTTCTCAACTCATTTCTATCTCTTCATTTTTTCTCTTTCTATCTATCTTTCTTCGATTTTATCAATCACCAATGATCACTTCAACCTCATATGATTACCTTCAGAGTGTTTCTTATTTGATAGATTCATCTTTTAAAAAGTCTGAGACCACAACATTTTACACAATCTTTGACACAACTTTTTGATGTGTTGTATGTTGGTTAATGGAAAATGCAGGTGGGACCAATGGTGGATCTCAGTAGAATGAGTGTTAACCACTCATAAGATGCCACTACCTTAAGTTATGTTGTTGTTTCTCCAAAATCTCTATAACCAAAAAGAAAACTAGGCTCATCTCAAAATCAAAGTCTGTACCTCTTACTGACTTGCTCCAATTAGGACACATCCCCAATTCCTACCCTGTAATTTCTTGTAACTTTAATGTTGTGTTCGATTGAAGAAATTAACATTTGCATGAAAAATCTAAAATGATGGAATTATCCAATCATTCAAAACCCCCGTAATTACCAATGGGTTTCAAGGTCCTCCACACCTTGGATGAATAGCTTGCGATTTCCGTTGAGCCATCTGGTCTTTGGTTGTGCATATGAACTAAAATTAATTGGTTCACGGCTCAACATTAATGTTCTTAATGAGTCTTTCTGATCAACCTGTTAAACCAAACAACAGGAACTGTAACAAGAAGAAATTCCATGTTCTTAAATCCCAACTACAATTTCCCCTTGAATTTTGAAATTTCTTCCCATGCTTCACCCAAACAAGAAACTTTCTGTGTTTGAATGTAAAATTCCGTGATGCAAGTAATGATTCGTCTAAATTCCATTTACAAAGTCCATATCCAGACATAAAATTTTATATTTTAATTAATTATTTTGAAACTTTGAGTGTAGTGATGAAGTGGGATTTGTACACCCATCACCATTTTATACATCCTTCTATCATTTTCTTTTCAGTGTTTTGTTGTAATGTTTTTTGTTTAAGGATTTGATAAAAATGAATCTAGGGGTTTGCTTTGATTTTTTTATGCTCTCTCAGCATAGTAATATGGTGTTGGGGGTTCTCTTCTCATAGGCGAGGCTGTGCCACCATGATAGGAGGTTTCAATGTAACCTTACTCTTTTTCAAAAGCTATATGATGCCGAGGCCCAACCATCCATCTTACAAGCAATTTCGACCGATTTATCAGTCGACAAAGGTGAGAGTTTCCCATCCGTACCCAACGTCCCAACCCACCCATGAGCACCCTAATTAAAACAGAATTAGGTTTAGCAGGCCCTCCTGAGTGGGACGACAAAAGAACATCTAACATGCAATCTAAATTTTGCCTTGCACATTCTGACTAAATCTTTAACAGGGATCGGCCACAGGCATCTTCATTATCAATTGGAAGCACCTTTCTCAGTAATTTTAACTCATCCCTTGGGAAGGCATCAAGCATGATTGTGACCTTTGCAACTATATAGGCATATCACGTACCAAGCATATTATCCAGGTACAGTTCCGAGCATATCACGTTCTAGGTACAACAAAGGACCTTAAGCAAATTGTAACTATAGGCATGCAATGCAAGACACATTGGGCAACCTCCATCACAGAATTGGCCAAGTGAGATGACTCATGCCAGCTGTTACCTTAATCTCCTTAGCAAATATACATCAATCTGGCACTCCACCACATTTCTATTTACCAGTCAATTCACCAAAAAAAAAAACCATGAACTCATATCTGCAAGGCAAAAGGACATTTCATGAACATCAAGCTTCCTTTAGCAACTAAGAGTCAAGTAATTTCAGAAGGAAAGCACAATCAAATAATACCTCAATTGGGTTAGCTAAGCGAGTCATTGACACTACTCAACATCCGCAGAGGCAGCATCTTTCTTCACAATCTGCCAAACATAGAATACCTTTAAAAAAAAAAACCGTACTTCCAATAAACATACAACATATCAGAATTTTTTATTTTTCAGGAGTAGCTATTTTTTTTTTCTTCTTTCAGTGATTAAGGAACTTGTAACATTTTATCAACTCTAACCAACCATTTTAAACAAGTAAACCTTTACATAATTTTCATAAAATCATAACCACATCACCAACAAATTACATGGCTTTTGTGGTTAACAATCCAACCAAAGGTCTATATTTATCTGCTTACCAACAAATGTAAGTAATCCAAGTTCTCGTAGACTGATTGAAGATAGGAATTTTTATGCATTTCAAACAGAACCGATTCTGTTATATAGGCATGAATTAATTAAACACTCTTGATTGCCAATCAATACCTGTGATATGTATTCTTTAATCCTCTCATTAACTGGTCCATCTAAAGCTCTCTCAGCAAGTTCATAGAATAAAGTACTACCTTCAGGGCCATTAACTTTGTCCTTCTGCAAATATCTGCAAAGAGAAACAAGAATGGGGATAAATACAACTGCTGTATGTTTTCATTTAAGAGCACCATAAATGATCATCACCATAAATAAAAACTCTACCCTATCAGACAATTCTAACCTGTGCTGGACAAGTGCCTCCAATGCCTGTTTAACGTTTCCAAGAACCGGATGGATTTCATCACTATCAGACAATCCCATCCGCCTCAAATGATGCCAAAGATTCTCTGCAATGTTTCCAACAATAGAGTGAGCTTCCATTATGTTAGGAAAGCACGAGAGAAAAGATAACATCAAAAAGAACTTTTGCCCTCATTATTTCCAAGTGCAACCTTTTGAGGTGATGGTCACAGTCTGTAACCCATTTAGTTTCTATAAAATGAGTCCACGAAGCAGATAGGCTGGGTCTTCAAACAGATGTAAGTTTTAGCAATGAATTTGCCTAAAAGATAGGCTGTTTCCAACAGAAATATTCTGCCTTCTCTCTTGGTGTGCTTTCTAAAGTTTTCTTAGAATAATGATTAAATAATTAAATTCATCATTTCCTAACTGCTTAAGCTTTTGGGACAAATGGTCATTTATCATGGTATCAAAGTAGGTAGTCCTAAGTTCAAACTTTGTCTCCACCCCACCTCCCACTTAAAAAGTTAAAACTCTCGCATATTGGGCCCCACACATTAAAGGGGAGTATGGAGCCACACATTAATGGGGAGTGTTAAAATATCGTTAAATGATGAAATTCTCAATTTCCTAATAGTTTAAGCTTTTGGGACAACTGGAAATTTATCATAGAGAATATACCTTCTGGAATTTTACCACCAGCTAGATGTACAACACCAAGTATGACAAAAGTGAAACCAGTCAGATGTGTCGTATTTACATCCTCAACATATTTGCTATACACATCAGCGGGTAGCTGACTTATAAGGATATAGGATTTTGCATCTGCAAGACCTGAACAATGGATAAATGTAACTGCATTAGAGCCCATATAGAAATAAATAACTAACCAAGGGATTAGGTCTCTTGGCACTGCACATCATCCCAGCTGGTGGGGAATAAAATGTCTAAACAACTGTGAGATTCTTGTTCTTCCTCATTGAAACATATGAACAAGTTATTTGGAGTTAAACAAAGGACAAAAACAATAGAGGTTCACAATCGGTGAACATACTTTTAGTGCATCTTGCAAAGATCTTCTCCACATTCACAGAATTATCAACTATTAAGGTAAGGAGATGGCAGTCAAAGGTTATCTCAGTGCTTGTTGCAGAAAAGTGATCATAGTGACTAAATGAAACATTACTCTAAAATGTCACTAACTCACTATCGTCCCTGAAAATGCTTGGTTTCCATTTCAGTTGTAGGTGGGTGACTCGAGGTGTTGTAAATAAACATATAGGTGGAAAGTAAATTAAAACTTACTATGACTCAGGCCTGCTACAGGGTGGCCAAAGGTGGCAGTTCTTAAAATGATTAATAAATAAGATATAGAAGTGGATCGTCAGCTGGACAGCAACTCATTGGTGAAATCAGCAACAGAACTAATCATGATATGATAATCTAACTCTGTGTAACCTAGCTTAAAAGAATGGATCAAACTGTACTTTCTCTTATCCAAGATGTCAAAGCTCAAATCCCATTATACATCCATATACACAGACGTATATGTGCGTTTATTTTTCAAAAGTGGAAATTTTTGCCAATCATTTCCATTGCCGCATTTTAGAACCAAAATTCACACCACAAAGTCACATGCAAAGGACAGGTCATTCTCTCCTGAAAAATATCTTTCACTTATACTGAGTTTGCAATTGAAGTAAAAAGGTCATAGTATCAAATACCCCACAACAATAGGAATTAAAATGAATTCAATTACTTAAAATCTGTCAATCCCAGTATTGAATTCAAATGCAAAATACTCCACCAAATATGAATTAGATAGACCTATATTTGGATCACAAGCCCAACCCACTTGTACACTCATGAGAAAAACATATGATTTGATGAAAAATTCAAAAATAAAGTATATTGAAGCCATAGACAAGTTTTTCCTTTGAGTTTAATTGTAAATTCAAGAGAAAAATAACAACTAAAGAAGGCAATGGAGCAAATAAATTATTAATAAATAAAACAAAGACATTGGACCAATTTACTGTATTGTTCCTAACCAAGGAAACCTTGTTTAATCTCAAAGTTGCCATGCCTCTATAAAAACCATGGGTTTGTACTCATAGGAAGACATGGAAAACATGTGATCAATACTTCCATTATAGAAATTAGCAAGTCAAAAGTCCTATTATCAACATGAATCAGACATGTATATCTAGTGCAATCTGGAGCCTTACACCTTGTGCACACTCTAGAAAAATAATACACTTTATCATCAATTTTAAGGTGATAGTTTCTCACTTTGCTGGGAAGAGCGCCCTTGATTTGTTGATGAAGGACGAGATCTTTGAAGCTCCCTCATCTCATAGCCAAAAATGCTTGAGAGTTTTTCTTTAGCCTCATTAATCACAGCAGCAGGAAGAGCACGCTGACGATAGTTTTTAGTAACCAGTTGAGTAAGCTCATCCCTCTTAATTGGGCACCCTGAATTTTGGTGGGTTTTGAAAAGGACATAGCGGATTACTTCTGCAACTAGTTTTTCCTTTTCCTGTGAAGAATATGTACGCATTAGAACAAATACATTTTCTAACTCAAAGACATGACAATCATAAATGGAAGTGAAACACAAAAGTACACCTCTTTTGAAAGATCAAATTGAGAGAAATCTTCTCCAGCACCAGCCATCCTACACAAAGAGAAAAAAAATTAAAAAATTATCGTACACATTTCCATATATGCAAATAATCAATAGAGCATTAAATCTCAAAGGATAATCCTTCTTTATTATATTTTCCTTTCTTTCTTTAATTGGGTGGGGGGTTCCTAAAATCGATCTCATGGGATCAATCAATCGGAATACACATGAAGCAACAATAGAGAGTGAAAATAATGAATACAAAATACATATCAAACCAAGTATGCAAGAATTACATCAAAGCACCAAAACAAGTAAGCAAGAAGAGATGGCTGATTCTCAGTGTGAGAATCAACATTCTGACCATGTGTTGAGTATTTATACAATATCAATTATAATATCATCAAATCCAACAAGAATTGCAAAACAATTTGGGGGCATGAGCCTTATCAGTATTTCCATAATTGGGAACTTCAGAAATATCGATTTCTTTTAAGAACATAGCCACCTTTCACGAAGAATGTTTAAACAAACACATTGAATCACAAAATTAACAAAGAAACTATAAAAAATAAATAAATAAATCAACGGAATAGTGTTTAAGAGTCCTCCTCTTAAGCCATTAATTAAATGAAAATGCAAATTCGTGATATCTTACAAAGTTAATCGAACAGACAAATCGTAATAAAGCAATTATAACGATTAACAATTCCATTTATCTAAGTTTATAAGTTAGGGTGTAGAGATTTATACCTGTTCCTGGGACGAACCGGTTAGTTACCAAAACTTTGTTGCCTGAGCAAATGAAACCCTATAACTTTTTTCCTGTTTGGTTTTGATATGAGAAATGACTGAATAATGAGCAAAGGAGGAGAGCAAAAGTAATCAGAGACTCTGAACTGTCTGGAGCCCTAATCTCCGCGAGATCAAATGGCGGGAAAAACTGTCACTAGGTCGATTGGAGGGCTTGAGTCACGGAAAAGTATTCAATAGTGACTAATTACAAAAATAAATGCGTGGTCGTAGATCCTATTATGAATTTAATCAGTAAAACCTATTTTATTCATGTTTCACTATCATTTATTTGTGAGATGAAGACTATTTGTAATACGGGATTACTGTATAATCACCTGTGAGTGACCGTCTCTGGTAGTGGATGGTTGTAGTTTGAGTTTTGGGATTTTAGTATTATGGGGTTTAAATGGGTTTTGTTGTGTTCATGGGCGGGGCCACGTACATTTGAGTGGGTCTCACCCACTCAATTTAAGTTTTAATTTTTAGCATATAGTATATGTATATCAAAAATTAAGATTGTTTTAGAAGTTGATCTCACTAAAAAAAAACTAAAGTTGGGAGGTCAATATTATTAAAATCATGTGATTTATATGTGATGTGTCTTTTATTTTATAGTTACAACATACTCTATTTTTCAATTAAGTATCTCTTTTTCACTTTCAAGTCTCAACTCTATTTCCTCTCATCTCCCTAACTTCTCTTTCTCACTGATAGTGGCCTATAGTTGGGGTTTATTATCTTAGTCTCATACTCATACATCACTAATTTATATTCATTAGTCGTTAACATAATAAAAAAGTTATCAAAAAAAAAATTAGTCGTTAACCTTCAAGTCTTCAAATAATGTATTTATTTTTACTATTTTGTACATTTGTATTTTTTTATGAGCAGGGTTTCTAATTAGGATTTCTAAAATTAGGGTATCATCCTAAAGATCAAGATGAAATTAGAAAACATATATGCAAAAAAAAGTTTTTATCAACAACCTCTTAGCCACAAATTTCCGTAAATAAACAATGGTGGGGTGTTGGATCGATTTAATCATTGGCAATGAATTGAATGACTCCACTGAAATTTTTTTTTTGGCTACACCACTGGTTGTGATTGAGATGGGCTTGTCGAGTCCATTGTTCCCATCGAGCCCACTCCTGAACTGTAACCCGCCAAACTAGCAACTGAGCATTAACCTACTCCCAAAATTGCCAAGTCAAAGAAAGCTAGTGAGCCCAAAGAGAGAAAGAGAGAGAGGATATGTTCACTTTGATTGCTGTTTTTCTGTGAGTAAGTTTAGCTTATGATTCATATTCAGATGTTGTTCATGTTATTTGGGGCTTGGATTCTATTTGAATTTGGAATTTTTCTAAACTTAAAAATTCTATCAAAATTAATTGGGTTATGTTTTTTTTAGTTAGTTTACTTTCAATCCGATTTGGATAAATTTTCTTTCAATCTACTACGTATCAATTAAATAGACCATCCACATGTATTATTTAAAAAGGTCACATGCCGCATTAACAAGGTCATGTGACTAAAAATACATGTGTATTGTTCTATTTATTTGCCACATAGTAATTTAGAGGAAAAATTCCTTCAAATCGGGTTGAAGGTAAACTATTTTCTTAATTTATTAATGTATTGATTAGTGAAGAAATCATATTGGTATGAATTTAATTTCATACTTCAATTTGAAATTGTTGCATTAATATATTTTAAAATTTTGTGTAATGTTACATTTTAATTTTTGCACATAATATGTTAAATTGGATGAAATTGAAACAATTTTATTTTAGTCAAAACTTTAGGGGTACAACTGTAGCAAATGAAACTTCGTGGTCTAAATTATGACATGGCCAGTGGTGAAACCATAAATGTTTTCAGGGGCAAAGTTAAATACATCAAACAATATTAAAACCAAAGAATAATATATACATATAATAAGAACAAAACTCATTAGAGTACACTTTTCGCTATTTTAAAAATTTCCCTTATTGGTGTCCACGTTATGTTTCTATTTTCTTTAACTTAAAAAGTTGGTAAACTCACATTTTAAATTGATGGGAAATACAACATATTGCGAGGGAGAAATGAAGGTTCAATGTCTCCAAACATTTCACTTTGTAACGCTTGTTGTATACTTTTAACGTTGAGGTAACAAACAAACAAAAAATTGCAGTATGTTAGGCCCATCAATCTCTTATACCAAAATAATAAGAGAACCAAATAATACACTGGAAGTTGTAATAATTAGCCTTCAATAGACCACCAACATTTTTTCCATGTTTGTATGATTGGAAAAAGAAAAAAAAAAAGAAAAAAAGAGAGCCATTTTATCTTTAAAAAAAAGAAAAAAGAAAAAAAAAGAGCCGCATAAAAATTTCAAAATTTTGATCATTAATCAATTTCAATATTTAACCATAGTTACCTATTCGCTTCTACAGTAAATTAAATTCAGTTGTCATATGCAACTAGACTATGAGATAGAAGGATTAGCTGAATTTATTTATTTTTGCCTCAAAATTGGAAATTGGAATCTACGGATGAAAAATGTGAGCCAAGGCAGTTGCCGCGAAGTTTGCTAGAAATTCCCATTGGGTAGTTGACTAGTTGGGTATCGTGGTACTGGGTTAAGAAGCTGGAACGGTAAACACAAAACCGTGTGTCCCTTATAAGAAAGCTGACAAATTAAACTGGCTTAAAGAATAGTGGACCCCACCGCATAACTATCACCATTCTTATCAATTCAATCTAACCTATCAGACAGCCGTCAGTGCTCATTCCAGGCAACGTCACCACCCATGTGACACTCACTAACACCTAATTCCCATCCAACGGCTGTTTCTCTCTAATCATTTCATCAAACGGCTGAGATTTTATTTCCAGAGGATCCAAAGGGTTCGCAAAATCCAAGCCCACCATTTCCCACCGTGATTCGTTCCTCAATATCTCCAAATATCACATCCAACGGCCAGATCGTCTTGTACTCGTACCGCATATCATAAAGCAGTTGACGAAATCATACAATAACAAGCTTGCAAGAGAAAGAGAGAGAGGGAGAGAGAAATTGAGAGCAGAGAAACGATGGAGAAGGAGAGAGAGCAACAGGTTTACTTGGCGAGACTTGCTGAGCAAGCTGAGCGATACGATGGTATAATTTCTATGGATCTCTGCCTTTTTTTTTTTTCATTTTGAGCAAAATTTTGATACTATTTTTTGCTTGATTCATCGATCTGTTGTATTGATTCGTTGTTTCTATGCTATTATAATTCATTTTGATCATTAATGTTTGTTCGATTTGCTCTGTTGACTAGTTTTAGTCATGGATATCGTTCTGATGTGTTTCACCAAGTGTTTCTCTATTGGATTTTTGACTGCGAAATGGAGCATATACTAAGTTATTTGGTGAAATCTGATGAGATCCTTAAGCAAGTCTCAGTTGAGTAGTGCTAAGAGTACAACAATTCGTAGCTTAGTTCATCGTAGTTTGTTTCTCTATTGGATTTTATTTCATTTCGTTTGTTTATGAGTGCTTTCCTTTCAAAAGAAGCCTCAATGATGATTTGTGGTGCAAATATATAGCGCATTTTGCTGTGTTGATGGTTTAATTTTATTTTTTCCTTGATTACATCTATGAAAAATTATTTCAGTTCATTATATTCCATCATTTATGCCGAGCAATAGCGGACATTTTACTAATGATTTGGCTGTTTGTTTCGTTTTATGTTAGATTTGACGGCGTATTTTGTTGTATTTTCTTGTTGCAGAGATGGTTGAAGCGATGAAGAAAGTTGCTAGATTGGATGTGGAGTTGACAGTGGAGGAGCGGAACCTGGTTTCCGTTGGGTATAAGAATGTTATTGGGGCAAGAAGGGCGTCGTGGCGGATATTGTCTTCCATTGAACAGAAGGAGGAGGTCAAAGGAAATGAACACAATGTGAAGAGGATAAAGGAGTACAGGCAGAGGGTTGAAGATGAGCTCGCAAAGATCTGCAATGACATTTTATCGGTCATTGATAAGCATCTCCTTCCATCTTCCTCAACTGGGGAATCCACTGTTTTTTACTATAAGATGTGAGCATTCTTTTACTGTTATTCTCTCTTACTAGACTTAAGGCAGCGCGGTACTTTGGAATTATGATTTCGTGTATGAAAGTAATTGCAGTTTGGGCTGTAGGTTTAATAGGGTTGAACCATTTAACATTAATTCGTGCAGCCAAATTTAAATACAGTTTGATTTTTGTTCAATGATGAGTGAACTTTTCTTGCTTTTGTCTGTTAATATTCTATATTGGGGGGGATTTTAACAAGTCTTCTTGGTCGCTTGTTCGGGTGCTTATTTTTTTAGTAATATTTGTCTATATGTGTCTGGGTGGTGCTTTCTCCACATGGTGTACATTCATTTCTTTCACAGATTCTTTTAGTATGCAGTTTTGGTTTTCATGTGGTATTTGTGTGTGTGTGTGTGAGTGTGCGGGTGCGTGTGCGTGTGGATTAAATTTGGACCTTGATCACTATTTCCTCATTGCAGGAAAGGAGATTACTATCGATATTTAGCTGAGTTTAAATCGGCCGAAGATCGTAAAGAAGCTGCTGATCAGTCACTTAAGGCCTATGAGGTATGTTTCATTTGGTTTCTCATGCAGAATTCCTTTTGCTGCAGTTACTTCCTTCCTTTGTGGTTTTATGTTTCCCTTATACTTTGATATACTGAATCAGATTGTGATCTGGGTTTTCTTTTATGCTGCAGGCTGCTAGTAGTACTGCTGCCTCTGATTTGCCCCCAACTCATCCAATCAGACTTGGCCTCGCTCTGAACTTCTCTGTTTTTTACTATGAGATTTTGAGCTCCCCTGAGAGGTTTATATGCATCTCTCTCTCAAATTCTTCTCTATTATTTAACTAGAAGTAGTTGTACTGCCACTTTTTAGTTTGTTTAACTGTGTATACATTGTGCAGGGCCTGCCACCTCGCTAAGCAAGCTTTTGATGAGGCTATTGCTGAACTTGACAGTCTTAATGAAGAATCCTACAAGGACAGCACCCTTATCATGCAGCTACTTAGGGATAATCTCACATTATGGACCTCAGATCTGCCAGAAGAGGGAGGTAATTGTCACTATTCTTTGTCTCTTGCTCTACACAGGAATTTTGAGAATTGTGTTGACTTATTTATGTTTTCAAATTTTCTCTATTCTTCTATTCATAGTTTCTGTTGCTGATGAGTTTAAGGTTTGGTTTGAGGGTACATAAGTTTCGGAGAATGAAAGGTCTCAAGCATTTATTCGTTAAATTAAATGTTGGTCTTAACATTGTTCATGTTGGTTGCACTTCTCTAATTTTACTTAAATTTGATGGTAACACTTCTTTTGATCCCCTTGCAATGAGTCACATATTCGTTTTTCCGATAGACTGATTAGCATGAATCTTGTTGCTTTCGAGCTATGCTAATCAGTTTGCAATTGCATCCTGACAACCTATGGTTTAAAGTGAAAATGAATCTGGGAGAAATTTAGATTCGGTGCAAAAAAAAGCCATTTTGAAGTTGTGTAGTTAAGACTTCAGACTGTTTTGATGGGATTTTAAATTGCTTGAGCAAGCTTTTACATTTAAGAAGTAGGTTATAACCATTTGGAATGCCTCCTTTGCTAGGTTGAGCTATCGGACTGTAGATATATAGTTTTGTTTGGGGGGGTGGGGGTGGGGAGGTGAAGCAGATCTGTAGATTACAGTGCCCTCTTCTTTTAACTTTGAGTAATATGCATTTCCATCATTGCTGCAAGCCTGCAACCAGCTAAAGTTGGTCCGAGTATTCTTTCTTGTAGTCTGACTTGATGGGTTGTTGTTACATCATTGAAGATTTATGATTGGTTGTATGTTAAAATAGCTTTTACTTGGCATAAATTTCTGCTTTCAATTAAATTTGGATGGTGTTAGAGAACATGGTGCCAAACACAATGGGTGCAAAATGATTTGGGTGGATGTGGTGTTTCTCAAATCATCATGTCTCTTTCCTATAAATCAATTATAGTCTATCTTTGCAGTGAACACTCACGAATTCTAGAGTTAGTTTTCATTGCTTAATTGTATATGACAATTCATATATGATAATTTTAAACCGTTTGTCATAGTTATGTGGGGGAGTGTGAGGCATATATTTGAGATTAGCCTTGCCCAACCTTGTGCCTTGGTAAAGTGTCCAATAGCATTTGATATACGGTTCTTAATAGAACCAATTAGTCTTTTTGCTTGTCGTTTTATTTGAAAATGGAGCATTGTGGGTTGAGTTGAGCTATGTGTAAGCTTTTGGTTGTCAGAATGTATGTGTTTTATTTTGTGGGGAGAAGATGATAATGCCACAGGAAAAGAATGGGAGAGGCCAAAATGATTTAAAAGATGCACATGAAGCTTTATTTGAAGATTTTAAAATGTTAGAAAAGGACATTTCAATGACTTCATTTACTACACCTTGACTGTGTCAGTATCAAGTATTTCAGAAAAGGTTGCTTTATGTTAGAAAACTGTTTTATTGTGGTCATTATGCATTATGATGCAAAGATAGCTGCTGAAAAGTTAAAAGTGTTATCCAGCCTTCGGCGACTTGAATTTGTGCTTTTCTTGATATATTTGGAAATTCATGGGGCGTAAACATCTTTCACCATTGTTGCATTGTGTTAAATAAAATGTTAGGAAACTTATGCTTATAAACTGACCATAAATGTGTTAAGCTTTTGTTTCTTTTTAACTTGAAGAAGTTTAGCCCCTTTTTTTACTATGCTTTTTGTGCCATGGCCACTTGGGAAATATAATTTCTTAGACTTGTGCCAAAGTCTGAATTTTACATTCAACAGTTGCTGATTCATTTATTTTGATTAATTAAACTTGCAGGTGAGCAATCTAAAGCTGATGAAGCTCCAGCAGAGGTGAGATTTTTTTAATGCAGTGTGAAAAAGAAAGCACAATTGAATGTGATTTTTGGCAAGTTGAAAGCTTTATCAGCTCTTTCCTCTTTCAGATTGATTTTGTTTAAATCTCTTTTTCTTTTCTTTTTTTATCTCGTATCCTTGTTTCCTTTTGGAGAAATTACTCACTAGTGTTGATTTTGCAGAGTTAGTTGGGATGGGAAAGAGTAATTCTTTGAACCTGGGTTCGTTGTGAGAGGAATGATAGGGTGTGCGCAGGACTTATTTGCTTACTAGTGTAGTAGAACAAGAATTTGTGACTATTGGCTTGTACCTGTTTACTTTAAAATTGACCGTACCTACTACATTAAGGATTGTGAACATTTCTGTCAATGTGATTTACCTTGTTTAAGTTGCCAGTTTTTAACCTTATTTGCAGGCTGTTAGGTTGCTCACTTAGATGTTTACCATCTATCTTGCAACCTCATATGAAATCTGCCCTTCACTGCACTTTTGCTTGATAAAGAGAGATGAATGATATATTTGTCTTCTTTGAAATGGATAGACTTTGTTTCTGTTCAACATCTAGATGCCTAAATCTAGTAATTATTAATCAATTGTGATATATTACATTGATTACTGATAAGCTTATTGGATGGGTTCTTCTAGTCCTAGGAACAGATCTTGGTTATAGTAAGTGTAAAATTGTCTGGTCGTTAAATGACTGTTACATGTGGCATAAGTTTATGTCAACCGACGTTCCTTCTCTCTTTTAGTTGCCTAGTTGGTTAATGGTTAATACTTGAACCCAACAATCGCCAATCGCATCACCTTACGGTTAATGATCATTGTGGTTATTGCGGACCTTGCGGTGCTGTGTTTGTGATTGAAGTTCTTTTTGGGTCATATGCTACTGGGAGTAGAGTTGATTCGCTTATTCTGAAGAATATTCGCTTAGTCACCGATGAAAACAAATGGAGTTGACGTGGGCTGTATGATGCAGCCACATTACAAAGGAGTCCCATGATTTCTCATATCTTTATACAACTGATTTTCTAACGGTCATTCAGGCGGATGCACAGGGATGATTGATAAGTATTTAAGTGCATACTGGTAGAATAGAATTGACTAATATTTGTGGAAATTTTAAATTTTTTATGTTAATGCTGCTGAAATTGAAGTAGAAAGTCCCCTAAAACGTGCTTCATTTCCCGGGTAGAAGCCTTAGTTGCTCGTACGAATTCATGTTAAATGAGAAAATTAAATACATGTTAAGCCACTGAGCCTTGTGGCATTACCTATTTTTTCCCATGAGAACCATGATTTGATTGAATACCCTCCTTTTCCACTTGTAAAAAACTATGTTAGGCATTGGAAAATGGAATAAAAGGGTTAAAAATGTAGGGTAGTGATATTTCCGCATCTATAATTCATATTTTCACACTAACTTTGAATTTTGTGCTATCAAAAGACCAAATAACCCTCGTCTTTTACATTCTCTCACCCACTTGCTGATCATTCTTGTTCACTTTACCTTTTATCACTTTTCATGAGAGACGGAAAGGGTTCGCATTCAGCGAAAGTATAAAGTGCTGAGCCAGTGTGGCGGAGAGACCTTATGTAATCGGCGTGCGCCGCCGCTAAATGGTGTCTAGCGTGAACCGCTTCTTTCATTAAGCGGCGCCGCTCCTTGCACCGCCTCATCGTGTCCTCGTTGTCCAGCTTGGATGCTGTGCAACCCATTTTATTTTTCAAATGGTTATTAGAAAGGGAAATGGAGTGAAGTGAGGGAGGGAAGGAAGGAGAGTGTAAGAATGAGAGAAAAGGTGAACCCCTTTCCGTCTCTCATGAATTCCCTCTTTTTCTCTGATTGTGATGAAAAGTGATAAAAGGTAAAGTAAACAGTAATGATAAGCAAGTGAGTGAGAGAAAATATAAAAGATGAGGGTTATTTGGTCTTTTGATATATAAAATTCAAAGTTAGTGTAGAAATATGAATTATGGGTGCAGAAATATCACTGCCCAAAATGTATCTTTGTTCCAGCCCCCAACTATGTTAAACTTTTTTTTATTTTTATTTTGTTAACCAGTGCCCTTACGGCAATAGTTAAAGAGTATTAAACGCTTATACTTTACAGGAAATAACAAATTTTTAATATTAAAATAATAAATAGAAAGATTAAAATATCTTTAAAAGTTGTTTTATATTATTTTAATATTAAAATTTTATTACTTTCTATAAAGTGTAAATATTAAATGCTTTTTTAACCATTATCCTAAGGACAGTCGTTAACATGACCCTTTTTATTTTGATCCTCGCGGGGTGGGCTCAATGAAGGGGGCTGCAAATGTACCAGGAACGATATCAAGTGCTTGCAGAACTCCTTGCGCTTCTCTACATTGAAGGCGTGCCCCGCATTCTTGATGACTACTAGGTGAGCATTATCGCCTAAATGCCTGTATTTCAGAAAGTCCCAGTGCAGAAAAAAGTTAATTCAATTGCATCAACCAAGCATTCAAACTCATAAATGGGGAAGGGTAAAAGTCAGGGGTAGACGTTTTTAATCTGTGACCCAGCTCCAATGGGAATATTTGATCATGATCTCCCCAGATTATCAACGTGGGCTGCATGAGAAGTGAAAGAAAATTACTTCAATCAACTTATTAGCTGTGGGAGAAAAAAAAGAAAAAGAAAGTGAAACACAATACTGAACCTGAGATATTTTGGGAATGTTTGAAAGTTTACGGTCTTTGGGAATAGCTCGGATCAAGTCTCTCTTCTCCTCTACATATTCATGGCACATTGCCTGCCCATATCACCAAGATCTTAATTCTTAAGATTTATGAGCCAACGAAGTATATATGGATTTATCAAACCACTTTCTACAGAAACCAAACTAATAATAAATAAGAATAAATCCATTTCCATAATCTATCGGGAGAACTGACAGGTTGGTGGAAATTAAAAAAAAATACAGATAATAGCAAAGGCTAGCAAAATTATTAAAAGAGGACCTCATCAGCAATATTTATATCTAGTGATCCTCTCAACCAATAATATAACATCACATGAACTTTGAAATAGTAATGATTTATTATTCACAACAACATTCCTTTCAGTTATGATGTGAAAATATATGTGTTCATGTGCGGATTACCCACTTAATTAAAATATAATAATGGGTCCTCACTTTGTTAATTAAATCAAATCCCTATAATCAAATTGCAATCAATTATTGGTTTGTAGCCTGTAGTGACTAGTGATCACTGACTAATTACTAGTTTACTACTACTACTCTATGTGAGTGTGATTGGGCCGACAAGATAACAGTGATAGAGGCAGAGAGAGCTTACTTCAATGAAATCAGTGAGCAAGCAAGAAGGCAATAATCCAAAGGGAGGAGGCCTGAACAGCGTGTACCCCATCAACTCTTTAAGCTTCTCCTGGCGTCTGCGGCACCAAAATCCTAACAGCCTCTTCCAAATCCGAGACTCTAAAAACCCCATCCCTCAGGTCATTCTCCTCCATGCACACCCCGGCGCAACATATCACAACTCTCTCCACCACATCCTTAAACTGCGCCGCCATGCTGTACCCGACAAACCCACCGTAGCTGAGGCCCACCAGGCTCAGCTTCCGCACCGAGTTGGCTTCCATGACACGCATCAAGCACTCGGCCTGGAACGACTCGGTCCGCTCCGGCCGAGTCGTGAACGAGTCGCCGAAGAACACCAGGTCAGGCACGTACACGTTGAAGTAAGGGGTGACGTGGCGGATGATGTCAGCCCATTGCCACAATGCGTTGGCTCCTTGGCCGTGGATGAGTAGAAGGTTGGGCTTGGACTCGGCCTCTTTTCTGGTCTCTGGGTTTGGGACCCAGCAGTGCATAACGGTGCCGTCTTTGAGGTCCGTGAAGGTGGATCGGAGCCCCGATTTAGTGAAAGCGGATCGGTAGCACCAGTTCTTTGATTCCGTGAAGCTGAAGAAGCACTTGGACATTTTTTATTTGTTTTGGGCAGTAGAAAGTATAAAGTTCCGAGAAGAATGTAGAAATGAAAAGGAAGTAGGTCAAATGGGTGAGTGGGAGTTAGCCTTAGCCTTCAGCATTGATTGGTTGATGGAATTTTTTTGTGGTGGTTAAAGCTTGTTGTTTCTTTCTATAATGTATCACGTAGTATTAAGGAGTTAAAATAATTACTGATAAAAAAAATAAAAGGAGTTAAAATAATTCCAATCCATCACGTCAGTAAATGGTGATCAGATATGAAAAACGTGGATGTGGCCCACGTGGGTTTCAAAATGCTGTGTGTGAATGAATATGATGAAATCTACCTACAACTCCTCCTCCTCCAGTCTTCCTATCCTGTGGCTATGGAGCCAGAAGATAAGTTACGTGCGGACATTATATAAACAAAAAGTTAGGTACACAGTTTTTGGATCGAGATGCAATAGTTAGGAAAGTAATATACAATTAATGGACCACTGACGTTAAAAGTATTGTTGCAGGAATTTTTTTTTACTATTTTGCTGGGATATTAATTCCAATTTTTGTGCTAAAAAGAGTAAGTCGCCAATTATTAGTCACGGAGAAAAAGTAATGGTTTACATAAAATTAATGGGTTCCTATAAATAAAAGTAATGATTTATTACTCATAATTTGTCACTTCATCGTTGTAATAAAAGTGTTGTTTCACAGTCTCACATAACTTGTTTATCCAAATTTTCTCTTAAAAAAGTGTTGTTTCACGGTCTCACATAACTTGTTTACCCAAATTTTCTCTTAGCATAAAAGGTTTTAAACCCACAAGACGAAGAAAAGTAAGAGAGAGAGAGAGAGAGTTGTGCATGATTTGGTATTATTTTATGATGGGCATGGGTTTCAATATACAGATGGGGTTTACTCAATTACACAAAATAATCTCACGATATTTTCACATCCATTTTTTTTTTTTTTACAAGTTGAACTAGTTTGTTTTTAGTTATAATAAGTCCAACACAACTCAAAATAAAATGGACTTGACAACTCAAAATAAAATGGACTTGATAACTCAGTTTGTTGTTGCATAATTAGTTGGGTTTGTAACAAAGCTATATATACACGCGTTGTTGGTTTGGGACTGGGACGGTGGGTTTTAATAATAGAAGGTTGGTAAATCTAATTTTATAAGTTTATAAATGAAAACCATTTTATTTAATTAACTCAAATAATATAATCCAACTATAATATTTTGTTAATTATTAGTAAAGATTTGTGAAGGGATAACAAATTTTGGTTGTGATGCTTTCTCAAAATGAGGAAAGAATAAGTTATTTAAGTAGCTTGTAAACAATTTCAAACGGGTAGAGCCTGTGGAAACATTGGTGAATGTTATCTTCTTCTTTCTTTTTTCTTTTTTCTTTTTAATTAATTATTATTATTATTTTTTTTTAAGGTCTTGGTGAATGTTATATAAAAAGAGATTTTAGTATTTAGAACATATTGCCTCCACCTTTGAGGCTTCTTTTATAATGGTCCACAACCCACAATCTTGTTCCAACTCCTAACTTTAAAATACCTAAATAAAATAAAACAAGACTAATGTTATGGCTTGGGTTTTTCATGATTCTTCAACCAAAAACGTCAAAGAAATCCAAATTTTTTTTACACTACACTTAAGAGACTGATACATGATACTTCATTTTATTCTTTCACACTTTTGCAAATTGTGACAAGTGACAGACCCTTTGCACATCTTTCATATTACTGTACCATTCTCCTATATTAGGTCATAGTAAGAATTTGTAAGTTTCTTTCTCCCAAATTTTTTTGATCTTAGGTATGTCCAAGTTTATAACTACTTATACATTCTCTAAATTGACAATTGGAATTTACTGCTAAAACTTAAATTCCCACTAAAAATCTTAAATTATTATTATTATTATTATTATTTTGTTGCAGAAAATTTGATTGACCACCATATTAATTGTGTCAAGTCACAAGTGTTACTGTCAACTGACTTTATTCATGACTTATTTGAATAATTATAATCTGTTACATTAAATCTGGTTAGATCGGCCAGGCCTAATTCTAGAAGAAAAAGGAAAACATAAACGTGGGGAACGTGGAATGTTCTTCAACCACAGAGCATCTTCAAGAGACTTTCTACGTTTTTCTTAGAGTCACTTTTTCAACTACACTCTAACAAACTCTCTATTTTTTCTTTATTTTTATTAAAATAATATTTTTATTTTTTTATTTTAACTTTTTTTTCTCTCTCCTTATTTATTCCTTCTTATCTAAAAAAATCTCATCTCCTTAGATTTCTTTCTTCTCTTTTCTTCTTCGTTTCTCCCCTCTAGTGACCCACAAGCTACACCATGCCTCCCTCCTTAATTTACCAGATCCACACCCCTCTTCCAAAATCAACAAAAATCACCACTAGGCCACACCGTGCCTCCCTCCTCAATCCACCGAGATCAGCGCTCTACCCTAGGCTGAGATCGGCGCTCCACGACTCCACCCCAGGCCAGGAACAGTGCTCAAAATGGGTACCAATTGGGTTTTGATGAAATGGTCAAGAAATGGGTTTGTGGAGATGGATTTTTTTTAGAGGGAGATGGGGATGGAGAGTTGAGAAATGGTTGGGAGAGGAAGCCAAGAGAAGTGCTCAAAATGGGTACTGATTGGGTTTTGATGAAATGGCTAAGAAATGAGTTTGTGGAGATGGGTTTTTTTTTAGAGGGAGATGGGGATGGAGAGTTGAGAAACGGGTTGGGAGAGGAAGCCAAGAGCAGCTACCGAGAGGTTTCAACAGAGGAGAAAGGAGAGAGGGCTGGAGAAAAACTGAAAAGGGGAGAGAGAAGAGATCGGCGGAAAAAAGAAAGAATAAACAAAAGGATGAATAAGATTTTTTAAGCGTATGAAGAGCTACAACTACAGGAGCTCTTCCGCTCTTCCTTTGAGAAGAGTTATTGTAGCATTTAGAAAATATGAAGAGCAAATAGAGAGGCTGTTGGAGTACCATTTTTGTAGTTTGACTCTTCACATTCCCAATAGAGAACCTAATGGAGAGCCTTTTGGAGCTGCTTAGAGCAACTCCAATAGTTGTTTAAACTTATCTCTATTTTATCTCTATATTTGCACTATTCAGCAACTCTCTATTTATTTTTTCAGACAAACTCTCCAGCAGTACTCTCTATTTCACTCTCTATTCTATTTAAATATGTTTTTTTATTCTTTTATCTCATTTAAATATTATATTTTTTATTCATTCTTTATTATTATTTCCCGCCAACAATTAACCGAAATAACCAACGGCCATAACCAAATCCTTCCCACCAACCACCGCCGCCACCACCACCACCATCGTAAATCAACCCAGAGCAACCAAAAACCACCACAAAATCAATTTCTCAACAACCAAACAGAGTCAAATTAATTTCTCAGCAACCAAAATCAATTTCTCAGCAACCAATCGGCACAGCTCCACCACCTCCAGGCCGAGACCCACTCCTCCAAGCCGAGATCAGCATGACTCCACCACCTTTAGACCGTTGGGATCGGAACGGCAAGGCTTGGTGGCAGGCTTTACGACTGCGATGATGGATTCGTGCTTCTTGGCGTGGCCAGCGGGGTGGGTCTCTCCTTCGTGATTCGGCCAATGGGCAGGTCTCTGCTTCGCAGCGTGGCCAGTGGGGTAGGTCTCTTGTGGGTGGTGGTGGTGGCTGGCCTCACAGGTGGTGGTGGTTTTACAGATCTGAGAAAAGAAAAAAAAAAATTTCTCTGTTGGGTTATAAAAAGATTTCTCTGCTTGTGGTTTTATCACTTCATGTTCTTCAGGTGAAATCGGATGAAATGAGACTTCGGGTGAAATCAGGTGAAATCCGAAGAGAAAGCACAGAGAGAAGAGAGAGCACAGAAGCACATAGAGAAGAGAGAGTACAGAGAGAAGAGAGAGAAAAAATCAGATGAAATGAGACTTCGGGAAAAAAATAGACAATATATACTCGGTGGTCCCGGTCCAGCAAACTCTTTTTTTAATCGGATGAAATGAAAAACTACTGTACACTTTGTAAAAAAATTTGGAGATAGAGAGTTGATTTAGAACACTGCTGGAGCACTTATCTCTGTTTTATTCTCTTTATTCTCTATTTGTAGAGATAAAGAACAGTTTTAAACAACTGCTGGAGTTGCTCTTAGTGGAGCCTTGAGTATTCATATCCTCTATTTTTTTCACTTGCTTTTTAATCTTCATTCGTCAAGAGCATTTCCGGCACTCTATGTAAACTGGCTCTCCACTTGATTACTTGTTGCTGTCTTTTCAGTTTTCCAGTATGGTGTTACAGGTTGCAATTAACTAAAGGGAAGCATCTAAATTTGTACCTTCGAACTTTCTAGTTTCTACGCGGGGTCATGGCTCTGCCAATGCGTGATATAAGCTCCATTTTGGGTGAAACGTGTGTCTAAAAAATTAGTTAGTTTGATCGGGTTGCTTTAAACTAATTTATAAGCTCGTAGAAGCTTCACAATAAGGGATTGCAGGTAAATAAACTAATGACTGTATGTGATTGAGGTCTTATTAAAAATGACACACTGCACAATAAGCTTGATTACCTGGCTTATGTATAAAATTTTGATGATGCAAATCGGGGGTCTAAACAACACAAAAAAGAGGAGGGCCGGGGTGAAGAGGAAAAAATATCAGGATCTAAAACAAGTAAATAACCACCATCTACATCAACAAGCAACAAGCATCTATTGAATGCTGAGTCACACATAAAGATATCCATTTTTTTAGCCCCCATCTATGTGTATGGTTCATGAAGATATCCTAGTACGTAGAATCAGTAAGGCCAAGTTTAGGCAATTCATGATCAAGAATAAAAAATAGAATTTGCAGAAAACATTTGGAACAAAATGTCAATAATGCTTGAAACTGCAATATGAAATAGACAGTATGTGAAGAGAATTTCTAGTAGCAACCAGAAGTCTCATTGTCCTTATTAAGACTGATTCTAGTTATTTTTTGATATGAAATAGACAGAATGTGAAGAGAAAAATAAGAATTAGAGCAAAGTCCACAATTCCTGATATTGGATCATGATAGAATCATACACCTTTGCTGCAAAGGAAATTTTTTTTCAAGCAACCACAAACTTCTCATTGTCCTTAAATTATCTAATAACCTTTTTCATTTTCAACCGATAAACCTAATGCATCACATCACTCTAGAGTACTTGCTAGCCATGTCAGTGACTCTTAAAATGTGTTGTAAGTTGATGATTCTGGAATGCAAGCTTAGCAAAGAAATACTATAGTGGTCCAATTAGGGTCCGATTAACGGGTGCACTTAGAACATTCGTTAAAGAAACATTAAATGCTTCCACCTTATGGAAGTTAAGTTCTTCCACAAAGTAAAAACAATTAATGCTTCCTTATCGGATACCGTTAAGGTTAACAAAAGTGACACGCACTTGGTGAATATTTGTAAATCAACAATATTTGCAATGCAAGCAAAAAGGTTGCTAAACCATTGATGAGCTTCAATGGCAGGCACAAAGTTTACAAACTTGCAAGTTGTGATCCCTATCGATTGTCCCTCCTCATTGTGAACCCACCATATAAAAGAAAAACCAGAATGCAGTAAAAACAATTTACCAAGAGACTACATATTTGGAAGTTTTTTACAAGTTACAATCAGTAAAACATTTCCAATACAACACTTTTTTTCTTTTATTCATGCCAATCCAGTTATACAAATTTTAGTTTGAAACCACATCTAATCTAGGCTATATGTAACTTGCAAATTAGTTGCGTACACACCCCTCTCAAATGGGTGAGAATTCCATAACAAAGAACGGTTATTGCAAGTTATGCAAATAGCATTTGAATGGAACTCACACTCATGTGAGAGAAATGAATTCACACTAAATGTGCAAGTTAAGCAAGTATTTTTAGTTTTTTCACCTATCAGATTTAGTTTTTCAGAAATTTTAGTTGGCAACAAATGGAAGGAAAAAAAAAAAAAAAATCTTAAAATAGACCTCAAGATCTAAGATTCAAAACTTTCTTTTTCGTTTTCCCCCATCCTGATGAGCCAACAGTACAAAAGTGACATAAGCCAAAACATCAAATAAGGTCTTTTTACAAAGAATGATTAGATGTATCAAAGAAAGGGGAGCCAGATAAGCAAAAACAACATATCTGGATAAAAATAAACCCCCAAGACCTTGAAATTCAATCTATGCCTCTAGAACAAAGCCATCAAGAAATCGATCCTTGCAGCTGAAAGGAGAGGCAAAACACACCCACTGCACCACAATCATATATCAAAATATAAACCTAGAAAGTCAAATTTTAGAATTTGTATACTTTTCAAAACCATCTCCAAAGTTGAAAGATATTAATCTAATTTATCATTGCCTCAACCAATTATTTTACACTTTGCACCTTTATAGGACCATACAGCTAATCCCTATGTGTAGAAAATTAAAATACATTTTTGAATCCTGAGTTTAAATACCAGCTGAAACCATTAGCGGATTATTTAGACTAGTCTTTCAAAACCAAAAAATACACAGATAATGGAGAACATAATAAAAAAATATACCAAAGGATGGGGAGGCCAGAAAAGTAAGCGACAACTAATCTGAATAAAGGGGTTCCCCAACCCCAAGCCCTTGGACTTAATTTATGCCTCCAGAACAAAGCCATCAAGAAATTGATCCTTAGATCTCAACCCTTGTACCCGAAAGAAGAGGCAAATCAAACACTCACACTCATTCACTACGCTAGACCTTTCAGTCATTTTAACAAATGAAACACCCACAGAGATAGAGAGAAAGAGAGAGTACGGTTTGAGCAGAATTGTAACGCATATTATATAGAGCAGCAGAGCAGGGTTCAAGTATCAACTTAAAACCCTAGAAGGTGATCTTATCTCCTCTGCTACGCATTCACTACGATCTATAATAGGAAATTGACACGTCTATATAAACGATCAATATTACTGTCTAAACCAAAATGAAAAAGACAATTTTACCCTCCAAATTTTCTTTCCCCGCCACTTTTACCCTCCGACTCTGCTATTTCTCTCACCCCTGAAATTACAAATCCCCCCAAATTATTTTTCTGATACTTCCAGTTCCACTCTGCTTGAGATTTGAGCTGAAATAATAAATTCTTGAGTTCTTTCTTTTCAAGTTGTTTATTCAATTTTTTTATTTTTATTTTTATTTTTTTATATATGATTAGGTTAGGCTAATAATAGATTTTTCAAACAATGTTCTTGACGCGGCTGGGGAAAATGATAAAATAGAAAATCATGAAAATGTAAGTTCCGATGAGTGCCAAGAATTTAAATTTGTCCAAGTTTAAAGATCCCAAGAAACAAGTCCAAATTTCTAATCATCCAAGATTACATTAACAAAATCAAATCAAGTATTTTATTTTTTGAAACAAAATTTTTCACAATCATTTATTATTTATAGTAGAATATAGGTACAGTAATAAAGGCTAGGAATTTTGTGTATGTTTTTCCTTGTAAAACCTCCCAAAATTCTTTGATTTTCATTGAGGATGCTTTGATTTCTCAAATTCCACTACTTATGTGCTTATCCTTGTAAGAGTTTTATTAGTTGAGTACATCACATATAACCATTCCTAATTAGGTGCATCCATAATCCAAAATTATCGAATGTCAGAGCTTAAGAAAGCAATCCACAAGAAACCAAAATGTTATGAGGCATTTAAGGTTGTAAACAAAGAAAAGTTTAACCAAATTTAGTTAACCAATGCTTAACCATGGCTAGATACAATTGGGTCAAGCACTCTATAGGTCCAAGGTCAAAATTTTTTTAATTAAGCTTAGATAATTTTTTTGGACATAGTTTTTCTCCAATCCGGTTTGGAGGAATCCTCTTTCAACCCACTACGTGATAAGCAAATAGATCATTTACATGTATATTTTAAAAAGTTATATGACTCATTAAAAATATCATGTGACTAAAAGTACACGTGAATAGTTTATTTACTTGACGCGTAATGGGTTGAAAGTAAACTATTTCTTTTTTATTTGGCCATTGGGTTGGAGAGCCATACCACGACCACTGAAGGTTTTTTTTTTTTTTACCAACCAATGAGAAAAGAAAAAGAAATTTGTTGGTGAATGGTGAACAATCCTTAACAACCATGTGTCCATGTCAAATCTCTATAATTATATTATCCCTCTTCAGTGCATTTTTTCCGCACAAATGTTCTCAGTTGCAAATTTTTCTGGGGCTAGAGCCTAAAGTAGAATAGAAAAAATATATTCTAATTTGCTGTTTAGAGGTGAAGCCAATGAGAAGTTTTAGGATTTAATTGCGTCTTCAACAATCATGAAAGGTAGCTCAACTGGTCCGGTTTTGAGTGTACTTTCAATGATCACTAGTTCGAGTTTCCTCAGGGCCACCTACCCAAGACAAAGCCTTGCGCCTATCGTGATACACGTGTTAGTAGGGTATTACGTGTCCCCTGGAATTAGTCGAGGTGCACGTATCTTCAGAACGCTGACTCAGATACCCAAGGTTAAAAAAAAAAAAAAAAAAAAAAACAAGAACTGGAAGCGTGTAGTGTCCAAACGGATATGGTAGGGACACTTTATACTTTAAGGATGCTTTCAAATTAAACAAGATCGTTTCAAATTAATTTTAAAGTGTTACAAATGAAATCTTCTAGTTTCATTAGTTTCAAATTGCATCTTGAACTTCTAAAATTGTATAAATTTAAATCCCAATTATTTCCTAAAATCAAACCCAAAAATTCTAGGATTTAAATTGATAAGATTTTAGAAGTTCAAGATTCAATTTTGAGAGTAACGAAATATAAAATTTAATTTGCAAGAATATTAAATATCAAACCAGACACCCAAGGTTATCACAAAAAAAAAATAATAATAATTGCTGTCTTCAACAAGAACTGGAAGCGTGTAGTGTCCAAACGGATATGGTAGGGACACTTTATACTTTAAGGATGCTTTCAAATTAAACACGATCATTTCAAGTTAATTTTAAAGTGTTACAAATGAAATCTTCTAGTTTCATTAGTTTCAAGTTGCATCTTGAACTTTTAAAATTGTATACATTTAAATCCCAATTATTTCCTAAAGTCAAACCCAAAAGTCTAGGATTTAAATTGATAAGATTTTAGAAGTTCAAGATTCAATTTTGTGAGTAACGAAATATAAAATTTAATTTGCAAGAATATTAAATATCAAACCACCTTCAAAACAGTGTTTAAAATGTAATCTAACCATAAGAAACTGATATTTGAAACTCAAAGCCAAACATGGCCACTCCTAAAAATGTCCAATAATCAGATGATAAAACTGGGAGGTACCAACCAGAGTCTAAAACAAAAGCAATCCTCCAATTACAATCACAATAAAAAAGCATATATTCATCTACACGGCCGCAAGGAAATAGATCTTGAGAACAAAACAATATATATATCATTTCAAGCTCCTAATTCACTTTCAAAAAGAAATCAAACAATTTCAAGCACGGATTGATAAAATAAATTTACAGTAAGGGAATCCTTCCTTTTCTTCTCCATTTTCCTTTGACAAATCCATATTTCTGGAAAATTCAGTGCGGATTACCCCAACGTGATACTATTTGTTGTCGGTCTGACCATAAATTGTCATCCCATGTAAAAACTCTTATTATAGGTTATATACTGCACCTTGAAAGCAACATGATTTAAAAGGTATCATCCCCTAAATCTAACAACAACGCAAGATATGTCATCTTTACTGTCTCTTTTCAATGCATCAGCTATTAATTGCTTAGCTGCTTTCTTTGGGTCTTTGATCCTTCTTGCAATATCAACTGCTTCTTGATTAGAAATTACCTGATTATAACGTGCAAAAGGGAAAACAATCTCTTATACGGTTTACACTAATGCGAGCACTATATAGAAAATTGTATGCCATTTTTGTATGAATGTGTAAATCATGGCTACTACGAACCACGAATGCAGCAAGGAAACATATCTTCGAGAGTAAAACAATTACCTTCCAAAGACCATCACTAGCAAGGATTAAAACTTCAGTATGGGCATCTATAATAGTATCTTGTATGTCTGGGTCAGATCGCAAATGTGATTTGAGGCTCTTGTCTCCAAAAGCACGAGAAACTGCCAGCTGCCCATTGACTCTAGGTACATCGCCTGATAAGAATGTGTGACAGAGATCATGATTAATGCTGTAGGCATTACCCAACTACCAAACTTAGTATATCAAAACACCACAAAAAGCATACAATGTCCAAAAAGTTAAAATGAACGAACACCAGAAGAGTTATTGTTTCATTCATAAAAGCTGCTACATTGCGTCTGATGACATATGCAGATCACAGATGCATAACACTCATCTTTGGCTTAAATCCATTTTTTGTTATTGGCAATTAGAAATGTTACTAAGGACTTAAAATAAAGATGCTTCACATTATTGAATAGAAAAGCAAGGTGTCGTATGTATTCATTTTGATTTGCACGAGGAACCAACTCTTCAAACATCAATTATGATGGCCACCATATTTGTAATGTTCTCATACAAGATGATGGACACGGTAGTTTCAACTTTAATTTAAAGTACAAGAATATCATTCAAGTTCTCAGAGGCCTCCAACGTAACTTAGAGACAAGGATAAAGTGGTAAGTAACATTCTAGCATGGTAAAAGCACCTTGACGAAAAGAAGAATACCCCTATGTTAAAAAACTTAGCATAGTTAAAGCAGAATGAACAAAGAAAAAATAAAAAATAAAAATCAGCATGAGAGCTTCTTCCTTAGCTTGGATCCACTTTTAGATATGATCAACATGATAGCGAGCAGAAACCTGAGAGGCATAGACTTGTCAAATGAAGCTGACAACAAATCAAGAGACACCTAAGATATATAGAACAAAACGTTAACAGAAGATTTAGAAGCCCCTATATCTGAAAAAAAAAAAAAAAAAAAAAAAAAAAAAAAAAAACTAAATCTTGTCACCCACCCAAACTTTTGGTGTCATTTGATATTTACCTAACGTAAGTATCATACTAAGGTATGATACCAAAGTTACCAACTCAAAGGATCTCCAAGCAGACTAAGTACTACGTATATCACAAACCCAAGAGATTGGAGAACTTCCACAAGACTACAACTATTCCATACGATGACGTTAGAGTCATCACCCTTTGTATGGATGGTGGGAAATTTTCTTGTTTTTGTCTTCTTAATAGCAAAGAAGGACATCCACTCTGTTTGTGCTACCTCATCCAAGAGGCCTATGATACAACAAAAAAAGAAAAGAAAACAGAAAGAAAGAAAAAGGAAATCCCTCTCCCCAATCAACCTGGCTACACTGTAGAGTGAAACCCACAATTCAACGTCAGAAGAAGAGGGTCTGTCAAAAGGCAGCAGATGCAGTACCTTCTGAGACTAGAAATATTGTAATGCCTTTAAAGATTTTGGACACAAAGGATCAGATCGTGAACTTCTCATATTTTTCCGAAGTGACCTGGTGAACTATAAAAATAGTTAAGCTATTCCTTGGTTTATTAGATACAGTAATACTAGTGACCAATAGATAGTGTAAGCAAACCCTTTTTTCTCAGTAGTGTTGCATCCAAAATAGGGAGCACTAAATCCCATCCAACCTCTCAACATGAGAGACATCTAGATGCCTTGAAGATTCATCACTGAAGCCCTAAAAAAGTGTCATGACAATGAAAATTTCATGCAGTAATCATATGAGAAATCTGATTTGAACAACAAAGCTTTGGAAAAATATTTTTTTTCTATTTCCTAATATAAAAGTACAAAGCTATTAGTTTAGTGGACAGGAATATCATTTGCATGGTAACAGCACAGCTACAACATAATCTACTCCTTGAAATGTGAATCAGCAGAGTTATTCTTTAAGACAAAGACAACCGATCACTTAAAAAACAAAATATCTTAAGAATAAGCCAGGAGTTTAAAGGCTTGATCAAGCTATGAAACAAAGCAAATGCATTCACTTTTTTACTTTCAAAATTATTTTGGTGCATATCAAAGTAAATGGACAGCCACCTATTAATGGACTAATTCCCATCAATGCTACTCTGGCTCTTGACAATCAGATAATCACATAGAGAACTACTTTGTGCTGAAACACAAATTTCTTGTAGGTGATGAATGATGATTGATACTTTTTTCTAATAAGTTTTCGCCCAAGGGAAGGGGGAAGGGAAGATTCGAACTAGTGACCTCTGCTTCATGAGGCATGGTCCCAGGCTAATCATTCTGAGGAGAACTAGCTAATCATAAGATGCAGCATAATCCAAAAAATAAAAATCATGCCAAACATGGAGCTGCAACTGCATTTAAAAGATGATTAACAAATTCTAGCTAGGTAATTATATCTGATAAAACATCAGCCATGTGTATAGTAACTTCATATGAGTAGACATTCAGACACTTTAAAGAGGGGTGGCATTGAGAAACCTGGCATGTTTGAGACAAAACCGCCTTTGTTCTCGATGCTGCCTCGCTCGGTGTTGGGCTCATGATCTGTACTCATCTGTATCGCCTGGCCCCCTCTTGAGAGAACTGCTCGTGAATCTCCAACATTGGCTACAAATAATTTTTGGCTATTTATCAAAATTGCAGTTACGGCTGTGGACCCACCCCGCCCCAAGTCAGAGCTGTGTGAGAGAATTGCCTGGTCTGTCTTCTCGTAGGCCATTTTGATAGATCTGTTGGGGTCAACCCAAAATTCTTCCTAGAATGATTACATTAGAGTGTAAGAAACTAAGAATACACCCTTACAAAATTATTACATAATCAAGCAAGACTGAAATTTACAATTCTGTTAAAAGTTTCAAAGCAAGACCCCCACCTCCTTTAGGATATTGTTAAACAAATGTTTCTGTAGGTAGGAAGGAACAGTATCTCCCAAATGGCCATCATATATAGCAAACAGCCCTAATTCATGGTCCTCAGTCTGCATAAATTTAGCAACATGGTAATCCTCCATGGGATGATTAGCTTTCCCTTTTATTAAGCTAAAACCATACTTGATTAACCCTTGATGGTTTCTTCCTTTGCCAGAGATAGATGAGGAACGTCCTCCTACAAGCTACATAACAAAAACCTCAAATATTAATCTTGCATTTCAAGGCAGTTACATGGTCCAGAAGCAAACAAAAGTAGTTCCAACTTTGAAAATCATTAACATGAGGCAGCGTGAAGAAAATTAAACAAAGAAAAATTACTATTATATTTAATTATCAAATATCATTCCAAACAAATGAAGCATTGAAAGTTATCAAGATAGGAACTTGCTTTTTTCTTTATTCTTTCTTATACTTATTTTGTTCCCCTTTATTTTTTGGTCTCTATTTTGCTATGTTTATGCTGCATCAGTCCAATTCTGTGCTAAAATTCCCCCATCAAACTCACTAAAGAAGCAAGTAGATTCCTTGAAGCACTCATACAAACAATATGTGCCCCCATCACTTCCAAAACCCCCCACCCCCACTTCTCTCCCCAATTCCCTCTTCTGGAAAGGAAAGAATGAGAAAAAAAGAAAGAGAGCTATACTATACAAGTGATTAAGCAACAACGAATAATCAATAATACCCTAAGAACCTGCCAAAGTTGATTTATTCAACTGAATAACATCACACAATCATCAAATCAATCACATAACACAAATAAATCCCCAACAAACAATTGAAGACCATGCCTTTTTAGCTTATTGGTTAAACTTTTCACATAGTGATTAGTCTTAAAAAATCACCGATAGACACATGAAAAGTTAGAGAAAACATCCTTACCTTAGAGTAGGAAGCAGTAAAACAGCATAACCAATCCATAAGAGGAATTCAACAGCCTCTTCAACTTCTTTAACTATATTCTCAACATCCAACTCCTGTAACAACCTCCAATCCAAATTTCAAACCAAACCCACTTCCTCAAATTCACAAACTGCAACATCAAAAACATTAGTCCATCATTAAAAAATGATATGAAACAAAAACCCTTCAAATACAACCCTAAAGCCCCTTAGAAAAACCCACAAAAGCAAAAAACAAGAACAAACCCGAACTGGGTTATTGAGAATTTCCTCTCACCGATCCAATTGAAAGCCAAAAATGGTTGAGCTTCTGATGTTTATGCTTCTTCTTCTTCTTATTAGCTCGCACAAGCAATTGAATAAAATAATGACAATTTTTTTTTACAAAAAAAAAAAAAAAGAAAGAAAAAGGGAGAGAGAATATTTGAAACTTTCCTATCTAACCTATGTGGGAAAAAGGTTTGTGAGACAAAGGAATCGAAGGAACTCAAGGAAGGCCTATATGTTTATTTGTGATGATTTTTTTAAGAACCGCTTGGGAGTCGTAGCTCTTGGGCTATCGAGAAAGATATATTATTTATTTATTTATAATAAAAATAAAAAGAGGCATCCACTTAGCAGAGACTTCTTTCCTGTTGACTTTGCTGTTTCAATTCCACTGTTACCTGTTTCTTTGTTTGGCTCTTTGCCTGCCCTTTACTTTAGCCTTCTGTTTTTTGCTAAAATACTTTAGCCTTCTGTTACTTCTGGGTAAGAGTACAATTTTTTTACCTCTATTCATGGGCCCACTAACAAAAATTATTTCTAATGGTAAATGTTGAAAGAATTCTACCATTTTTGTGTGGTAAATAAGGAAAAATATATAAATAAACTTAAGTATCCATAATTATAAGGTGAAGATACCCGTCCTCATAAATATCAAAAGCGATAATATTAGAAGTGAAAATTGGGGTAAAAACTCTCGTGTAAGTGTTTTTTCTAAAGAAGTCAAGTGGTCAACATATCTATTCGTTTTTTTGAATATATACTTGATTTTCGTACGAGAATCTTTAATAAAAGAGAACTACAATCATTCATGGAAATTATGTTCATCATGTATCGCTTCATTAATTTGTTACTCTTGGTTGAATTTTACCATTTGATTACTCTATTTTTTATTTTATATATGATTAATAATAATTTTTTATAATTAATGAAATATTATTAATGCAAAGAAAGGGAAGATCTAACATATGAGACAATTTCCATAATGAAAAGGATTGTGAAATCAGCAAAATATGTGTGATTATAGAAGCAATAGATTAGTGTGAGACTTTAAGGGAACATGTAATAAGATCCACAACATTAAGAATATTCCCTTCGAGGATGATAGAGGAGAAAAGCTTCTTCCTTAATTAATGAAATTATTACTAGTTTTCCTACAAAAATGTTTGATGTAACAATGGTTGTGATTAGTGGCACATCAACATTATAATAAATAAATTCTTAACTATATTTTTATCTTGTTTTTAAAATTTGTCATATCAAATTATAACATTAATCTTATAGAATTTGTTGTTTTTCTCTAATAAGTAATATCCCTCTAAACAAAACAAGTGGCTTATTTATTAAACGAGTTGTAAAATCGGGCATAACCAAAATTTTATTGAGTTGTGTTTCAAACCACTTATTAAATAAGAATACTTTTTCACCAAGTTTTTAAGTCATCGTAGTCAAACCTCGAGCAAAAAAGTTTCAAATTAGATGCCCTCGAAAAAAAAAAAAACATGAATTCTCAAATGGAACTTTGTGACATCCAAGAATGACTAGTCTTGTAAGTTAAGAGTTAAGACCTCTTCCCAAAAAGAAAGAACGTAAAAGAGTAAAGAGATAAAAAGGAAAAAGAAAAGAAAAAAAGCCTTGTGACATCCAATTGATACATACTATGCTGCAGGTGTCTCCTCCTTGGTGGCTTGGTGCTGTTCTTTGAGCATTCAAGTGTGGGGTTTGGCTCATGTTCAATAAAAGCACTGGACAAAACCTGGATACATGGGTTTTAAAATGACCACATAATGCTCTTGTGTCTTATACTCCTATCCAATACATTAGAATATTGGACTGAATCTTTGCCCTTAAGTTTGAATGACTTTTTCTTCTATGTAGTTAAGTAAGTCTCAGTTGGGAATAACAATTTATTGCAAATTCATGATATTATTAAGAGCAAGACTTTAGTCAAGTTACTTATGTAGAATTTGTTTGTTTGTTTTTGTTTTTTAAATCAACAAATAAATCAATGAATTATTTTACATAATTCACACTTTTTTTGTACACCTATTAACAATAGCTTACAGATGATAGTCAATTTGTCACATTTGTTGATAACTAAAGTCACATTGAATAATAACTAATAACACAATTTTTTTTTCTTTCTTTTTTTTTTCTAGGTTAGACTATAATATAGTCAAATAAAATAGTGTCTACGTCAATTGGATAGTAGATTCCAACACATCTCATCTTTTCCCTTTTTTAATTTTTTATTTTTTGGTCATTTTTGGATAGACAGTAACAAGGTCATACATGATAATAACTTTATAACATTTCCTAATAATTTACGTCACTTTAAACAATAACTTTACAACGGATATCATACCCCAAAAACATTGTACGATAGAATGATGCTTAAATCAAAGGTCGAAGTTAATTACTATTTCGTTAATCTCTCTTCTGTAGATTAAATGTGAAAATTTTAATATGAAAATAATGACTCTAGTATATAATTTAATGACAAAGTCAAAAATTGATTTTAAAGAGCCTATTATCTTGTTAATAGTCCTATAATTCACGATGATTAGTTGTTGCGTTAGACTTCACTTCTACTGTGTGTAAAAAAAACAACAAACCAAGATCTCTTTTTTCATAATTTTTGTGCCTTAAGTAGCAAACCAAAAGTGTATTCAAAGTTCAAACAAATTCATAATTCAAAAGAGCATAGCCAGGAATAGAAGGAATGAAAATACCCAGAATAACCCAAAAGCAAAAAGTGTTTGATGTATATCATGCTTTTCTTACACCCAAAAAAAAAGTATCATGTTTTTGCTGACCATGATATATGGAACAAACTTCATTGACTCAGCGTTTGATTCGTCTCGTAATTCGTACATAGTACAGAATAGACATAACGAATGCCCTAAAGACAAACTGGAATTTGTTAAAGCAAAAAAATAAAATTAAAATGGAATTTGCTAAAGTTTTTGGTTTTCCCATTGTCACCGGTCAAACCTAACTAAATCATCCATTTTTGCTTTTTGTTAACGACTGTCTTGAGAGGATCAGTTAAAATTACACACAAATGTCAAAAAAAAAAAAAAAAAAAAAAAGAGGGTGAGAGGCCCAAACCAGTTACAGAAGGTGACCCAACTAGCCAAGTTGCATGTGAGCAACAAAGTTTATATTTCTGTTTACAAAAGTAAAGTTACAGCAAGGGAGTGAAGACAAAAATGAATTAATATCTGTAATAATGGACTCAATTGGCCAAGGGAGATGGGGAGGGGGTTGTTGGAGAGCTTAAGTTAAAGTCTTGAGTCACTTTCAAAAATAAAAAAGTGGAGATCATGATCTAAAGAAAGTTTGATGCTACAATCTTGTTAGGTTTGATGGCCACATCAAAATTAATCTTGTACCAGCTTGGAGATGGTGGGCACCAATTGGGAATATCAGAAATAAATAATGAATCCCATGTTGCAAGTGATTTTGGAAGTTTTTGTTTTACTCTGCAGTAGTTTTCCTTGGATCAAGGGTTAGTGTGTGACACCTTCAAAAAGAAATCTATTTCTAGTCCACCAAATTTTGTCACAGAAGAGGGATGCAAACAGAGTGAATCAAAGACAAACATCATTACTTAACTTTAAGTATTTGTTGGGAAATAACACATTCAATCACCTTAAACTTGTGATTGTGAACTAGTGAATTATTTGGACTTCTTTGGTAAATCTGTTGTCCTTGCATTTTGAATTCTAACCGAATGAATTCTTTATAATCTTTTGAGAACTAAGGTAGTAGTATAATGCTGAAATTCTTACCCAAAAAAAAGAAGTAATCATGTTAAATAAAATTGTGTTTGGATATGATTTTAGAGAATGCATTTTTTTTCTTCATAAAATAATAATTAATGGATGAGTTGCTACACTTCATATTTATATGTAATTATCTTTTTTACATGGATGAGTTGCTTTGTTCCAACTTCCAAATATATCTCTAGTTTGGGTTGAGAGGGCACCGACGGAGGCTAGTGGCCGTGATTAAAGAGGAAAAAAAAAGAAAAAGAAGAAGCAAATAATAAAATAGGAAAGGAAAGGAAAAATAAAAATTAAAAACAAGGTAAAAAACATAACAAAAGAAGAAAATAATAAACAAACTATTTTTTTCTCATGTACTCCAAACGACTAAAATTATGTTTTTATTTATTATTTTTTTATGGAATGTTGTTTTGAACTTAGGTGACATAAATAAAGACCACCTTAACAATACCCATAGACGTAAGGAATCAAATCAAGCGATATATAACGTTAAGGTCCAAATTAATATTTCAGTATAATTGTTTAATATGAAGTATAGTATTACACATTTATTTTTGGGAAAAATACAAAAATACCCCCTAAATTTTGGGTTAAAATCAAATTGAACCCTTGTTCTTTTAATTTAAAATAATAAGTTTCTAAACTTTGACAAATGTCTAAATTGATTTTGTTATTTTGTTATATATCCAAAAAAAAAAAAATTTGATTTTGTTAACAAAGTCAAATAATTTGTTAATAAACTTTACTTCTAAATGAATATTATATTAAAATGAATCAATTGTCCCTCACATGAAGTATTTTCCATCCAAATCTGTTAACAGAATAGTAACAGAAATCAATTTAAACATTTCTCAAAGTTCAGAAACTTATTATATCAAATTAAAAGAATAAAAAGTTAATTCGATGATCTTTTTGTATTTTTCCTTTATCAGAGGAGTGAATGAATTACTGGATTTATTAGAAGAGTGCATGTGGTAGACAATACATGTAAATATGCTGGGTCTTACTAATAGTACATTGTTTCTATAAAAGCAATCATTTAGAATTTTTAAGGTAATTCAATTAATTATGGAGCTTCAAAATTTTTATCGGTCCAATTTAAAATAAATGGATTGATTTTATCATATTATCAATATTTAAACAAACAAATTTAAATTAGTGATAGCATTACAAAATTCAATCCCTTCATTTTAAAACAGATGAACAAAATTTTAAAAACTAGGTGCTTGAGTTAATCTAGAACTCTCAACTCTTTTCAATAAAAAAAAAAAAAAAACTTTAAACTCTTGATGGTCTAAATCTAACCAAAACTAGTTAGACTGCACTTGCAGGTTAATGCTTAGAAAAAAACAAGGTGTCCCATCCCTAAAAAAAAAAAAAAAAGGCCTCTCTCTCTAAAAAAAAACCCCTAGAGTGAGAAACAACACCGCCACGTTTTTTCTCCTTCCTTACCCCAGCACCGCCTCCCCCCTCCTCCTCTGACCCCTTATTCCTTTTGCTTGGGGCCGCGCGGCACACCCTCACCTCCGTGTGAGGGAGATTGTGGCCGGAATGGTCAGATCTCGCCGTGTGGCCCACCCTCCTCCCCTCTCTCCCTTTTCTTTTCCTTTTGTCCTATCCTGATCGGAACCCGTCGAGCCTCCACCTCCACCTTTTTGTTCCCTTTGGTTCCGTTTTCTTTCCTTCTCCTCCGTTCCGGTCATGTTCAGGTGGGCTTTACCGGAGCCCTGGGGTGGCTCATGACTCTGGTGGGGTACCTCTTTTTTGACGGTGAGATTGAGTCTTACTGTAGGTGGCGTGATCTCCAGCGGCCGTGGATGCTCAGAAGACAACGGGTTTGGGGTCTTCTTCCATATCGAGCTTTTATCATCTAACCTGATTTGGGGGTAGATTTATTAAAGCTCCTCCTTGTTGAGAGCCCCAAAACTTGAATCACATGGCATCTAATGTCATGGACCATCCGATTCGATTTCCTTGTTGGTTGCTCGTATGGGAATTTGGTTTCAAGCCTTTTGTCTTTTCGGACATCTCCAGCAGTTGTTGCTCTTGCGATCTACCGGACTGTGATCAAGCCTTGTGTTGTCTGTTGTTCTTGTGTAGTTCTTAGGTGTTTTTCATGTTGTTGTTAATGTTTCTTTTTTTGTTGTTGTTGCTGCAACCCTCGTCGTAGGGTTATGTACTATGACGTATGTCATCTTTGCCCCTCTCTGTATAGGGTTGTTATGGGCTTTATTGTATAATCACCTTGGTTTTCTTTCATCTCAGATGAGTGGAAGTTTACCATCGTGTTGATTTTCAATGAACTTCTTTGTTATTTAAAAAAAAAAAAAAAAAAAAAAAAAAAAAAGTTAATGCTTAGAATTCTAATGTCAACGTGTAATCATAAATCTGAAAATAAATCGTCCATGGCACTCATAATTTTTTTTAATAAACAAATAATTAATTTAACTTTATGTTATTTTATTATTTATACAAAGATTACTCAACGTCCTTCGCAATTTTTACCATTTTTAAATTCCTGGGTTTTCATTTTTTTGGTAAGTAGGTTGGTAGGTGCTTCATCCCAATCCTACGGCATTTTTATGGTAATCATTAAATAATTTGCACCTTGTGGATTCATATATCTCTTTGAGGTATATAGCAATAGCAGTTGACATATGCTGTGGTCCCATACAGAATCCAATGCTTTGGTCTCACTTCTCAGAGAGAATGCAAGCCTTTGACGCTTTACCGTAGAAAAAAAAAAAAAAAAGAACTGCCCAATAGCTCAAGGCATACGACATTCATTACTAGGCCTTATTCATTAAAGAAGAAGAAGAAGAAAGATATCTAGTCTCGGCATCCCATTATTCTCCAAATCTATTGCTTCTTTAGTATCACAACAGAAGAGATGGTTAAAAGTTATTTAGACTTAAAAAAATAGATAGATAAGAGAAGAGAGAAATAATGCATTATCCTTCCTCCCCCACCTTCCAGCTTTCTGAAAAAAAAATGCAACAAAATCAAACAAAGTTACAAGAACATTATCATCGGAGCATTTTTCCAACTGTATGCCTATAAATTCCATCATTATTAGCTGAATCTGAAGCCGATATTCTTCTTGCACCACCAAAAAAAAGTATAAATTTTTAATTTGGTCATCGGATTACAATAATGAGATATATATATTTGATGATATAATGAGATACAAAAATTTGATGATATCTATATTTTTTATAATTCGATAATTACAATAATGAGAGAGGTGAGATTTGAATTTTGGTTCTCTATATAAAAGAAACTAATTATGTCTTAATTTAATACCTTAACTATTAATTATTTCAATTTAGTCAATCAACTTTTAAAATCAAACTAATTTCACCATGAAATCTCATATTCATTTAAATTTAAACCAAATTAGCTAATGTGGCAAATGGAGTAGGGGTGGCCATTTGTGTTTGCAAGTCTTGTTTGTATCATGTCAAAGTAAATATATTTTACTATTTTACTAATACAATCTATTCAATAATCGTCTCAAAACTCTTCGATCCTAATACAACCTCTCTCTTAAGCGGGTTGACACGACATGATCCATGAACACGTTTAATAAACAATTCTTTTTGGGTTGACATAAACACAACTCATTTTAAACATATTGTATTGGGTTGACATTGATACAGTTCATTTAAAAAAAAAAAAAGACCCAAAATAATTAACATATTTTTATATTTTGTAAGAACATGCATTATAAAAATTATAAATAAATAAATTTAACATAAATACTATTTCATAATGACATCAATAAAAATACTAATAACAAACAATCTAAAAGCCCATGACCCTTTAGCCTAATTCATATGGTATTGGGAGTTATACTCTTAGCCACTTTGGACTCCTTTGCGTGTAGAACAAGCTCCTAACCAGCAAAATGATATAGGAAAAATATTCTTTCATACCATCTACACCTTACATCACTCAAATGTGGACAATATTTTCTATAAATTTGAACAATGTCACAATGTGTGGACAATATTGTCCACATTTTAAGTGGTGTAAAATGGTAGTGTGAAAACATCAAAGCCCAATGATATAAGGTCCACCCTTAGATAATTCCTTTGTATGTGGCAAACTAGCAATAAGCCCTACCTTCTTTGCTAGCTCGCTAAGTTTGTGTGTATTTAACTATCTTGGTTATTATTATTATTATTATTATTATTATTATTATTGCTAAGAACTATCTTGGTTTGTTTAAGACACACAACTTTGGCTTTTCGCATGTCATGTTTAATTAGAAAATTTGATGATCTAAAATATATTCTTAACTAAATTTAGCTTGTGTTTGGATCCTCTATTTTAGGAATGCATTTTAGAGAATACATTCTTGCTATAATGCATTCTCGAGAATACATTCTCTAGAATGCATTTTGCTGAAAATAGTGTGTTTGGTAAAATATTGAAATTATTTATAAGAAGTAATTATGCTGAAACGAATTGTGTTTGATTGGTATTTTAAAGAATGCATTATTCCTATTAAATAATATATTATTAGTATACATTATGTAATCAACATTTTTTTTTTTAAAATATCTCAATACAAAGCTAAAAATACATTTACTACCAATACAAAATTAACAATGTAATAAAGAAATAAAGTATTACGTTGTGATTTAAATTAATGTCTACTAATAAAAAAAATAGGTCATGATTTGTGCACATCTCCTTGCACACATTTTTATAAAATTTGAACAATGTAATAAAAAAATATAGAGAAATGTGTATTGTGTGTGCAATAGAGATATACACAAACTATTTATGATAAAAAATATCATAGACATCCTCTAAATAAATTTCCACTAGAGCTCCCTGGTTATTTGATACAAAATGAGAAAATGATAATACTTTTTCAAATATAAAAGAAAGAAAGAAAAAATAGGGAACACATCAAAAAAAGAGAAAAAGTAGGGAACAAAAGAGGGGAAGGAAAATAAAAGAAAGAAAGAGAAAAATTAAGCGAGGGAAAAAAGAGTTGTTCAAGTAATAAACTGTTGTAAGTGGGTCCCATTTACTTTAGCAAAAATTAAAAGTAGAAGCTAGAATCAGAATTCAAAATATTTTGGATTCTGACTTCTGCTCTAGAAATGAGAATTTGCAAAATACATTATAGGCAGAATACATTTTGCATTTTTCAAAATCCTAACCAAACACCTCAAATTTTTTGCAGAATGTATTCTATGCATAAAAATCCATGAAATTACTTTTAAGTAGAGGATCCAAACACAGACTTAAGCATTAATAAGCATTATACACTAAACGAATCATTATTTATGGTATAATCTAAATATATTCATGCACTATAATTACTTCATTATTGTAGTAATTTATTATGTTTAAACCACTAAAAATTGCTACAAAGCCAATATAACATTTTAAATTGTTTTACATCACATAACTTTAAGTTCCATCCAAATTATTATTTTTGGAAATCAAAACATCATTTAAATTATTTAACAACATATCACTTCCACTTTCCTTCTTCTAAGTTGTCTCACCCAATATGATCAAGAAATGATATGAGAATAGTATATTGAAAACCTTTTTTTTAGAGAGATAAAGAGACATATTAAACTCTGTTATAGAAACTCTGTTTTTTGTGTAAATAAAATTAATAATATGAGTATTTTAGTAATTTAAATGCATAATCGAGTCAGATCTTAAAACCCTTAAAACCTAACCTATTACCATCCATATCCATATCCATTATCTTAACATTATCAATGTTACTATTGTTGCAGTCATTACCTCCATTGATTATTAATAACATGACACCATAGGCCCAAGTATCACAAAGTCGTTATCTTAACATTATCAATGTTAATATTGTTGCAGTCATAACCTCCATTAATTATTAATAACATGACACCATACCTCTAGTATCACAAAGTCATTATCCATCGGGCATTTGGCCTAGTGATGTCTCTCTCCCTCAATTGACTCAACCTTGTAAGAGGACGTAGGTCCGATCCCACTCATTCAATTTAGATTAGGAACTTTTGTCATAGATTAAAAAAAGAAAAAAAATACTATCACAAAAGTCATTATCACCACGATATTCTAAAATTTAATATTTTAACTTTTCAGATAAATTGTCTAAAAATAAAAATTTAATTTGATGGAATTCCTTAAATATCATCTAAAAGTTGCTCTTGTGAGAAATTCCCATAAATATGTGTTAGGTGGAACCTTCCATCAAAATGGATGATACTTTTGACTTTCCTAATGACATTGAATATATTGTCGTAGATTGGACTTCTTGCAAGTTGTGGATGCTCAAATTTCTAAGCTTACCACGGATCGCCTCATGAGTGGTCGAACATGGGGTGGATCTATTTGATGGGGATGTTGAGCTCAAAACTCTATACCAGGCTTGTTAGGCTGCCCAATGGCTGATGGTGCACTCCTCTTGAATTGCTGATCTGCCAGGCCCAAATACCCATAAAGAAGGTTACAACAGACAATAATCTTACGTACTTCCGTAGACTAAACTTAACATAACAAACTTTACTCAAAGTAAATCAACAGTAAGAACCCGCGATAAATTTAGAGAAAACAAAGAACTTAGGAGTTTAGTGAGCAGGAAAAGAGTTAATCTTATGAACCGTGTATGAATCATTGTTGGTAGGTTGTGTTGGCATTCTATTAGATAGTGTATGGCTATCTTAGTTGTGGCAGAAAACAAGTGTTTCAGTTTGTGTATTTATGCAGAGAGTATTTTGAGGATGAATGAGGTTTTGATTCTTGGTTCAAGTTTCTCTCTCCAAAATCATATTAACCCCTTCCTATTGATCTCTCTTCTCCTTTTATAGTAGAGAGTAATATCTTAAGGTATCATGAATTATCTTTCTCATCATGGTTTTCACTGTTTATCCAAAAGATAAAAGAGATGTGATTTGACTTGATCTTATCTTCTGCATATCAGATTTGGTCTGTGGCAAACTTTTTCAGAAAGCCCCCATTTTCAGGTGTTGGGGTTGGTAAACATTTAATGCTTGATAAGGATAGCAAATAATGGTTAAATTGATTCATACACGTTTCTTCTTAATTTGGTTTAATCTTACCGTAGCATTTATCCCCAGCAGATGCAATGCTGTCTTACGGTAGATTGCCAAATTTATGAGATTTAACTCCCCTACCTCCAAACCAATCTTCCTGAGCTCTTTGTTAAGGGTGAATGGTGACCATCAAGGTGCTGGGCCATAGTGATTGCCGTTTATTGGTTCAAATGGTGGTGGCTTTAGCTTGAATAGCCTCCTCTTTTAGCCCCATCTATTGTTCTTGAAATGTCTCTTTGAAAACCTTTCATTTTCAAGATTTTTTGCTATGGCAGATAAAACTCTGATAAGTCTACCATAACTGATGTGTAATCGTGTTAGCTGCTGGGTCATTGTGGAGGTTCAGCCATGGAGGACTGTGAGCTTTTTGTTGGAGAAGACACTCAACAATGTCTTGAGCAGTGCACCCAATGGAAAAGAGAAAGTGAGGAGGGAAAGAGCCTCACGTGTGAATCTAACGTTGCTGATTTAAGCAAACCTTGATGGGACCCGCAGAACAGTAAAACATGTTGGCATAATTTGAACAAGTGGGTTGAGTACAAGGTATTGGGCTTAAGTGACAGCCCAGTCTCCTTGGCTTTGGGTTGCAGTAGACTTACTAGGCCACATTTTATTTGGGCTATTAAAACAAACCCTGATGCTTTGTCTTGGGCTATATGTGGCAAAAAAGAGGCCTCTACACAAGTAAACTATAAGAACTTCTCAACCCTGGGTGTTATAAATTTGGTGCAGACTGCAACCATAAGAGTCTCCTGGCATGAATTCATGCGCTCCCTCCATTCACCAGGGGACAAAAATGTGGCACGTTTATAATATTCTTGATCCAAAAATATGTTGTTGGTCTTTAAAGGCATTTTGTCAAATCGGCATTCTGGTACAATTTTGATTTAAAGAGGTTAGGTAAATCCTGCCCAGCTCAAACTTAAGCTACCCTGACAAGTTACTTACCGTGCATTTAAATGGGATGGATATATGTACCCAAAAAACAAGAAAAGATAAGGATATAAATGGACAAAAATTAGGACCAACATTGGCACATTGTTTTGCATCAAGGATAGAATCAAATTATAGGGCAAGTCATTCGATTTAAGAGCAGTGACAACTTGTTCAGCCAATGTCCATGATGCAGTTCCATATAGAACAATTTGAGCTGAACAATGCTAAAGGTGAACGGTCCCTGGTTTTAGTAGTCAAGTTGCATCGTAAGGTGGGCCTTGGATCAAACTTTAGGACATGCATAAATTTGGAGGATTTAGATTTGTAAAACTTAAGGGGTGCTTCCATTATTTGGAAAGAGAAAAAAGAAAAAGTAAAGGGATGAGTGACACAGTAAGATTGATATCTAGATTAGCCCAATTCCGAATACATCTGCAATTACATTGTGAAGACTGACTTATTTTCAAAATTTATTTTTACTCAGAAGAAGTTCTCTCTCTCTCTCTCTTCCACTTTTCCTGGAATCTGTTCTTCAATATTCTGGTTAGTAATGCACTAAAACCATCGACAGGCCGTACTAATTGTTTTAATCCCCCAAACCAGCCGTCTAAGAATGGACATTTTATATTAGTGAATCATCTAAATTTTGGCTCTTAGTAATACACACTTTCCTGGTCAATAATTAGATTTTTTTTTTTTGCTAAATAGAATTGCCACAATAAGTTAGAGACCTTTTGATACCATCAGTTGATTCCCAAATACTCGCGCTTATGACATCTAAATCTGAATGGTTACATGTTGTACTAGTCCGGCCTCCAATATGTTGTGCACACTGAACTATATTCTTAGTTGGTATTCTTAGTTACATTAACACAAAAAAAGAAAAAAAAAAAACCTTGATAATGTCAGAAAATAACGCATATGAGTTAAGAGTCTTGTACCTCAATTGACATTTTCTAGTATTTCCAACAAATATATATATGGACGCGTTCAAGCCACAATAATAACAAATCTCTATCTTGGCTTGACTTGACTGACCTTTTTGGGATGTAATCTCACATAGGCGCGTACAAACTACAACAACAACAAATCTCTATCTTGACTTGAATTAGATCAAACTACATGAATAAAACTCCTCTATAGCTTTCATGAAGCCCCTAAAAATTATCACAAATTGCAAACACCAATTAAGTCTTAAGTAGTGCTTGAACTCAAAATCTCCATGGAGGAAGATCTTAGCCCTTAGGGCTTTTGGTCGAAGCACCTTGGGATGACCCCCGCCACTAACAAATGTGTTTCTTTCTCGCCATTTAGGCAGGTGCAGGCATTGTGAGCTACTCTAGCCTTTCTCATAAGCGACTTCTCTGTCTATTAAGTCCACCCCTCACAGTATCATTGCTTAACCAAGGTTTTCCATGGCACGTATAGCAATCATTTATAAATCAAGGTTTTTCATTTCTATGCCGCGCTTGTGTGACCACTGACCAGATTGCATGGTTTGCATTTTCTATATCACTACTCTTGCATATTTTTGTGCAGGCTGAGACAAACAATTTACGTATCACATTGGATTGGCAGGCCAATCACTGGAGCTTCTATGAACTATGCAAGGAGTATAGACCCTGCCATTGTCTCTGATGTTCATCAGAATATTTGGGTATAGCGTTGGTGCTTCTATCAGTCTATGAACTATTCTTGGAGCCCTGGCTGCAACTTTGGTGTATAGCCTTCTCCATCACCTAAACCAGAAAAGTCAGAGCACCAAAAGCATATACGATCATCTTTCTTTACATGCTGATCCGTAGATACACACATATTCAACCAATGTGAAGTCCATCATGACTCTGAGCTATAACTTAGTACATAATGAAAAATCTGAAAGGATAAATTGACTTAATAGCAATTCCCTCTAGGCACCAAGGAATAAAGACAAGGCTTAATATATTCTAATCCCTTCTTTCTTACAATTTACTTATGGGGCCTTGTTAAGTTCAAATCATTCTTTGATATCAATCGGATTTTTCCATCTCTTTCTACTCAATATGTCATCATTAAAGGGGATAAACAAAAAAATCTTAATAAAACAAGGAAGAAAACAATCTGAAAGTACTAGCCAAGTCCAAGGCGGTAACGTTTTCAATATAAGAAGCTACCATATATTTCAAGTCTGTCATAGCCTAGTTAAATTTCAATTTACTTCTTTAAACCTGCAGTGAGCAATGTTGCAAAGAGGAACATGTGGATAACATAGACATAGATTAGAATAAAATATCAGCCTACTTAATAAAAAGAGAATGCACAAACCTGGTTTATTGGAGAACTACACATCCCTATTATGACTCTCCTCTACCCTTACAAAGACAACATTTACTATACAGCATATATGGTACAACAAGAAAGGAAAGAAAGGTGGTGTAAGAAGTATGTGGGGGCACTGGGTCACCATCCCATTGGCCCATAGTATTGCATGAGACTTATCTCCACCTCCGAGCTACCAGTCTTCTTGTGCCTATATGTTCTACCTGTTGACAAAAGTACATTTTAGACGACTTCGAAGATTTTTTTAAGTAAAAGATCAGAAAAAATAAGACCAAAATACATTGTTGTTCCTTAAAGTTTAGCCCATGATTGATTTTAGTCCCTGCAAAATTTAAAGTGATAGTTTTTAGTCCCTCAAAATTTTAAAGTGATCAATTGTAATCCTTAACAAACTTAAAGTGAGCACATTGCCAAGAATCTTGTAGCTCAACTGGTTGGGAGACATCCAGGGTTTAAATTTTTTCTCCCAACTATCGAATTATAAAAAAAGAAAAGAAAAAAAGGTGAGCACTTTTAGTCCCAATGGAATGATGATGTGTCAGTTTTTAGTTAAGCCACATTATCTAAGAGACTAAAAGTGCTCAGTTTAAACTTCAAGGACTAATATTGCAAATGGCCTAAACACTAGAGACCAACAGCGTATTAAGCCAAAAAAAAAGAAAACATGATACTGCTCTCAATTACTTTAAAAAACATGATACTGCCCTCAATTACTTTAAAAAAACATGATACTGAAAAAAAATTGATCATTGTAGAAACTTGAGGTATATTAGAGCAGCTGAAGCAATTCAATATTTGGTAATAACTTCTGAACTGATTGGGCAAGAGGAACTGGTAGAACTTCTTTAGACAAGAAAACCCAAGGCACAAACTGTTTATTGCTGTCATTTTTCAAAATGGTAATGAACATTATATTCCTTATACCAATGCTTCAAGAGTTCTTACCCAGTTTGAGATAGCCGCCTCCAATTAATTATTTGGTGAGACTGAGGATGCCTCTGCAAGTATGATGAACTAGTTCCAATGCCATTTTCATCACCCACAAACTGGTCTGAGTAACTAGAAGTTGAAGGAGACCAAACTGGAACTACACCTCCATCCCTCTCTCTCCTAATACCACTTGAAGATTCAGCCGTGGAGTCCTCAGCAGCATCCCGCAGCACTATTGGAGTATTAAATTGTGGCGGATTGGGGCTATGAACACTCTGAACAAATGCTGGGTGTAATATGTTTCTTGTTGCATCTTGATTTACATTTACATTGGTTGGGACTTCAGCTCTGCTATCTGCTGCCAAATTCTGAAGATCTGAAGAAGGTTCTTCCTCTTCCACTCTCACCAAAGAAGTCGTCATACTTGGGACCATTTGATCCTCATAACGCCGAATTGTGGTAGGGAGGTTGTCCCTCACTGGTTCATGATTCTCCGCCATTTGTATATCCTGAGGAAAGGCGATTGGGGTTGATTCAGCAGAGTCTCCAAGCCCTTCCTCGGTTCCATTTTCAATTGCAGCTCTTGAAGCTGCTTCTTGTTGCCACATCTCTGATAGTGCTTGTTGCAACCTGGCTTTTGCTGCATCTATCTCTACAATGGGAAGCGGGTAGTTTGACCCCAGCTCAATTCCAGCAGCATGGAGTACAGATTCTGGTGCATTCCATGGGTGGTGTATCCATTCAGTTGGTAGCCTGGCAAGTTCAGGAAGCCAACGTCGTACATATTCTCCATTAGGGTCGAACTTGTAACCCTGAAACTGTAAAAAGAAATAACTTAGCCTAAACTTTTTTTTAATAAAGTCTATCATCCACAATCAATTTGTAGCTGATCGTAATGCAAAAATAAAATGTCAATGTTTTATAATTTAGAGTTTTTTTCAGATATTCGTTACGCATTTCAGAACAAGACATCACTTGAATAGAACATAAATGTCACAAAGAAAATAAACTTGTCGAGAACCCACAAGTAAGAAGAAACCTCTCAGTAAAACAAATTTTGCAATAAAAGGTTCACTGTCATATATGTGATCATGCCATGGGCTCAATTGGAGAATCTCCAGAATTTGGATAGTACAAACTAAAAACAAATGCATCAAATAAGCTATCCAAAGTCAGAATATAAACCCCTATAGTTATCTATACTAAAGTCATGCGTGATCCCTGTGGAGAAAAGCACAGCTAACTTTACTAAGTTTACTTATAAGGGTATAAGTCCAGATTTGCCTTCTTGGGTATATTGCAATATGCTCTATTGGGCCTTCTGGGATTCACCATAGGTTAGTCATAACATGGAAATGGAATTGAGGCACAACATGTCTCCCATGCTTCTCTATAATGCATTCTTTCGGACAGTTATGTGCAGAGGCTGACATAAGTTACTCTAGGACAATTTATTGCTAAAAAACCATTAATTAGGGACACAAGAATCTTGACCTGATGTAAAAAATCTTGACCTGACGTAAAACATCTAAATTTGAAAGGCCAAAGATTATATAGATGGGACAAAGTTTTCAAATCTCCCCCAACCCAGTACATATGATCAAATGACCATCCACATATATATTAATCACATGACTCATTAAGTGATTTAAACAAGTCACGTAACTATTAAATAAGTCATGTGATTAAAAGTACACGTGTATGTAATTTCATAGCCACATAATGTGTTGGAGAAATTTGTCTCCAAACTAGTTTGGAGATATAGATGAATAAATAACAAATAGCATAGATTTAAATACGTGCTTGTGCTTGTGTGTGTGGATGGTCAAGAAACAGAACCAAGCTGGCCAGAACCTATAAATACATCCATCTGTACCTGTGGATTATCTATGCGGTCAAATTCACGGCCATCAGGGAGAGTACCAGATATATACTGCCAACCAAGAGCATCACTCTCAAGATCAGCATCTAAGAGTGTATCCCAGAAATACTTCATTCCCCATCTCCATGGAAGTTGCAGAACCTTAACAAAGAAACTAGAAACCACTACTCGTATTCGATCATGCAACCAGCCAGTGGCCCATAACTCTCTCATGCCAGCATCCACCAATGGATAACCAGTTCTACCTTGTCTCCATGCCTTAAAAAATCCTTCATTCACGACCCACGGGAAGTACTTAAGGTGCCCAAGAAGAGGCCTTTCATGACTGTGAGGATGGTTAAAACTCAAGTATCTTGAATATTCTCTAAGACCAATAGATTTCAGAAACAAGTTGACACTCTCTTCACCAGCCTGGTTTCCTTCATTGGCCCACAGAACCTGCTTGATACTTACAAGATGAAATACTTTTCTCACACTCACCTCCCCGAAATGCAAGTGGGGAGAGAGAAGTGAGGTTGTATTGCTATCAGCCTTTCTGCGATTTTTAGAATACTCTAGTAATGGTCCATTAATGAATGTAGTCAATGTCTTATCAGCATTGCTCCACCCAGGTGACCATGCTCGAGCAAGAAGTGCATTGCTTCCCTTCTCTGATTCATCTTCAAACACTAATGTATCGGAAGGGCACCTTGATACATCACCTGAAAGAGAACAAAATAAAAAAATAAAAAAATTGGGGATTAAAGACACAAAGGTCATGGTCCATTCTTTTGAATTATAACAGCATGAGTTAACTGCAAGACTTACAATTTGGAGATACAATCAGCTTTGGACGTAGTTTTTTTTTACTGTATTCTGTTTTATTCAAGTAGTTAAGGAAGTGAGTTCCATTTTAAATGTTAACATTTTCATATTAGCTACCATGGGTGAGTTGCTCCATTCTTAGATTAACTTTATCTGCTGGACATTTTGTAGGCTAAGCTTAAAGAATCAGAATTGGTTGACAGGATTGGGCGATTAATGCAGTGATCAAACCAAATTACCATAAGATTTTAACTTATGAAGAGTAGTCACAGATAGAAGCTTGCTGCTTTTTCATGCTTTGGATAAATCTGCTATTTCTGCCATATGAACGGTAATTAATAGATTCTAAACCCTTTGCCCAAGCAAGCTGTTGTCGGTTCGAGTCCAAGAATCAGTTTTTCCAAAAATTGGGGTAAGGCTGCCTACCAACCACTTATCTCAGACCCTGCAGATGCGAGAGCCTTATGCTCTACATAGGAACTTTTTTAAATATGATTCAAGTTAAATAGTATCCAAGTGAAAATCTTGGGACCAGAAGATCATCTCCCATACTTCTTTTCTTTTTTCAGAATATATTTTTCCAGCAAACTGAACTCCTTTTATTTGTATCGCATGCCTTGCATTTCTTACCAAGAAAATGAACATAATGATATTGTCATTGAAGGCACAAACTTAATCTATGCAACAGTCTCTACAATCTCTAACACTATTGAAACTTATAAAAGCATCTGCCACTAAAAGAAGATTTATTGCTTAATCACATTCAAACTTCTAAAAGCATTAGCTGGTAATAAATAGAAAAACCAAAATGGTTTAAGGCTTCAATAGTAAGGATTTAAACAAAAGTCTCTTATGGAGTGCATCTTGAATCCTGTGAGTTCATATATTCATTCCAACAAAGAAGTTTGCTCCCTAAACATGATTGAGAAATCCATATAATACTGATATTGACTGTAGTATCTTCAATTCCATGTGTTCAAAACATTTAGAACCTCAAAATTAAGTGGTAGGGTTTTAGTGATGTTTCTAATACTCTCTAAGAGCAAGCACAAGATTCCCATCTCAAGAGGGCTCAAAATTTTGTATGAACACAATATATAATCCCTTGTTAGCCTATAAAAGACTTCATCAGAATATTAAAAATAAGAATAAAAAAGTTTAGAGATGAAAGTTCAGGAACAGAATTGCAAGAATATAAACCTGAAACTATCCTCTTGGGTGGAAGAAGTGGTGCCTCCGGGTCATAAGGCATGCTGAGGCATCTTTCCCAAAAGTCTGCAAAAGTTGTGAATGGGCGGCCATGGGCATCATTAACATCCCAAGGTTCATACAGCAAATCTGCATTAAAGGAATGTACAACTATGCCTTGAGCAGTTAAAACCTCCTTTGCACGGTGATCCCTAACAAGTGACAAAGGATCTGAAAAACAGAAATTAGCTTCCAAACATGAAATGCAAATAATCAGACATTAAAAACTAAGTGTTCAAATTATAGTTTTATGTATTCTTAAATATGCTACACAAATAATTTTATAGTTTTAATAGTAAAAAACACCCAATTGTTACGAAATTTGGTGTGCTAGATAAGCCTATAGAAGACTGTAAGTTTACTAAAACATTGATTTTATATAAAACCATAGTTTGCTGCAGCAAAAGTTACACAATGTGTAACTCCTTAAGATATTATCATACTCAATAATTTTAATTCAACTAATATTTTGCTAGGCCCATCATTGGATTATACGTCTATATGCTTATCAGGTATACCAATCTTTGATCCTTGATTAATATTTGCCAAGCATGATGGACATGTGGAGATCACATGATGCAAAAGTGGTTTCAGCAAAGGATTGATCCCATAAGATATTATTATGCATTGTGGGTTCTATTGGACTATTAGTTACTAGAAAGTAACCATATGTACTATGTACTATATAAATATATTATACATATTTAATGTATATAATAACACCTATACACCAAATATCTAACTCATTACTTTAAACAGCTACTGAAAAATAAATCATCCAAAAAGAACATATGTCGTTGAAGAAATTAACTATCCAATTTATGCAAGCATCATAATTAGTAACAATCTAGGAAGTTGGAAGTTATCAAGAATATAAACAGAGTCAATTTAATTAATCATCCAAAAAGTTCATACTATTTATCAAAACAAGAAACATATAATAAATTAAAGAAAAGGTTCATACTTTTTAAGAAATTTGCAGGCCAATCAACATGATCCATGCAATAACCCAAACCAATTTAATAATACATAACAAATTTAAGGAATAAAGAAACAGACCATATAAGTGGTTGAAGAAGAGCTGAGTAGCACCAGTTGATTTAACAACCTCAAGTAGAGAAGAAATAGAATCAGTGGATCTCTTGGTGATAAGAGAAGTACCAAGGTTTCTTAAAGAGGAATCAAGTTGAGCCAAACTGTGTTTAAGCCACCACCTTGAGACTCTTCCAGGGTAGAAGTGACCTTCTTCTTCAGGTGCCCATATGAAAACAACAACCACAGCACCAGCTCTAACTCCAGCAGCCAAAGCTGGGTTATCTTCAAGTCTCAGATCTCTCCTCAACCAAACTATGCTACACCCACCACCACCTGACATCTCCACAAAAGTTTGACCAACCCAATCATAAAACAGACAGCCTCTTTTTCCCCTTTTTAATTTCTATCTATCTCTCTGAGCACACCAGGGGGTATGGACTAATCTTTATATTTTTTGCCTTTTCCTTATACTTTTTGGTATTATGAGGAGGGGATTTTAGGCAATACACAAGAATAAAGTGCATTTGATTTTGGGGTGGATAGATTTTGCTCTTATCTACTTGTACTACTCTTTTCTTTCTTATGTGATCATATTATCATTATTAATCTAATTTGTTCACTCTTTTATCTTTTCCCACTTTTTTGGTTGAGTTTCTTTATCATGCATATGGGATTTTAGTCTTTTTTGACAAATTGCAACCAAAAGGTCTTTGCAAGGAGAGAGAAAGAGAGATCGGATTGGAGAGTCAAGTATGTGAAGAGGATTGGCTAGTGGGAGTGGGGATACAAATTGATTGGCAAATTGTAGCCACAAAACTCATCAAAAAATATATATATATTTGTAGCCACACAATTTTTTTTTTTTTTTTTTTTTCTAGATTTTTATTTTAATTGTTTTTTTTCTTATCCAACGACAAATCCCACCCACCTCTCTAGTTCCTTCTCTAATCCTCTTTCTTTGACAGCGTGTAAATTGAGACTTGAAAGATAGCCTTGATTCCAAGCGGGGCGCCCATAATTATTTATGACCCGAAAAGACAGTACCTGTTATTGTCTATGTTTCTGTTTTATGCAGAAATGGCATGTTTTGGTCTCTAAGATATATTATCCATCATTTTTTTTTTCTTTTTCTTATTTTCATTATTTCAATTTTTTACTTGCACGGTTGCACCTGATTCTGGTTTCATTTTGCTACCTGGGGAAAATATATTTATAAAATTTTATTATTTATTTTTTCAACTTGAATCAATATGGCAGATATAGGTATGCTATTGCTGACTCCTTGGATTTTTGGACTTTTCCCTTGAGGTAGGCCATTTTTGCTCCATTTCATGGGGATCCTCATGTTGCTGAGATTCCATTTATGTGTCACTATTAAAGGTGATTTATGACGTCTCTCTCTCTCTCTCTCTCTCTCATGTTAAATTTATCCTTACAATAAAACAGCATAAGCTTCTAATTTATGGAGGGGATCCTAAAACAATTAACAAAAGCATACCCTTTTTTCTCACTTGCCTTTCATTCTAGGGATGACAATGGATTGGAGTTGGATCACCTTTTTAAACTCATTAGGATTTGGAAAGGATTTAGGTTTTATACCTTAGGTATCCGACCCAATTATTAAAATATCTATAATTTTAATTTTTTATATACAAAATGATTTTTATATACAAAATGAGGTGTGTTAGTGATAGAATTTCTAAAATTTAGTAGGATTTGGTGAAGGTTTGGTATGTAAAATAGTTCAAGAATTTATGCTTAGAAAAACCTTTTTCATCCCAAACTCAACCCGCTACTATTCCAATTTCATTCCGTTTCATGTTAATTTATAGTACTTTAATCATAAGAATTTGAGGTCTTCAAATAACCTTTTCTTAATTTATTCCACGATTTCTCATTACATAAATAGTATTCAATTCATTTATAACATGATCCCATGATTCCCATCATTAAACGTTTGAACACTTGGCTGAAAATATATATTCTGACCTTGTAGTCTAATAACGGATATATTTTTTTTTTTTTTTTTTTGGGTTAAAAGAAAACTAAACTTTAGATTAAGTGCCCACATTGTTTCGTCCATATCAGTTAATGAGGTGAACATTAAGTGCCACCTTATCTCAAAAAAATAAATAAATAAATAAATAAAATAAAAAACTACATTGCAATTTGCATCCTTAAAGTTTGGGATAATTTTAATTTTATCCCCTAAAGTTTCAAATTTTGGATCCCTACCCCTAATATTGGGTAGCATTTGGAAAAATCTACATCCATTTATATTATTGAGGTAGTCGTTAAATGCCATTAAGCTCAAAATTTGTTGGTGAGTAAAGTGAAAAAAATAAAAATAAAAAAAATAAGAAAATGAGGAGAAAAAAATGATAATTGAATTAATATAATAAACATGTTGACATGACTTCAAGATGACATAGTTTTGAATTGAAAAACTACGTTTAGTTGGCATTTAAACGGCTACCTCATTAACGAATATGGGCTGAATGATCTTTTTTTTAAACGCTACCTAACGTTAGGGGTACAGATCCACATTTTGCAACTTTAGTGGAAAAATGAAAATCGCCCTAAACTTTAAGGGCGCAACTTGCAATTTAGATTTTTTTTTTTAACTAATGTTGACAAAATGACATTGTTTTGAATAGATTAAACCTCGTCATTTTGAGATGAGGTGGCACTTCACAGCTACCTCATTAACAAATATAGATGGAACAACATTTTTCCAAATGCTACCAAACATTAGGGGTATGGATCCAAAATTTGAAACTTTAAGGGAAAAATCGAAATTATCCCAAACTTTAAGGGCGTAAATTACAATTTAATTAAAAAAAAATGTTTTGATGTTTAACCCACCATTAAGTAGTGGGGGATTTGTAAGGATGTATGAAAACAAAAGAATTTAATGTGTCTTTAATATTGTTTAAACCTCTTACTTTTTGTGGGATTTGAAAAAGGTGATTGGTAAACAACTTTACTCCTAATTTTTTATGTTATTTTCTCGGTCTTTTCTTATTTCATAGAAGAAGGAAACATCCTCTTATTCTCCTCACTAACTTAAAAGGTCCATTAGGCTTTGTCCCATGTTTCTAAGGAGTGAGTTGGATGTTGGTTTTATAAGTGCTTAAACTATCTTAGGAGTTAGAGTACTCTTTTTGGAATGAGACTCAGCCTTATATTTATAAAACTTTCATCTACTTATCTCATTCTCTTTATTTACTTAGCTAAAAAAAAACTAAATATTATTAAAATCATCTAATTCTCAGCTATGATATTTAGGATAAGGATCCTCTCTATTTGAAATAAAATGGAGAGTCTCCATTTCATGGTCTAGATTAAATATCACAGATCTAACAATGTACAGATTGCCATGTCATTTAAAATTTTAAATTACAAGGCAGTTTATATATCGTTAGATTTGTGAAATAAAATCTAAACCATGAAATAGACAAATGGAGAGATTTCCAAATGGAGAGGATCCTTATCCTGATATTTATGCAAGAATTGAGAATTTTGTAGAGAATTAGAGATAAAATCTGAGTTAGGTGTGTTACGCATTATTGGTAGATAGGGTACTCTAGATATTCTCCGTACGAAATGTACACTAGATAACATGCATATATTTTGGATGGTGATGTGGGTGGGGAATTGGCTTTGTAGATACATAATTACATATACTGAGATACCCAAGCAGCACTTAAGACTTAGGAGTTGCCTAAGCTCAAGCGTGTAAGCAGGGGTCTCAAAATCTTAAAATGACTGGCAATCAGCGCTCCCATTATGGTCCAAAATTATTGAGCTTGACATAACTTGTACTGCTGGAAGGAAACCGACGTGTTTTTTTTTTTTTTTTTCCTAAATAAAAACCAATGTGTTAGCCATATTAAAGGTAATTATAGAATATTTGGAGAGCATATTAAATGTGTATTCCTTTCTCTCAAATAAGTGGTAGGTCTCGTGGTTAATTAAATCTCATTAATTGAAATTCATGGTGAGACCTACCACTTATGTCAGAAGAAAAAATATGTATTTAATATACTCTTAGAGTATTCTATAACTTTCTACTATATTAATTAGTGTATGATTATATTTAGCAATGGATTTTTCCTAAATATCATTATTATAGAGTACTGAAAAACAAAGGATTCGATGGCAATTACAAGTTCGATTTTTTTTTTTTCGAAAATAGGATAAATTGGTACATGCCTCAAATACCCAAAATTCTTTGAAATGTACAAAAGCATCCCAAGATTTTCAATGAAATGTTTCCATTGGATTAGAGTATCTCCAATACTAGTCTATTTTACTCTCTATCTCCACATGTGAAGAGTAAAATGAAGATAAATTACTCCAACATTAGTCTATTTCACTTTTTAAAAACCCAAAGTGCTACAGTAGCTTTTTACAAATGAAAATCTACTGTGCACTCTTCAGCTTCTCTTCATCGAATTAAAAAATATTTCTCACCCCCCCTATTTAAGGTTTTTTTTTTTCCCTTTCTCTCATTTCAGCCGATTTTTCTCTCTCTCTTCGTTTCATTTTCCTTCTCTGCTCTGCTTAAAACCCATTTCCTCAAAACCATGCCGCAAGGTTGAAAATTTGGTTATGGGTGCGTGATTGTTGCAGTGGTGGTGGTTGGGTGGAGTTCTTGCGGTGGTTGGGTTGGTGTTCTTGCGGTGATGATGGTTAGGTGATGTTCCTGACGATGGTTAGGTAGTGTTTGTAGTGGTGGGTGTTCTTGTTCCTGCTTGTTCCTGCGATGGGGTTCCTACAACCGTGGGTGAGTCAAACATTTCACCCTCGCTCACCCTCGCTTTCTCTCTCTCTCTCTCTCCGCCTTCTTTGACTGAGTGGAGTCGGAGGATGAGATCGATGAGCCTGAAGAGATCGAGCCGCCTCCAGCTGCTCACGGCACTGCCCCTCGTTGGCTCGCTCGCTCGCCGCCGCCGCTCACGGCACTGCCCTCGTTGTCTACCTCCACTACTTCGCCAAGATCATCCACGTCCTTAGCCTCGGCCCTCCCAAATACGAAGACGTTTTCCGATCTCAGTGGATTGAGGAGGGAGGCAAGAAATGAGGAGAGAGAAAAAAAAAGTTAAAATAAAATAATAAAAATAAAGATAAAATAGAGAGTAGTGTTGGAAAGTATTGTTCTTCAAATAAATAAAATGTTACTGAAATAAAAATAATGTGGAGATAAAATAGAAGGAGTATTAGAGATACTCTTATATACATAGGCTTGGAAACCGGTACGAATCCCTAGCAAAATTGTAAAAAGATGACCCCAGGAGTCCATGAAACGACGTTTAGGACTGGCAAAATTTGAGCACATGTCATGACTTGACCCTTAGCATGTCTCATGCGTGTGTGTGGGCCGTGTGGCCCGTCTCCTGCTTTTTGTATATTAGCTCACAATGCTATGATAGTCATAGGCCATGGGCCCACGGGCCACAATGTCCCCCATCCCAACTCTTTTATCAACCACCGTAATTCAACTGGAATAAGATTCTCCTTATTTTACGCGAAACTAAAAGAATCAATTTCATAATTAAAATTTTAATTTTTGAATCTGAGTCATCTAACAGTTTTTACTTAAAATTATAAAGGATGTAACATAGAATATACCTTTAAAATGAAGAAGGCTGCGAATCGACGCTTTCTTAGCTATTTGCCCAGGTGTCTCGCTAACTCGCACTTATCATGCTACAATACTACACTATACAGAACATTAGTAGGTGCGGGCATGGAAAAATAATAAGAAAGTCAATAAAGGACAACTGAGAGATGGTCAAATTTGTCATTTTGCCCTCTGCTTTATATATCACAGCATTAGTAAATATCCAAAAATATCTCAGAAGACCATCTTCTACAAGTTTCTAGCAGCTAAAGCTCTATATATATACATCATTGGAAGAACATAATGGGGGTTTGGGGCGCCCCGGGGGGAGCAGCTTAGAGAGCCAAACATGTAGTTATAGTTTGATAATTGTAATTACAATTCATATATTGTATTATCTTTCTATGGACGTAGGCATAATTGCACAATTGTCGAACCATGTAAATACTGTCAATTTCTTTATCTCTTTATCAATCTTAACTGCTTTATTTTTGCTAAGAACAATTCCAATGGGTAGAGATCTCTATGTTTTTCCCACACCAAAAATTTTGATTCGGTTCCACCTTTTATTCGAATTTTCACCCAGTAGGATACACTGGTTGAAGCTTTATGCAAGCCAACTTCTTTTATGGATTATGGTTTTTCAAATATATAGTACAATACTACAGTGTACACAGTTCAAGCAACCCTAATTGTGTAGTGGGCGTTAACATTCTAGCATGGGTTTAAAAGTGCAATTTATTTCCTCGGACTGGACTCAAGGACATGGGTTTAAAAAATGCAAGAAGCCAACTTGGACCAGCGGCTCAGCGCTGTATAGTGCAATCACTTCATAGTTCTGTAGTTCATAAACTGAGACTGGCCCATGACTCCTACCTGCAACTGTTATGATTTATGAATCCGGGCTTGTTTCCTTGCTTCAAATTAAGTGAATTAACAACAATTGGTACGAGGCCTTTGTATGTACCATTTTGTAGATGGGCCTCACATAACCAATGGAGCCCAAAACTTATATTTAAATAAATGAATAAAAAATAAATAAAAAACTGGAGCTAAGCATAAAACTCTACATAAATAAAAAATGGCCACCAAGTATATATATATATATATATATATATATATATATATATATATATATATATATATATATATATATCGGTTTGAGTATTTGCTATTTGCCTATTTATACATATGGTCTCATTATAAATCAATTACATAAGCATTAATTTATATATATTGATTAGCCTAATGATGCACAAACTACCACCATCATATATAATCATAATTTACTAAAAATAGAGTGACGGGTTCATCTAGCAACCTAGTGCGACTTAATACGTTCTGGAAGGGCATATGGAAGGTCAATGTTCCCCACAAAATTCGGGTTTTCATGTGGCGAGCATGCAGTTCTATTCTTCCCACCAAAACCAATCTGTTCAAGTGAGGAATAGTATCATCCAGTACATGTCCAACTTGCTAGGATGGTGCAGAATCAGTATTGCATATTTTGTGGGATTGTGCATATGCCAAGGAGTGTTGGCAAAACTCTCCACTATCTCACTTGTGCACCCTCTCACGCTCCTCAAGCTGGAGCGATCTAGTGGAGTTGGTTTTAAGGAAGGAAGTTTCACCAGTGAAAGAAATATTTTTCGTCTTGGCATGGATGATTTGGGGCTGTCGTAATGATGTCTGGCTCAACCAACCACAACTCGAGGCCTCCATGACGAGACCAAAGGCAGTGACTTATGTTGAAGAATATTTAGAAGCAAATAAGCGGGTGGATTCTACAAAACCAATTACTGAAAACAAGTGGCTCCCTCCTCCAAATGATTGTGTCAAGCTGAATGTTGCTTGGCAAAGGTTTAAAGAGAGCAAAACCTATGGAGTTGGTTCGGTGATTAGGGATTATGCAGGTGTTCTATTAGCTGCTCACTGTGAAATTCTTCCTCAAGTGGGTGATAATTTGACTATGGCTACTAGGGGTGGGTTCGGGTCGGGCGGGTTGGGTTTGGGGGGGTTTTTTTGTCCTACCCGACTGAGTCGGGTTTGCAAAGCCCCAACAAGTTGACCATCCATTAAGGTGGTCGGATCGGGCGGTTCAGTTAATTGGTTTTGGCGAACGGGTCGGTCGGGTTTCGCGGGTTTTGGCCGTTACAACAACAAACAAATTAAAAATCACCCAACAAGCCAACAACAAACATCACCGCAACCAAAAACTCACCATAAAAAAAAAAATCAACAAAACACAACAAAAAAAAATCAGCAAATACACCAATATTGGACATAATCGACGAAGGTGAAGCTGATGCCGTGGCAGAATCGGTGAGATCTGGCCTAAATCCGACGAGATCTCACCAGATCTGGAACCTTTACATGGCGGTGAGAGGTTTGGAGGTGCAGATCGGACGGTGACCTCACCAGATCTGGAACCTTTACATGGCGGTGAGAGATTTGGAGGTGCAGATTGGACGGTGTGGTGGTGCAGATCGGACAGTGTGGCGGTGGAGATCGACGTGATTTGTGGCGATGGAGATCGACGGTGTGGCGGTGGAGATCGGACCACGCCGGCGGTGGAGATTCAAGGTTTCTTTTTGTGAAACCGAAAAGAAAATGGGAGAGGGAGAGGGAGATGGAGGTCGGGAGGAGTGAGGGAGGGGGAAAAAAATGAAAAAGATGAGAGAAGAGAGAGAGTCAGTGAGATGAAAGTGTTTTTTTATTTTATAAATATTAAAGGTTTAGTTGGTCGGGCGGGCGGGTATCCACCCGACAAAATATGTGAAATCCGATATCCGTCCGAAAACCTGAAAAATAAAAAAATCCTAATCAATATCTGTCCGAATATGGCTTGCGGGCGGGCGATCGGTTCGGGCGGATTTGTCGGGCGGGTCGGGTTTAACGGGTTTTTGTCCACCCCTAATGGCTACCATAGCTTTGCAAAAAGTGCTCAAAATATGCCAAGAAGCTGGTTTTCAAAGTGTGATGGTGGAATTTTCTCATCTCCAGTTGAAGGTTCTTATCCTGACCAAAACAGCTTGTTTAACCGAGATTGATGATCACATATCTTGCATCCAAAATTTCAATTCTTTGTTTTGTTCTTTAGGCTCTGTTTGTTTCGACGTAAAATGTTTTCCGTAAAATGTTTTCATCATTTACAGGTGTTTGTTTCGCTGTAAAATAAAGTCAATGGAAATGATTTTACAGTTGACCGGAAAATCCTTCACAAAATTTAGGAAAACGGTTTACGGAAAAATTTTCCGTAAACCATTTTCCAAAAATGTGAGGCTCTCAGTCTCTACTCTCTTTCTCTGTCTCTGCTCACTTTCTCTCTCGCCCAACTCCTGCCGAGCCAACCTCAGCCACCCCGAGCCACTTCGGCCTCTGCTCTTTGCTCTCATTCTCTCGCACAGCAAATAACACACCCCCCCGAGATCTCTCGCACAGAAAACGCCATTGAAACACGAGCAAAAACTTGAATGGCCAACGAAGCACGACGATAGAGGCGAGTGAGGAGCTGCGAGACGCGGGACGGTGTGGCGAGGCAAGGAGAACGAGCACGATCGCACGAGCTAGGTTTTTTTTTTTTTTTTTAGATTTACTAGATCTGCTGCCGTTGGGTTTGATTATCGCCGGTTTTGGGTTATGGTGTTTCCGGTGATGGGTTTCGGTGTTACTGGTGGTTTGAAGTTGATGGGGTTTGGTTGATTTTTGGTTTTGTGCGGTGGGTCTCGGGGTGGGTTTTGGGTTGATTTCGGTGGGGGGTTTGGCTCGCAGTGGGTTGCAGGGTGGCTCACGGTGGGCTTGTGGGGTGGCTCACGGTGGTGGTTTCCATTTTTGGTCGATTCCGGTGGTTTTGGGTGTGGGTTTTTTTTGTTTTTTGTTTTACGTTGCTCCAAACACACAATGTAAGATATTTGTTGGATCATTTTCCAAAGTGCAAACAAACACTGGAAAAACAATCATTTTCTTTAAAATTATTTTCATTTACAAACATTTTATGGTAGAAAATAATTTACATCGAAACAAACGGAGCCTTAGATTTTCATGTTATTCCGAGTTCATGTAACAAAGCAACCAAGGTTTTGGCTAGATATGCTAAGGAGACCATGAAACCTTCTGTTTGGTTGGAAGAGGGTCTGATGGTTCTCCTTCCTATTGTTATTGCGGAGTTATCTTAATAATATTATTATCATTTTTCTTCAATTTTTTTTATTTTATTTTATATATATAATCATAATTTACGATCAAATTCCGATTAGTATATGATTACTTAAAACAAAACATCAGCTTTCTTGATGTTGCCAATTGTAGTGATGTTTTCCATGTCGTTGCCACCAACTCTATATTCTATGATCACAGGTGGAGTCTCAATCCATCCATCACACGACCTATATATAAATATATAGCATGTATAAATTATACATGAAAATCTTATTTGACATGATTGCCATGACATAAGAAACTTTGGGTAGCATCCAACAAATGGGGTAGGATTAGGTGGTGAAAATTTGCCCTTTCTCGTTTTAATAGGAAATAAGGGGAGAGAAGAAACCTAACCATATCATGTTTTTCTATGTTGCTTTGACAACCACGACCATTTGACCTTAATCAATCTAATTTTCTAATTGCTCTAAATCAGCTTGCTCACAAAAGATACATAATCGGTTGAGTCCATTGGGATATCAACACGTGTGAGAAATTAGCTTCACTATGAAGACTTCATAAATATAAGTGGATGAGCTAGTTAATGTGTAGCAGTCAATTTCTCGAAAGAAAATAAATAGTCTAACTACTCACTAAGGAAATAAGAAACCATGCTGCTAGTTCCATTTGCTTTTATCCTAAGAAATGTTAATTAAGAACTCTTGCATAGTCAAATCATCCTCACCTATTTTCATTGGGATTGTCATAACAAAACAATAACAATCATTATCATTGATAAACTGTTTGAAGCAAACCAAGGGAGTGTTTGGGCATGCACTTGAACACTTGAAGGTTGAAGCAAACCAAGAATTTTCTCGTGCAAAGTGTCACAACCATTCAAAATAGCTCACTAGACAACCCCATTTTAAAATCTGTAAAAGCAGTGAAAACTGAAAATGCCTTCAACAATAATCGTCTCTATTTTTTTCCCTATAAACAATGTCATATTATATTACATCTAGCTAGCTTAGGCTAGACTTACACAAGAGAGGCCAATTAATTGTAAGTGGTCTTAAAACAACATATTTTAAGCTATCATTTTAATAAGAGAATATGTATCTTATGTATCAAGCATATACTTATCTATCTCACAATAAATGGACTCATAATTTTGTAGGATCTATATATTATAAGAGAAATGATATATAAATAAGATAAAATAATTAAGAACATGACATAACTACATAAGATTTCTAAAATTTCTATGATGTGTCCACGACTCAAATTTTGAATACAAAACAAAGAAATAATTAAAATTTTATTCATTATGAAGTTAATGTGAATTTAATCACATTTGTTACTACGTCGATTTGTAATTCTTTTCCAGTAAAATTGATAACAACTTTAATATTTTTCTTCTATTTCAGGCTTGAAATTATCCAACACAAGCCCCAACAAAGATATATAAGAAAGTCAAATGCTGCAGCTAGGCTGGAGGTAGCCCATGTGAGAGCGATGAAAAGTCCAAATGCTGATCTTAATAAGTCAAAGTTTCTTCTACCCCTGATATCATGCATGGCCTTGCCCATCAAATACTGCTCAAGAAATTAAAGTTTAATTATGGGAATTTTCGATTGGTCTGTTTTTTGGAATTAATTCTTTGCACATATGGATTTCGGCCTTCCCACGTTCTAATGCTATCTGGCGGCATTTCTTACAGCCATACAGCACTCTAATGGAATCCAAGTAGGTAAATACATCACTATAATGCTCCAAATTGCCAATTGACTTTTGTTTTAGTTTGACTCTCTGATTTGTAACTTCTAGGTCTGTACAAAAGTACTTTTATCAACTCCTAGAGTTGTTGCTTCTCTCTCTCTCTCTCAAAGTTCAACCATGGAAGTTCGACCAGATAAACATTTTGCGTCAGTACTGATCAGTTTCATGTAAATCCATGCTACTATTAAGGAAGCTAAGAGGATGGGACTTCCTACTGGCTGGCTGGTTAATGCAGACGGAAATATAGAGCAAGTTCTTGATTAGTTACCAATAATTACAACCTTATTATATAAATACAACAAAGGAATATAAAACAATTCTTGTCTGCGAATGCCTTCATAACAATCATCTAATATTTTTTATTCATCAATTTCAACATCTTTCTTTAATTCTCTCTGGGAAGTAATACCAAAATTCTTTTACAGATTGCAAAGCAAACAAATAACAATATCAACAAAAAGAATTTAAAAAAAAAAAAAAAAAAAAAAAAAAAAAAGGAAGGAAGGAAAACACAAGCATGGAAATAACATACTTCTTTTTGGAGCGAGGCTGACATAGTCACATAGAGTAGTTTTACATTGGATGAAGGAAACAACTCAAAGTTAAACTAGTACAATCATAATTATCCAAAAACTATATAGATAGATAGATAATATTTATATATGTACCCTATACATGCATAGATGTACTCTTATACACATGTGTTTATGTTCCTATATACATGCTATAAATGTTTACAGCGAGAGTAAATAGTACTAATTGCAAAAATAGAAGCGTGATGCAACTCCAAACCGTCCAAAATGAAAGAATTAACTAAGAAATCTCATGCATAATATGATCATCAAAAAATAGTTCAGGCCAATACGATGAAACTCCTCCATAGCTAGAGGTGCTACTACTCGCATCTCCAGGATTGCTCAACGACATATCATCAGTCATGGTTGAAATAACAGGAGTGGGAAACGGGAAATCCAAACCAGAGTCATCGGGTGCGCGCGCGTTATCTCCTTGGCTGACCATTGTAAAGTTACAAGCTTGGCCCATTTCAGTATTCAAAGATGTCTGAAAATTGAAAGGGACTTGTGGGTCTGACAAGTGAGCTAATAAGCTTGGCTGGTGGAGTGGTTGAAAGGTAGTATTTCCAAGAGAAAACGAGGCTGAATTATCCACTTGTGATGAATTTAAAACTGGGTTTTCTTTGATAGTAGGAATTGAATTTAACAAACTGAGAACCTCCATGTCTGTGACGCCATTTTGGCCATAAGAGTTGGTGGTTATTGAAGCTGAGGATTGGAGAAGGTACTGTAAGTATTGAAGCTTAGCCAACTGGGCAGCTTCGGCTTGTAATCTCACAGCATGTTCATCTAATGGGTGATGCTCCATCAGGTCTCTAAGGTTAGCAAGGGCTAAAAGATGGGGCAAACTGGAAAAGAGGTCAGTTCTTGGTTGATGGGTCATTGGATCAAAACCCATCTGAATCAGCTTCTTCTTCAAATGTGTGTTCCAGAAATTCTTGATCTCATTGTCAGTGCGGCCTGGTAGGTGCGTCGCAATAGCTGACCATCTTGTGAACAAATGTAGATGAAAGTTAAAGTCGTGAGAATCAAAATGACAAACTTTACTTCCAAACTGATTTGATGAAAAATTCTTTCAATATTCATTATCCATATGTACAATTTTATAATTTATTTAATGAATCATATGACTTGCTTATTTAAATAATGCACGTAAATAGTTTTATGAATCATTACGTAATAGATTGGAGGAAATTCCTCAAAACTAGTTTGGATGGTTTTATGAGTCGCCACATAGGTAGAGCTTGAGACTTTTGTCTTTCTAAAATAAATTTCATGGAACCAAAGATTGAAAGAATTACTTGTTCCCAAGGATGGAATGGAGATGTAGAATTGTCTGCTCCTCTTCTTGAGAAAATTTACCTCTCTTGATATCTGGCCTCAAGTAATTTGTCCATCTTAACCTACAGCTCTTGCCACATCTGTTAAGACCTGCCAAGAGAAAAAAATAGAGTTGAAGGACAGCCCTTAGAGAGAGAGAGAGAGAGAGAGAGAGAGAGAGGGGGAGGTATGTTTGTAAATAAAAACCTGCAAGCTTGGGGAGGGCTCTCCAACTTCCATGGCCATGTTTTTGGATGTATTGGACAAGCTGTTCATCTTCTTCAGGAGTCCAGGGTCCTTTCTTAAGGCCATTCTCATCACAACAAGGAGACCTCCCCATTATGTTTCTATATCTGACTTTAGTTTCTTTTTTGCTGTTACTTCCCTCTGTTGCAACAAAAACTAGGGCTTGTTATTTATACACAATCATCTGCCTGACTCTGGTCGTTGATTATTCTCAATTAAAAAACTCTCTTCTCACTTTTATTAGGACACTCTCCCCCACTGGTTACATAGTCTCTTATTCTTTGAAATGACAAATACATCCTTAATTTAACTTATTTTTGTTAAATCACTTCACTTGTTACCGACATGAGAAAAATGGGGAGGGGGCCTACAGACAGCTGGATTTGAATTCGGTTCCTGGAATATTGGGGAGAGGGAGGGAGGGCTGCAATCTGAGTAAACCCACAAGCACAACGAATTTCTACAATATTTTTATAATAAGTACTTGCTTTGAACTTTTATAATAAACTTGTTTTTCTTATGAAAATGTTATGAGAATTTACAGTACAATGTATTTAGAAAAACTCCTACAATACTGAGGTTCAGAACAAGACTAGTAAATTTCTAAAAGAATAGCTAAAAACATAAATGTAAGGTAGAATGTCAAAAACTACTACACATTTTATTATAAAAAGTTTACAAACTGACATAGCAACAAATCTGATTAGTGCCACTTCATCAACTTAATAAAATAAAATAAAAAATTTGTGTTAATGACACAACCATTTATAAAGTTTATGTAATAAATTTATTGTATCCCTAACATCGATGACTCTTAAAAAAAGATTTACTATAGAACTCTAATAGATTTGATGGAATAACGTTGGAAGTGCTTTCATTATTTTTGCATGGATCACAGTTTGATGCTTCAATATTATTGTGTACATAAACAAAACATACCACTTTCATGTTGAATCTAAAGAAATTTAAATTTCTTAAATAGTCGAGCAAGTGTCCAATTAAATGCTTCAAATTGCTAACGGAAGCCACAGATTGAAAATTTATTTGATAATTTAGGAGCAATATTCCATCTTTTAACTTTGATCATTCCATGAAGATACTCATTATTATATAAAAGATGAAGTATTACTCTTGAAATACTTGAATAATTATTCATATAACTTTAGTAATAATAGTCCTCTTGAATCCAAAAGTCTTGTAGTTGAATTGACTTTTTTTTTTAATATGTTTTTACTCTCTCAACAATCAAATTATTAAAAACCCTCCCGAAAACATTTTTGTCTGGACACAATTGGTATAATCTAAGAAAGGAGAAGACAACCGGTCTTTACCGACTAAAACAACGTTTCTTTTTTAATTTCTTCACTAAAGTATGTCCTCAAAGGCCGAAACTTTCAAATCAGATTACGTAATAACAAATGGCACGTCCCTACTTGTCAAAGGAACACATTCCATGCACGCAAGAAAAAGTTATTTTGTCATTGTTTGCATGGCTTCAAAGGACTTACGCCTTATATTTTGGATTCATAAGGCCTAGGGAATCTACGTATTCTGGATTATTATGTTCGGGATACAGTACAAAGTTCTATATCACATTCTCTTTTATATGTATAACCAATTACAAATATTTGAAAGAACTTCATTTTCCAACTTTGTTAGGTTTTAGATGTTAGCTAATTCCATGTCTGGTTAGGTTCAGGGGCGTAGGCAGAAAAAAAATTTAGGGTGGGCTAATTGTAAAAAAAAAATCTTGATTGGGCTATTTAGGTAATTTTCTTTTTTATAAAAAAAATATAAGTAAAAAAAAAAAGAAAAAAACAAACCTTGACTGGGCTATAGCCCAGCCAAGGCTTGCCTTGGCTACGCCCCTGGTTAGGTTTAAGATGTTGGCTAATTCCATGTGACAAATATTTTATTTAAGGGTTGTAATTTATGGTATTAAAATTTGATATATTAAAGGTTTGTTAACAGCTTCTATTGAAATATTGATGAACACAAATAAGACTTGCTCGAGCGAAACAAACAGTAATGTAGACAGAATCGTCGTGAGTATTTCGCTCAACTCTCGTTCGAGCAACATCATCAGGATTAATTGCAATTTGAGATCTGTTAGGAGAATAATTTCTGCCTAATTTTTAATCCTACATTATGCACTATATAAAGCATGTGTTGCACGATTTCTTGACATAAGAAAGTGTGCCAAATCAGAGTTAAACATATCCAACTTTGATTCTTAATTTCTTTCTCTTGACTTGAACTAAAATATCTTTTAATTTGTTTACCCAGTACTTAATGATTCCAAAGAGAGTGGTTGTGAGAATTTTTTGAAACCACACAGATCATTTCTAGTGAATTGTTGCTTTTAAATTTGTAATCCAGGATTATTGAATAATTTTCTTTGTTATTATGTTTGATATATCTGCTTATGCGTGGAATCATTAATTAACTTGTGCAATCCATTAATAAATACGTTGTATAATTAGTTAAGGGTAAATCAGATTTTTAAAACTACGAGGGATATCCAAACACGCATATTGAACATCTTTGCCAGGGATAGATGCTTGTACCTCGCACTAATGGCATGGTGCTTAAACATCATGCCTCGAGCACGTCTTCACCACTTTAATTATATAAAAAAGGTATGGATACTAAAAATAAAAAAATAAAATAAAACGTAAACAAATTCAATAATTGATACCAAAAATAGAAAAAAGAAAGAAAAGAAATGGCGGTGAGCTGGTAACAGAGATGTTTGATTTTAGTTAGAAAGAGACAACAGGATCGATGTTGACCCAGGGGTAGGGCAGTTAGAGCGGAAGTTGGTGCAGCAAACGCCCAAAGCTACACCAATTTCGATCTGTACACGCTTGAGAATGCTTCAATTCAATGGCATTTGTTTATGGCTTGTCCGCATTCTCCTTGGTCTTATACTAATACATTTCTTTTTTCCCATTCAACGGTTTTTTTCTTGATTGATTTTAAATCAAGTACTAAAGTAAAAGGTTATCCTGTAGCACAAGCCAGTGTATTTAAAGTTGGCTAGAGTGAGTGAACCACCTACTGCAACCAGTCTAGCTAGGTTCTAAAAAAGTGAGAACCCAGATCTTGGAGCATCCACTATGGCCTATCAAATTTCAATGCGTATAATTATATAACCAAAGAGAAAAAAATAGGAAAAGCAATATAACCATAGAGAAAAAAAATAGAAAAAGCAATAGTAGCTTGCTCGTTTCTATCATATAATAATTTCTAAAGGATTGGTATAGTGGTTCTTAACAACTCATGAGATCTCGCCTTGAATTCAAAACTCTTAATTAGTATCTTAGGATCTCGCCTTATAATTTACCTAGTGCTTAATGAGCTTTGGACATTCAAGTGCATTAGAGAGAGAGAAAGAGAGAGAGAGAAAAAAGGCAGCCACTTGGATTTTGGGTTAGTGAGCTTTTTCAAAATGGTGCTTACCTTACTTAAAACTTGCAAATTTCAAACCTAATTTCTTATTTAATTATGAACTTAGTCCAGTGTCAGTGTCAATCGCTAGCAGAAAGAGAATTGAGGGGAACCATTTTATAAAATTTTCTTTCTTTCTCTCTCAGTCATAACTCATATGCTGTAAAACCTTCATTTTCCCACCTCCTTACATTTGTTAGTAACTAAACGGTTCATACTCGGTCACAAATTAAGATGCTGGGAGATATTGGTTTCAGCCAAGGTTCCTTGTCGGGTGGACCATACATTTGAATAAATGGGGTCTATGATGTCAGATAAATTAATTGTAGTGTTTAATTATATTTTATTCTAAACTAAATCTTTGTTTGTGGTATCAGCCAAACAACTGATTTGCTTGCTTCAATAGGTTTCTAACCAATACATCTAAAACCCAGACTTTGTGGCCATCTACGTGTTCGCATAAATCACCACGTTTATTTCTTCCTCTCAGACAAAAGAGTGAAAAACTCTTCCCGTATTTATTGAAGTAGAATATGTTGTGATTGACTGTTGAATTCAAATGAACCCGGGTTTAGAAAAACATAATTATTTTCTTCTTGAATTTCAGGTGAGACATGTTAGAATCTCTTTGTACATAATCTTCTTGTTTCAAAAGCAACTAAGAAAGTGAGAACGGCCTAAAGATATATACGTCAGATGTATGATGATGGGCAAACTTGCTTTAATTTTGTGGTCGTAATTAAGCGTGATGCACAAGGATCTCAGATATAAGGATATATGCATGAATTCATGGGTAGAAATATAAATCTCACTGATGAAGACGTGAAGTTCAAATAAAGCTTGGGGACTTCTAGGACTAGTGAACTCGTTCCAAAAGTAACTTGTGTATGTGCCTCATGGGTGACCTAATCAGGACTTTGCAAGATTAAAGAAATCAAAAGATAATTAATCTAATTGACTTTGAGTTAGCCTATGATAGCTCAGTTCGATAGGGTCCTAACTCCTAACTCCATGCCTGGCTTGTTTCGGAAGGGTAGGAGCCAACTGGACCTCATTCATCTGATGCCCAGGTTCTGTATATAATGTATATTTAGTGTAAGTCTATTGACTGACCCCAAAGAATTTCACCCAAAAAAAAAAACTTCACTAGAAACAAATTTATATTGGTAAAAGTTGCCCAACGTGATAACCAAACACTTGGGGTGGTATTTGCAATTGAAACATGAGAATCATGGCTCTGATAGCACATCAAACTGTTGGATATTATTATCCCACATTGGAAATAGTTTGAGTGAGTAATGGGCATATAAGTCCATGGGCAATCCTCACCTCATAAGGCTTATTTTGAAATTGAGTTAGGTTCATTGAACTTTAACATGGTATCAGAGCCACCACTCGTTTAGTTGGGCAGATCTCTCCCTCTATTATGGTCCATGTGTTTGATTGATCTCTCACACTTGAGGGGCTATATTAGAGTGAGAGTCTTGTCCCACATTTTGATCAAGTATTCTCGGGTTGTGCAATTTATAAGCCATGTGCATCCCTCATCTCTCAAGATTCTTTTGAGATTGAGTTAGGCCCACTTTAACAAAAGACCTCCCCCCATCATCAAGACATTCCTAATGCAAAAATTAAAATTAGTACTGCGGGTGTGGGGAGAAGGAACTTTGGTATATAATTCTAGCACACATTTGTTTTATTAAAGTATAACCCTCCCTATTTAATTTGTTTTAGATATTACGATGATCTCCTTTCACAATGGGGCCTTTTTTATAGTATCCAGTATCTTACAGATTGGGGGCTTGGTACCGTACCATCACTAAATATTATGATTACTGCCCAACCACAATACCATAATAAAATTTAGCAACCAAAAAAAAAAAAAAAAAAACAATACCATAATAAATCTTGAACCAATCTTTTTTTTTGTTTTTAGGGTAATTTCGGGTACCTGTTTAGTTCGCCTCTTGGTATCATTGTCTCATTTTGTCCCCTTTGATTTTTCAAACCACCCAAAAGAGTATTGTTTACCCTTGACAATGCCCAAATTGCCAATATTCAAATTAATCAAGCCCGATTACCTCCAATCCGACGTGAAATTTGAAAAGCCCATGGAAATATTGAAAAATAGTAACTTTAACTAAGTTTGATCGAGTTTAACCGAAAATTGGAATAAATGTGGCTCCACCTTAAAGAGGGTGCATCCCCTTGTTTTGGCTACTCACATGTCCAAATTGATTGTGAATTGTGAAATATCACAAAATTAAGCATTTGATCCAACACTTAGTCAAGTATTAACATTAGTTTGACTTTGGTCAAACGAAGTCTAATGTCAGCAAATGAGATATCCACGTGTACTTTAGTAACATGACCTATTTAATGAGTCATATGACTTCTTTAAATAATACATGTGGATGTTCTTATAAGTTGCCACATAGTGGGTTGTAGCAAACTGGCTACAACCTTGTCCTAAGAAAATTCTAAAACGAAAATAAAGAAATTAAATGGGATGTTTGCTTGACAACTACTCAACGTATCTCTTTCCCGTGTTCATAATTTTGAGAATATAAAGTTGAAAGCTACGAACTTGATAAGGAAAAAAAAAGAAAAAAAAAAGAAGGTATTTCAAGCTTTTCAATGACACCTCATTTGAGTAAAACGTGATCATGAAGGTAATAAACCATATGATGGATTGAGATCACGTGCAATTGCTAGGGTAATTCCATATGCAATAGTTTAGTTCAAATTGTTCAAAAAGTAGTAGGATAAAAATGTTAAAATGCCAAAAAGTGATAAAGTTGGTTTAAATTTTTTTTATTCAAGGATTGAGATTAAAAGTGAATGTTTCAACTTTTAATCTCAACCCTTAAAACCAATTGCTATGCAATTAATTCTTCAACTATTGCATAGGATCTCAATCCCCCAAATGACCTAAGGTGTAAAGAATATTGCATGTTTTGAGATACAAACCCATCTAGGGTGCCAACTTCCATAATTTCTGAGTCCCAATCATATAAAATTGGCGTCGTTGGAAAGAAGAATTCATAAACTTTTACCAATAGTACGTCTGTACGTACCAAGCATGCATAAAACGGATAGCTAGAATGCTACCAAAAACCTGTTTGAAGTTAACTGGTTGAATAGGGAAGAAATACACAAAACAAGGGGTGAAATCAACAACACGACGTCATGCCAACTAAGAGGGACACTTGGCATGACAAATAAGATTCGCGCACCATGTGTCCATGTTGGTGCTCTTAACTCTATTTTCTTGCGTGCAATTTTTGCACCCACATTTGGCTATTACTTGAGCCAAAGTCCCCTTTCTTTCTCTCTTCGAGACTAAAAGCAAATAGCATGAAAATAGGCCAAATCAAATTCCCTCTTTTTAGTTTGAAATATTTAGCATGTCATCTCCCTAAAAACCTTGATTAGCATGTCATCTCCCTAAAAATCTTGATTTGATCCAAACCAAGGATTTCTACTCATAAGGTTGGCAAGGATCATCTCATCTCAAAACAACATAGTTTTGATCTATTCAAAACTACAGCATTTTATATATCCACATCAATTAAAAACTATACTAAATTGTAATTTTTCAGCCATAAAGTTTGGGGTAATTTTGATTCCCCCATAAGTTTTAAATTTTGGATCCGTACTTTTAATTGAGCTTAATTGGTATTTAACAGCCACCTCATTAACAGATATGAACGAAATAATCTAAATACTACCTAACCTTAAGGTATGGATCAAAATTTTTGAAACTTTAGGGGACAAAATCAAAATTACTTTAAACTTTAAGGGTGCAAATGCAATTTAGTCTATAAGAAAACAAAACTTATCTCATAAAATTAGAATAAAGGTAAAGTATATTATTAAGACAATACAAATATTCATTTTAAAATCAAATAGTACTTTTTTAATAAAAGTTAAATCTTTAAAGTATTCAATATTATATGACGAATTTCAATTAACTATGGAGTGTTTCACTAACTTTTTTTAAACGAAGACAAACTACATGTATGTTTGTGGATCATTTTACATACAGTACACCATTTTTTTTCTTGTATGTACCATATCTATTTAATCTTGACCGCTCATTTATTATTATTATTATATATAGGTTTAGTTTAGGTAAGTATGGTACATACATTAAAAAGAAAAAAAAAAAAAAGCGTATATTGTAGAATTTTCTGAATGTAAATTCTCTATCCCACTTTTTGTGTTCTATTTTATACTACATTAATCACAACTTCAACTTTTTTGTTTTTTTTTTTAAAATAACTAAATCTAAAATGGAAAAATATCAAACATAATCTGACATGTGTATATTACAGTTGATGTGTAGTATAAAGTGGAACACAAAAAGTGAGATAGATGATATTTATTCGAATTTTCCGTATGTTTGTATATACATCGTTCAAGTTCCTTTTTAGATTTAATAATATCATGTATTTACTAAACAAAAAAAAAAAAAGTACAACTGATCTGTTTGTGTATTTTAATTATGTTTGAATAAATAATATATTTTGGTCTTGAAACAAAAATTCTAAATACTGCCCCTCCATATAGGTATTAAGAATAATCCAAAACCTCTGAGTTAATTAGATCAATACGTGGGGGTTATCTTTGGGTTATCTCTCTTAAACTCCTGTTTTAATTTTGACAAGAAAAGGGATGCACTTGATCACTTTTAATTACTTCAATTTGGGGGATCGAGATCCCATGCAATACTAAAAATTATTGCATTGGGTAATCCTTTTGATTTTGGCCATTTATTTAAAAGTTAGTTTTGATCTTGACCGTTCAACGAAAAAACAACTTTTTTAACTTTTAAAATATTTTTTAATATATTTAAACTGATGACCGAGATGAAAAATAATTTTTCAAGTTTTAATCTTAACCATTAAGAACAATTGTTATGCAATACTTCTCAAGTAATTGCTTGGGATCTCAATCCCAATTTGGGGATGGTCGTGGATAGGAGAAAATGTCCTTTTAGCAGGGAGGTGAGAGTTACAATAAAAGTATATATAATATATATATATATATATATATATATATATATTTTTTTTTTTTTTTTGAGAAAGTACATATATTAATAAATGCTCATTATTCATTAATAACTTTGTTTAGTGTGAACAAAGCATACAATAATAGTTCTCTAGGCGATTTGTGGCCACTCTACAGAAATTAGTAAGGATAAAACGTACTTGTTCTAAGGTGGGTTACTGGGTTTGAAAGTTGGAAGTTGGACTTCTCAAATTATTATTACTATTAGAAAGAATTAGGCTACTAATAAATGCAAAGGAAGTGATATTTACGCACACCCACCAATAACCACTCTTTAAATCCAAATGTTTTAAATTTCAGTTCTAGGTGGGTTTGTTTCATATCATTGCAGGGTTGGACCCATCAGCCTTTGTACTTTCTAATACTGACTTTACAAAAGAGATTAAGTGCCCGAATAACTCATAACCACCGCAAAGAAACAAACTACAACAACAAGAGAGGTGCCCGTATAACAGTCGGAGAAAGGGGAACGGGTGTACAAAAAATGAATAAAATATGTTTTTTATTCCTTTATTTAAGAGTTTAAGTAAGAATGAATGGTTTTGTCTAGAAATTAAGTACGAGAAAATAAAATGATTCGGAGAGATTACTCTTTTGGAAGAATTTGAGAGAATCATTTTCATTACTTATACTTATTACAATTTTTTTTTTTTCCATCAATTCTTTATAATTTAATAATTCCATTCCGTTAGGTGGTTATAAGCTCTAAACGAGACTAAGACGAGCTGATTTGAGTATTCGAGTGAAGCTAGGGACAGCTCGACAGTTTAATTACCCGCCACTTTGCGACGATAATACTACTGCTAAACTAGTTGAGCTCGCATTTAAAGCGGTTCCCTACCGCTTTAATGTTACGTGCAATAGCGAAAGTAGGTTTTAATGACCATCCGTCCCCATCATCATCTTCTTCTTCTTCTTCTTTTCTTAGCTTGTTGTGAGTTCATGATATTAATAATTATAATAGTAATAATCCTAAAGCCTAAGCCTCTGCGTAGCCATGGCAAACGACGCCGTACTCCGCTCTTCTCTGATATGGCTTGCCGCAATCATAGTGGTAGTTGGTATAAACACGCATTCTTTCAAGAAAATGATGGGCACGTATTTGGTGGGTGTGCTTGGAATTGCTGGGGTTCTCTTGCCAGATTGGGGCTACTTTAGCCGTGATTTCTCTAGGTGGACCTCACCGGTTACTGCAGAGGAAAGGGCCTCTCAAATTGCTAAAGGATCTGAATCAAAAAGGTTAGTTTCTTCCTTTCTTTTTGTAACTTCACATTACAACTTTTTTTTTTCTTTTTTGGGATTAAAGTTTGGGAAAAAAAAAAAGCTGGGGGATTGTTGGGTTGTCCTAGTTTTCAATTAATGTTATAAATTTCTGCTCAATTAAGCTAAAGGGCATGGTTAGGAATGGAAATTTTAGTATTCTTGATGGAATTTTTGGGGGTTAGCGGAAGAATGTTTATAACAAAAAAAAAAAAAAATAGAACAACAATTTGTAACTTAATTATGTGGATTTCCTGTGTGCATTCATGGGCTGCGCCAATCAAAATCTAATATAAATGATATGGAGTATAACTAAGATCACACCCAATATGGAACTTATGCTTATGCACGGATTAAGAGAAAGGTGATTGGTAGACAGTCTTGCCCTCACTTTTAGTGAATCTGATTCACGGATTCGAACATGTGACTTATTGGAAAGTGGGCACTTGGATTAAAATTTCAAGCTCAGTTAAGCTAAGGAGCATGGTTAGGAATGGAGATTCTAGTATGCTCGTGTAAAAATTTCCCACTTCTTAGATTTGTATCAGTGACTAAACATGGTAGTAAGTGATTCCCCTATTGTATAAGCATACTTCAATTAAATCCAGTTCTGCAATTTATGCATTTCCTTAAAAGTCGAAGTGCACACCTCTTTGTGGCACAGCACACATCAAAATCAGAATCACTTTTACATGTTGGTCTGCTTGGTGTATCACATGGTGGCTCCCAATGGTGTGGATGGCCTAGGGAGATTGAAATTGAATTATATGAGCTAATGTTTTTCTTGATAAAACATTTGACTATGATCTGATTTGATCAATTTCAACATGCAATGAAATGACCAGCTTGTCAATCTGATGGTGAATTTGAAGAATTAGGTCAATGTCCAAGCCTTTATAGAAATTACACTTATCGCGAGTGATCTTAGGATTCAAAGGCTTCGAGTCAATTTGGATGACAAAGGCTTGAGTAGAACTAATTGGGGATCAAATGTTTGTTGATTTGTTTTAAAAGTTATTCTCCTTCTTCGCAGGTTTAAAATTTACCCGATCAGACTGGCTATCTACACTACCGTATATGGATTTGCTCTGTACAAGTGGTGGATTTTTATATCGAACTAGTGAATTAGTGCCACCAATTGTGTTCCAATAGCGTTTTTGGTATACCTTCTTGTTTGTAAGTTATAATATTACTTTGGTTTGTTCAAATTGTAACTTGTGATTGCTGAATTAGCTTGCTTGAATCGGCTTTGAGACTGATAGATGACCAGACATCTATATGAACGGGATAATCAACAATGTTTGTTATTCCCTATTTTTGTTTTTACACCACTATGTTGATTACTAATGCTTTTGTAGGTCCGATTTCGATGGGAACCCTCCAACCAAAATGATAGCATCAGTTTTCAAACTTTTACCGTACGAGTAATGAAAGGGACTAAATATTTTTCATAACTATTGTGATGTAAGCAATATCATTTTTAGTACGTATCAATTATAATAGGTTATATCAGTAATTGGGAAAAATATTGTATCCCTATATTAAATAAACTTTATTGAAGTGTTGGCCAAAAGACAGACAACTTTCTTAACATGGTTTTCTCATCTGAAACCAGCTGGCTTTTTAGTTAAGCGGATAAAATGCTTCTTACTTTTTCCTATGTTGTAGCTGCAACCACTACATAGTAGTTATCATTTCTAATGATTTCTTCTATGATTGCTTATGACTTTCTAATCAGCATGCGAGAGGCATATAAAAAAGTAAACAAAGTTGCTTATGCGCAAGGTTGTGCAAGCAAGGTTATGACTTTTTAACCGATTTCTTAGAAGACTTGTGGCTGGTCGAGGATTTTGTAGTCTAGTGCTTAATCCTTTCAACCATTAAGCCCAAATCATAAAGTAGGATCCAGGCTCCCTCAAAAAAAGTCTTTGCGTTTTTTTTTTTTTTTGAACGTCTTTGCCTTTTCCATTTCACATGCAAGAAAGCGTTGGATAATTAAAGCAGCAAATCCTAATTCCTTACTAATGAGCAATGCCTCAAATTAATAATCAAATTTCAATAGGTCGACAATGTCCAGATGTGTAGCAATGAAGGAACATTTGGTAGTTGATGCATTATGTGGTGGGCATTGAAATCATTAGCATGTCAACATTCGAATTGACCAATGATGTGAGTGTCATTAGTGGTATAATGTTTGGCAGTACTCACAAACACGACATGAACTTTATAGGATTTACTCATTATTGTACCGATCAAAAGGATTTACTCAATATTGTAAATGGTTCGTGTCAAACAGGTTGGCTACTTAGCACATAATCTATACATGAGTAAAATTTATGTTCACTTACCCAACACACAATCAATCCGAATTGATTCAATTAATTATTTGTGTTTAGTTGATCTGACTTGTTACGACTAAACTGCTTAATCCATATATAATCAAATAATTTTTGTCTCTAATATAAACTTAAATTTTAAATAGTGGATTGAGTAATTAAAAATATTAATGTCTAAATTTGAAAATACAAATGTAAAATGAAAGCCTTAGTACCTAATGGCAATTCACAACCCTTTTATTCCCAAAAGAGAAAGATAGAAATTAAGATTTAGGGAAATGTCAGAAACCTCTTCTTTTTTTTTTTTTTAATGAAACTTCACCCATTGGAGTTATTACTCTATTTTATTCTTTTTTGTTTGGTTGTAGGAAGGTTTATGTTATACATTTTTTTTTTCTTTTCTGTTTTGAGGAAAATGATATACATATCAAAATCTTAAGGGTGGAGCATCATTTTTTATTTATTTATTTTGTAGTAATTAAGGAGAAGGAAAGAAGTATATGAATGTCTTATAAGTGTAAGTTCCAAGCACATCCACAAAAGATATACTCTAATTCCCACCTTAGCAACGTGGGACAACGCCTACAATGAACCTTTTAGATGATATTTTCTTTCTTTGCTAAGTAATTTAGGAGAATGAAAGGAGTAGATAAAGGTTTTATAGGTGTAAATCCCAAGCTTACCCTGAAAGGAATACTCTAATTTTCAAGGTAACTTAGGCACTTAAGGGGTAGAGATGTAGAGTGTCATGTATGAAAATATGAGGAGGTTTCTAACATTTCTTCAAGGAAGATTAGTGTAATTTACTTCTTCTTTTTTTCTTTTTCTTTTTTTAAATACAAAATATAAAAGTTTTGGGATAAGGTTATATTCGACTCCCCAACACCAACAAAAATAAATAAATTGAAAGCTGTCCTAATGAACCCAAAAAAACAAAATGGTCATTTAAGTATTTATCACATTCCTATGGTTGGTGGCTCCTCGCCTCCTCCCAAAGGAAAAAATAAATAAAATAAAAAAAATTATGTAACAAATTACTAAAGGCTACTGGTATCAACTTGTTTGGCTTTCTTATATTCAAATTAATGTGTGCTTTTCTTCTTCTTTTTTATAACCACTTTTTTTTTTTTTTTTTTTAAATAATTATTATTATCCAAATGACTGTGTTTTGGTATTTTTGTTATATGCTAGGCGTTGGGACACCTTGCAACATCCACTCATAAACGGATACCCTATTACTACCATTTTAATTACTCTAATGATTAATACACAAGGTTAATGGGATAAAACTGTTTTAAAATTCTATTTGGGAAGCATCATTCTTCTATCATGTCAACGTGTTTGAATTTGACGAAAGCCCCCGTTAAACCAGAGTCGAAGGTCTAAAAGGGTGTAAAAGAGTTATTAGAATCATCCTGAAGTGGGTTTATCCCAAATTCCCAATGTTGGTGAATATTTTGTTTTCACTCCAAGTTAAACACAATTGACTGCTTCGTAGGGGCTTATGGACTCGAGCCCCTAGGCCGGTTTTGAAGGCTGCATTCTTATAGCTTTTTGTTAGGATAAAAAAAATTGCGTTTACCCGAGTTAATTAAAATACACAGTCTACAGAAGTTAAAAATAAAACTAAAATAAGTTTTAAACTGAATTTAAACGAAATGTATGTTAAATAAAACTGGTTCTGACATAAGATAAATTAGATAGCAAAAATATAATTTAAATCAGCTTTGTTTTTAGTTCACCTTGTATCAAAATTAAACCCATCCCTAAGTTGCCTCTGTCTCTTTATTGTTAAAGAGTAAAACTTAAGTACAATACTTTAGGTTAAGTATATTAGGTTATTTAATTGAATTCAAACATAAAACTGCATTAAATTTAAATATTTTTAGAAATAATAATATTACTTGTATTTTATTAGTTAATGCAATCACATATTTGAATTCAATTGAAAAACTTAATATACCTCACTTAAAAAACTATACTTAAATTTTATCCATGGCTAAACATTTGTTGTCAAATTCCTTTGCTTTTTAAATATCTATATATTTTTTTAAAAAGAACAAAAATAAATAAACTGTGCACAAGTTGGGCTTTTTTGGAGCAAGGCACAAGTTGGGCTTTGGCATAAATAACTAAATAAGATTAGGGTAGCAAAAGATTGGGCAAAGACTAGGCCTAGCCACCTAGGGTTGGATTAATAATTTAATATTACCAAATTATCCCTCTCTTCCTTCTATCTCCTCCCTTCTCTCACAACAAAACACAAGTCTCAAGTCTCAACCCCATCGTTGATTGTTGCTGCCACGGCCAACCGTCGCGCCACCAGTGTCTGCCGCTGAATCTTCCAACAAGGTACACCTTCGCCCACTCGCTTATTTATTTCCGTGTTTATTTCTTTCTTTTTTTTGTGTGTGGATTTTGGTTAATTGTTGTATATATTGTGTACTGTTGGGCAATTTTTTTTTATTTTTTTTTTGGGGGGGTGGGGGGGGTGTAGAATAAATTACCGTGTGAGAAAGGGGTCATGTGTTGGAGGCTGAAGGGAAAAAATTTGTATGTGTCTCAAACTGGCTGAAGGGAAATCTTTTTGTACTGTTGGGGCTTTCTTTCCACTTCTATGGAAACCCTGGCGATGTGGGACTTTTGATATCTATTGTGAATCCAAACAATTTTAACTCCAGATTGTGGGAAAATTTTGTGTACTGTTGGGGCTTGTGTTGTCCAATTTAATTTTTGAGGTAAATTACAGTACAATATTGTTGCTTTCTGAATTCTGAGACTAAATTTGCAGGCTGGCTGTTAGATGTACAGTACAATAGTTTTATGTTTCTACCACGCGGAACGCCTTAAATTTTGCTGTATTAACTATATGCCTACCGTATGATTAGCTTTCTTTTTTTATAAAGTTTATACTCTAAAGAAAAAATGGCATTTTGACTTCAGCATCCAGAAAAGGTGAAAGTAGCACTCGCCTTCCTCATCTTCTCTGAGAAAAGAGAAACCGTGAGAGTAGATATGAGGCTGCTAACCCACAACATGCTCTCATCAAACATCAAAGGCGTTAGCAATGGGTTCCCTCTCCGCATTGAGGTAGAGAAAGTGATAGAGAAGCATGTGGACTTTAACGCCGATTTCCTCCGCAATATGTTCCCCAAGATTGAGTGGAAGGCCTTTGTCGATGCTGCCAAGACCATTGGCTATGCTGAGCTCCCCGAGGAGGCTGACTCGTCCATGCTCGACTCGGATGAGTTCTTGAACAAGTTCCACCATGCCCTCCTTGAGCTCCACCTTGAGGAAGGCGGTCTCGTTTGTCCCGAGACTGGTCGTCGCTTCCCCGTCAGTAAGGGTATTCCCAACATGCTCCTTCACGAGGACGAGGTCTGAATCTTATTTTTATATAATTTAATGCCCTTTTGAGATAGTGTTGGTCTTTGTACTTAGGGTTCTTGGCTAGGCTTTTGCTCTTGTTATAACTGGAGATAAATGGGAAACAGGGTTTTGTTTCTTCAACTTTTGTTAATTTTGAGTTGGAGTATTAGTGTGTTACCTTTTTGGTTTTTTTTTTTCATTTTAGTTTACTACTTTTTTTTAGTACAATTTTATGCCAAAAAAAAGGTGGTTAACACTTTTTTTTTTATTTGTGTTGGAGTGTAAAAATTTGAAAATTAGGGCTAAACCCAATATCCTTCTTACTTCTGGTAAACCCCGGAAAAGCCCCTTGCATATAATATTCAGACGTTTAGTCCATGTCAAAGGGCTTAGAGCAATTGCCCCTGAGGGTGTGGTTCAATCGGTTTGGGATGTACCATTTCATCCGCTGCATCTTGGGGATTGTGGGCTTAGAGCAATCATGAATGTTTGGCCTATCTTATAAAAGCTTTAATTCGTCTGCCCATGAGAAAAATGGATTTCCCTGTGGCTTGCCACCCCTCAAAATCCAGAGTGCCATTTTTTTTTGAAATCAAGTTGGAAACTGGCAATCATTCTTACAATGGTTGGTAATGCCAACGTTGCAAGTACTAGTGATCTGTTTCTCCATGAAATTTTATTGATACCTTCAAATATTATAATGTGTTTGTTTACAGTTTATAGAATGGATTTTACATACCTACAGTTGGGGGATATGGGATAAGGCAGACAATTTTGATTTTGATTAATTGCAAGATAGAGATGGTGTCGTTATCCCTCTGCATTTTCTAACTGAAAGGTTAAGCATCTCAGGCCAAAAAAGAACGAACGAAGGTTAAGCATACAAGCCCAGTTAACATCGCACACAAGACCGGAATAACCAATCTGTCACAAATACGAAGATGACACAAGAAAAAAATGTGATTCTGATTTCTTTTAAGCACAAAAAATTAATGAACAAGGTACATGTTAACCCTGCATCACCAATAGCAACTTGATGCTGTAAGAATTATAGTACTCCCGGTAATCACTTTGGGAGAAGCTTTACAATAGACATCTAAACCTCTCCTCAATAATTAAAAGCAAAATTAGCTTCTAACTATTTTTGCGGGGGGTTTCACCTGGAGAAAGAGGCACGCCAAACACCCAATCAAGAACATTCAAATATTTTGATCGAAACACTTCCCTTTCCTGAGCATAGCAGTGCATTATGATGGCTGTTGATAAGCTGAAAATAACCACATCAGCTCTCTTCAATTTCTTTGACTGTGGCAGATATCCAGCTTCAGCAACACATGAGAAGAAGCTCTCAATAGCCCGTGCAAGGCAGTAGAGTGATATCTCCATTCGCCTGCTTTTCTTCTCAATGGCCAATGCCAGGCCAGTCGGGAACTGCACAAGAACATAAGGGTTACTTTTAATGCAAAAGCATGCTTTTGTGTTGTTATGAGATGGCTGGAGTCAGTCCAATACCGTTCCCATTGCCACCATTGGAATGTTACATCTCTTGAAAATCCGGAAGAGCAGGCATGTCCACATCCTGATGAACAGTAAAAATGGGATTTCTGAATATCACAGATTAATATTCTCAATGGCTATACTTCTGTCTATGCTATTAAAATTTATTAAAGATAAGAATACAACTACAAAATTATCAATCATGTAACATATTGGAGTAAGTAAAATATTAAATACTTAGAAGTTAGAACTACATTCATTCAAGTTTACTTTTTGCCAATCAAATGTGGTGTGGATTCCCCATAATATAGCCATATAAAGTTTATAATCCTTATGGCACCAAATAACTTATTCAGCTAGCTAGAAACAACATAAAAATAAAATTTGGATCAGGTTACAAACTACAATTCACAGAAAACAACAGAATTAAATCAATGGTATCATGATGGTGCGTGAGATTATCATAAAATAAAATAAAAAGATGCTAACCAGGCAGATGAGCAATATACAGATAGAAACAAGCTTGATCTTGCAGTGCCAAGAAGACCCTTTCCTACTATTGAGTAAGGCCTGCATGCAATCAAACAGATACATCATCCATGAGTGATGACCAACAGAACATTAGTTCACTGACAAACATTCAATGTATATTTCTATAAATTCTTGGAGCAACACCAATGGTTTCTTGGCACAATGGTAAAAGAGATCCTTGGTTCAATTTAGGCCGTTGATTAAAGAAGAGCACAAATCAGGAAAAAAAAATAAAAAAGAGAGAAAGGAACGTGCTCAAATTGTAATTGAGAATAAAGGCACTAAGAAATGTATTCTAAGTAATTGAATTTGGTTTTGTTAGCCTCACAAGAAAGACATCAACTTTATATAAGACTGCTGCAGATAGGGCTATTAGGAACAAAAGGATGAACAGAAACAACTGTATAAAGAAATGTGCTTCTTGTGCATGAACAGTGTCAACCCAACTATAAAGACATCAGCTGATTAGTCCCCACCAACAGAAGCTAAAACAAAAATTTGTTTGAAAGCATGCCAAGAATCTTATATCACGCTTATTCAGCCATGTAGCTAACTCACAAGTTATCCATAAAAGTGCATCTAGGAACTATGATAATCATATGGAAAAGGATGTATTCAAGACAGCATAATCTGACACCTTAAACACAACCACAGTTTAATTAAAATATTCTCTAGCAACTATAACCAGAATACAATTTGACACTTTTTCTAATAGCAATAGAAGAAAAAAAATTATTGAATTGCATATTTGGTCCTCAACCTTTGACCTTTGTTTTAAAATCCCCCTTATACTTTAAAATGTTAAAAAGAGATCCTTACCATCATAAGATGGATGGAAAAAGCTGAAAGAGCAAATGGAATTCATGAAATCAAGGTCGCTTTGATGACGTGGCATGAATTCCATTTGCCATGTCAGCATCTTTCATCCTTCAGATGGCAATAAGGATCTTTTTTAGGGAGTTTGAAAGTATAGGGACTGAAGTAAAACATTTTAAATTACAAGGATGATTTTGAAACAAAGATCAAAAGTTGAGGACCAAATAAGCAATTTAACCAAAAAAGTTATATGACTTAGGAAGGATAACTCACCTTTTCAAGAGGCCCTGACGATGAACTATCAGTGCAGGAATCAAATATACAGGAAGATACACAGGTAACGCTCTTTTATAAGCTTGAAGAAGAAAAGAAAGAACATGCCCACTGCATGACTGATTTCCATGTATGATCTGCACGGTAAATGGATGACAGAAGTACTTTAAAAAATCTGGCACATATGCAACTTAATATGAAAGGCATCCAAAGGCTAGGATTAGGAAATTTACACCATACAAGTACCAATGAGTAGAATAGTATCTCTCCCATATGAATCCTGGCTATTCAATATATTCAGGTGTTCTAATGTCAAGCTGCTGCTGCATGTGGCTCTATGCATTCTTATTGACAAGTCTAAGGTGAAAGATAAGGTTGTGGCAAGACCCACTAGGTGCATGCATAACTTACCCGTTTAAAAAAAAGACTAATATCATTACAAAGCTACACAGAATTAAAATGGAGTGCTAGAAATGAGAAATAAAACATCATATTATGATAATATGAGGAGTTACACACCTATTTTATAAATATCATTCCAAATGAGACATCTTGGGTTCAAATCCCCCTTTCCCCAACTATCAAATTATCATACCCTTCTATTTCTATCTATCATAAAAAATAAAAATAAAAATGTATGATTTCATCACTTGATAGAACAAGAGTACAATACAGGAATGCATACCGAGCAAGGAACCTTCATTTCTGGATCTAGTTTAACGTTTGCACCCATGCCCTTGTAATGTTTCTCAATTTCTTCCAAATTAGTAAAAGGCATGCCACATGCAATCTGTTTCACACCATTCAGGATAATAGAATCCTTTCCACCATGTTTATTGAGAAAGGACTTGTATGATGGAGGCAGACTCTCTTGATTCAATATGTAAGCAGACCTGAAAAAATATATATATATATATATTTCTAATTAGAATATCTTATAGGAAAAGGGGATCAACAGTCTCTTTGTAAATGTAGCCACCCTAACAGATTCTAAAGTCAATTGTTGTAACTAGTGAGTACTATAAATTTAGTCAACATAATATTAAATAACTATCAGGTGGTGAATTTTCTAAAGAGATCAAAAGGTCATGGGAATGAGAGGTTCATACATTTTTTTTTTTTTATAGGTAAAAGTATTTCATTCAAAAAAGATATGTGCATAAAGCATGCACATAAGGGAAAAGAGGTTACATAGACATAGTAGTAGTACCATTACTGTAATCTAAAGAAGCAATAAAATCAGCAAGAGAAACTACTGAAGTAAAACCCCAAACTCTAGATCAATCAAACAGTAAACCAAAAAAAGACTCAAGGTTCATACATTTTGTAATAGCATTTTAAATGCATTACCAGAATTAGATAGAAAAGAACCTAATATGAACTGAAAATCTGTCAATACATTGAATCAACAGCTTAATTTGGTAGGAAGGAAACATACAAAATTTGTGAAGAGGAGAGACACATGAGGAATATATCACCATGAGACCATGTCAGAGGTTTACAAATCCGCCCGAACCGCTTGCTCTTTATCCCGCAACGTGACGCCAAGACCGCAGCACGCATAAGTATGTATACAGCCAGGCCTGTATGCTGTGTCTCTAATCCAGTGAGCAGCATCGACGGCCCTGCTACTGCCCCCGCCACCAGAGCCCTCCATCGTGCAGTCCTGAACTAGAGTAACAACACTCTACCCATCAAATCCTGAACAAGAGTAACAACACTCTCCACGACACGAGCTATGACTGATAAATTGGTTTAAACAGAATTGGTTCAAATTCAAATAGAGCTCAAAAAAGCAATTAACAAATGGAAGATAAAAGAACATGCCTACGATGACCGCCCAAAGTAGCAATAATCTCATCCACGGAGACAAATGTACCAGCAAAAGTGCCAAGAAATAGACCGTATCTCAAGGTCTCCTTTACAGCCATTACAATTGCTTCATTATTAGTCATCACACCCTGCTTCCTGGACCCCAAACCAAAATAAATAATATTAATAAACTCATAAATAAAAAATTACTGAAAATTTTGAATTCGATGAATTCACCTTAGAGAGGTTAGGAGCTTTCTTCGTCTCAATCGACCTAATATTGAAAAGAGAGCGAGGCCACCTTTGATACCAGCTCCAATCGCGAATCCCTTAACCGAAGCAATGACAATTCTTCGTATCTTCTCCGAGTCCTTCAACGGAATCGAATCCAATGAGAGGGAAGTATAAGAATATGAGGAAGAAGTATATGAGTTTCTGTAATGCGTGCCGTTCGGCTCATCGGATCCGTCGTGATTGCCGTAAAAACCATCATTATCGTTGGATAAGCATGCGCGGTCTCCGGCGGTTCCGTCGCCGGAAGCCGACATGGTGGTGGCTTAGGGTTTGTCACCAAGTCGATGAGGAGCCTCGGCGGAAATGAATTTGTTGAAGAGATAATCTCGTCCTGGTGGGAATTTTCGAAAGTGAAAGAGTAAACAGAGAGAAATTAAGCGGAGATGAAATGTGGACAAAAAAAGGGTTCGCGTTTATTGTAAGTCGAGTAAATGATTTACACGTGTACAAGGCAGTTTTAACGGATTTCGAGGACGACGTACTTATATTGAGAGAGAGGTTAACAATATTAAGATGTGTTTGGCAAGGAAGGAAAATAGGATTCTAATATGGGCCCCATGTATAATTCTCTCTTGTTTCTTATTTTCTTCATTTCTCTCCAACCAAACAAAAGATTGGCCTTCTTTTCCCTCCCTTTCTTTTCTTTCTTTCCATTTTCTCTGCAACTAAACATAGTGTAAGACTTTAAGAAATTATTAGGTACGCACCCTCCCTTCCACATAGAGGACTCCGTCCGAAATACCTAAATTTTTTTGCAAGGTCTTTTTCAACAATATGTGTTTCAGGGTTATTTGATTAAGACTTATTTAAAATAATAGACTTTGCTTTATGTTGAATTTTTTTTTTTTTTTTTTTTTTTTTTTTCATGTGAATCCACTATAGTTTTTTTAAAATGATCACATCAACATAATATGAAGGGATAATTATATAATATTTTTGTACCGCTCAAATATAGAGAAAAGTCATTTCACTCTCCCACCCACTAAGAGATTTTTTTTTTTTTTTTTTAATTCTTTGAAAGGGATGGTACATAAACAAATTTGTCAAAGCAAACACACAGACAAAGCAAGATTACAGACACATTCCATACACAAATAGGTTCATAGTTCATTAAAAAGTATTGTATAGGGCAGTTGATAGCAAGTGCTGCTAGTTTTGTGATTTATTTAAAGATGAGTGAACTGGAGAGAAAAAAGCTACAGTGTTGTAAATGTTAAAAACATTGTGAATAAAGTGCCTTCTATTTGGCCATATATATGGTATATATGCATCATATGAGATTATTTCCCATATGATGTTAGGTGAATTGCAATTAATTTTTACATTCACTGAAAGGTGAATTGTCTTATATTAGAAACAAAGTGTGCTCATCATTTAATGGAAGCAAGACTTTGTCTCATCTTACAAATTCACACACGTCAAGTTTATTATTTAAAAGACTAGCATCTTATCTATATAATATATAATAGCAAAAGACATGGGCGTTGAAATCAAGAATGCCTCATATAATGACAAGTGGCATGTCTATTAATTGTTTTTATTTCCCAAGTGATACATTGTTTTAATAATTTGACTTTTCTTAAAGACATCTTAATAAAATATACTTATCTAAAAATTAGTTTTTTTTTTTGTTTTAAATAAAGGATTAGATTAGTTCAATTTAATGATCAACACCAAATTTAAAAGAAGTCTTTTAGTAAAATTATGATTCATACAAAGTTGAGTATGAGTGTATGACACACCAATTTTTTCCCCTTTTTAAACGTTTTTTTTTTTTTTTTTTAAATGGTAAACATCAATTATTTCTTTTAAATGGTAAACATCAATTTTTTTTTTTTAATGGACACCGTATAATTTTTTTTTTAAGATGTTTGTGTCTTTGTGAAAGTTGATAACTACCCAAACAAAATATCAAACGATATAAAGCTTTGAACTTTAATTTTGCAATACTAAAAGACTTCTTAACCAAATCTACTTCTGTATATAAGAAAAATTAAAAGAACTAAATGCACTATATCACTATCTAAAAAAATAAATGATAGAGAGAGAGTCATTAGCGGACATGGAGAGAACGAAATGATAAATTACGTTGGATAACAAATCTTTTCATATTGCTGCGACAATTCTTTCTTTGGCCACATTTTATACATTGTAAACAAACTACACACAAATCTTTTACGTCGAATAACCGTTTGTCACTGCATTGAAGATCCGGTGAATGGGATATGAAAATTTCTTAGTTTTGCCGAGAAGAAGAATGCCTTTGAGAAAAGCATCAAGGTATTGGGAAACACTATTTGGATATTACCGCACCGCTGAAATATCATGATTGGCTTCGTGTAATCCGCTCAACAATGTCTCTTGACCTTAATGCCATCACGTGTGATTCACTGCTACATGCATGTGCAATGGTTGACGTGTATTGATGAACATAGAAAGTTGGGTGAATTCAATCGGATCAAACTAATTGAATCCATTTCAACACACTTTTGGATGTGACTACCAAGTTTGTTATGGATCTAAGGTATTTGGGTAGAATTAGTTTTGTTTTGCATTTTTGTGTTAGATTTGGTTTTATTTTGGATATTTGGGTTAAATTGCTTTGGGGTATCTTTCTATTATTTATGAGAATGTAGGGAAAATGTTATTAAGAAATAAGAATGAAACTTAATTTTATATTGCTAAAAAGCCTAAAATAATACTCTATGTATACTTTTTGATAAACTATGTTAAATGCATGCTTTTCGGATTTTGTTTTGTTTTGAACTGTTATGTTCTAGATATTATTTCATAAAATATTTAATAAAATTAATTATGCCTTAAGATTTAGTGTAAAAAAAATATATATATATATTAAAAGAAGGTATCCCGCACATAGTGCGGGTTAAAGACTAGTAATATATAATAGCAGAAGACATGAGCGTTAAAACCAAGAATGTCTTACATCATGACAAGTAGCATTTCTATTTATCGTTTAAAATTCCCAACTGATACGTTGTTTTAAATTTTAAATTTCTCAAGTGGTATGATGCATGCGTTTACAAGAGCATTAAACACACAAAAACAATAATTTTAATCATTGTTAAACACTTTTAAATAAAAATGGATAATAACAAATTATTTTAAATAAATCTCCTACTACTAAAAGGCATCTTAATAAAATATACTTTTCTAAGAGGACATGAGCGTTAAAACCAAGAATGTCTTACATCATGACAAGTGGCATTTCTATTTATCGTTTAAAATTCTCAACTAATACGTTGTTTTAAATTTCTCAAGTGGTATGATGCATGCGTTTACAAGAGCATTAAACGCACAAAAACAATAATTTTAATCATTGTTAAACACTTTTAAATAAAAATGGATAATAACAAATTATTTTAAATAAATTTCTTACTACTAAAAGACATCTTAATAAAATATACTTCTCTAAGAGATATTAAAACAATTAGTTCAATTTAACGATTAACACCAATTTTTGTTCACAAAATATTTTTTTTTTTTAAAAATCAAATTGATTCTTCTAACTAATAGACTTCTTTCCAATATTTACTTCTCTAGGAGAAATTAAAAACCAAACTTCTTTAAAAACAATGCCTAAACACACAAATTTATCTTTAAATTAATTCATATTAGACTTTCTTCAAAAATTAACGACCAAACACCAAAACAAAAATCCAATACGGAAATTCTTTGACAATAACAAAGAAAAAAAAATCAATAATTTTTTTTTTTTAAAAGCGGCAAACATAAAAAATCTATCAACAACAATTTTTTTAATAAAAATAAAAAATATAAAGAATCAAACAATAAACACCAAATTTTTATATCTATTTAACAAGAGCATTACTAATATGATTTAAATCTGCCAAGTGACACCATCCTTAAAAAAAATAACTAATATGATTTAAGTTAACACGAGGACTCACAAATTCAACGAAACACAATTTACAGGTTTTGCTTTCTTCGTAACAACAATCCTAACCAGGGTTTCTCTCTCTCTCTCTTCCTTTTTGATATTATGTGTTTTAGATTCAAGTACCATGCGGTTTTTATATTCTTACTAAAATCATACAATCTTAACGCACTAGATAAATCCTAAACTATTATAATTTCCATATTGTTTCATCTTAAAAAATTCTATTTTAATAAAATTTAATTACTTTCTTGAGAGACCCAACTTTTAGAGATACAGTTTGAGATTATCAGACAGAATCTGATGAGAAAGTTTAATTAACTCTATACACCCTAAAATGATTTATATTTTTCCATGTGCCTATATTAAGAGTTTAAACTTTTGACACATTAATTTTTGTAGACTTTATCATTTTCTAATGGTGGACCCGTTCTAATGGCTCTTTTACCTTGAAGTGCATGTACTTTTTGTGTTTTAGATGACTCTTTTAATGGGTTAGAGAGATCTACAACACTATTCAATTCTAATTTCAAAGAAGTGCTTAAATTAAATTTTTTAAAATAAAAAATAAAAGTAAAAATTATATATTTAATTTCATTAATTTAATCTCACAAGAGGAATTGAACATATTCCACACCAGAGACCGCCCTTTTCACTCGCTTGGTTTTCAACCTTGGCCGTGAACCTACTGAGGCCACCCAAGTCATGACTCTCTAGCTTTGGCTCTAGAAAGTGAGTGATAATCAATTTTTTTTCCCTTCTTTACTATCTTTCTTATCAACAGTTTCTTATCGCTTAGTTTAATATTATTTGTTTCATTCAATTTTTTGTTTTTCATTTTTTGCGCATCTATATGTTAGAATAGACAAATTATCTCTTTTAATTTATTTCTTTTTTAAAAAAAAAAAACATAGATTAACTTCCTACGTAATAAAGATTTTAATTTGATATTTCAGAAACTTGAACAAACGGTTCTAAACTAAGATAATTTACTATCTTTTTTTTTTTTTTTTTAATCAAGATAATCTACTATCTATAACAAACCATCAGAGTACATAATATGTTTACCAACACAATGTCATCACTCAAACAAGTTATTTAACATAAGAGACTAGCATCCTTCATGCCGACAAATTTAGAACATCAACAAAAAGTATGTACAACATCATGAGGTTGTAGTGTTTACACAAAATTATATTTATATAAAACATGTTAAGACTGTAAAAATTATATTTAATATATTAGTAAAAGAATTACAGATCATACCCGCACATGGTGCGGGTTAAATGCTAGTACTTATAAATATGTAAGAGTTATATTATTATAAGATACAAAGAAAGAGATTGAGATCCATTATATTCAACAAATTTTAAATATGTTGATGATCACTTGATATAAAGAAAGTTTTGGTAATATATTTATCTTCACAATTATTTTATGTTACTATTTACTTTTTTTTTTTTTTGATGCTATGTTACTATTTACTTTTATTTCACAACACACAGCACGTTTTTATTTTGTTTGGCTGAATAAAGCTAGAGACCCTACTGTTGGAAAAATGTTGTACGTAACCGGTTATATCTTCTCCTCCTTGATGTCTTCTATTGGTGCTGACATTCAATGTAACTAATTGCACCAATTGCCATCAATCACATCAATCTCTATTTCCAAAATAAATAAATAAATATATAAAATAGACATTCTAGTAATTAAAGAGAGGTATTATTTTGTATCAAATAGTAATATTTCCACACCAATTAAATTGTTCAAATTTAATTTAAAATAAGGTTCAAACGAATTAAACCGTGGTTTTAACAATCATTTTCAAATCTAAATGACATTTATTTTTATTTTTAATTTTTTTGTGTTTCCGACAAAGATGTTCGAATCCCTCTCCCCTTCCCCACTTAATAAAAGTAGATGGAAAAATTGAATAGAAAACAAATGGAAGATTTAAAAAAAAATTAAAACAAAAAAAAAAACAAAAACATATTGAAGTTAAATGACTGAATTGAAAAACAAAAAACTGACTTGAAAATAAATTAAATGTAAAAGTATAATTTGTAATTTAAATGTTACGTGTTAGACTTATTGAATCTTAAAAGGAACAAGAATCCTCTCCATTTGAAATAAAATTGAAAATCTCCGTTTCATGGTTTAGATTAAATATCTTAGATGTAATAATATACAGACTGTCATGTCATTTACTGTATATCATTAAATTTATAAAATAAAATCTGAACCATGAAATAGACAAACGGAAAGATTTTCAAATGAAAAAAATCCTATTCTCCTTAAAAGAAGGGTATCAAATGATAAATGTCTATCCGCGATTCTAGCATGCTTGGAACGCCAGACATAACCTCCACTCAATGTTCAGTCGTTGTCTCTCAATGGCTAACGCCACAACAAAAACAAGTTTTGCAACATTAATTGCAACAAGCTGTTGACAAAATGCTGCCGTCCTGGTTGTTGAGAGTTGGAAATTGCGTGGTCAAGTTGTGGACAACTACCCAATGTACCGGCTACTTAATAGTATGCCGACCACGAAAATTTATTATCATTGCTATAGAAATGTGTAGGTTGATGTGATTAATTAATTCCTTTTGAAAGGATATAAATATGAAAAGAACGTTAGTTGCAATTGTCAGTGCAAGACGTAATCTACAATCCTTAAAGTCGGACCTGTTTACTTCAACATTATATTTGAGTGCAGGATCCACTTGAATTCAATTATATGATTGCATTAACCAATGAAACACAAATAATATTATCTTTTTCAAGAATATTTAAATTCAATGCATTTGAATTCAATTAGAAACCTAATGTACTTGACTTAAATAACTGTACCTAAATTTTACCCTTACGTATATGCACATTAAAGTAGGAATTCTTATAATTTTTTTAAGAGTTTCCTAAAACTTCAGCATCATGAACATGGCTTGTGAATGGGCATGGTTTCCTGGTAAGGGAGATCCATATTGGCAGTCTAGCAAGTAGCAACTACACTTTTTTCTTCACTCAGTTGGCCCAATGTAGAACAGTAAGCTCCAGAGGCGTAGTCTGAATCATTTACTGGACATACGAGCTTTAAATCATTTATCAGATTGTACATCTAACTTTCTAAACCAAGTTAAAACCATATCATGTTTTCCATGGACGGTAACATTTGCTATATGATATTTACTTCATACACCGAACTGTCAACTGAACTAACAGACTGGTGGCAGATACAAGAGTCCATTGGGCTTTGAGTTACACCCAGTCTCTTCTGCACTTGATTCTTAAATGAAGATCTCTCACCAAGCCTAATTCAGTGCAAGTTAGCCACATAGTTACATGTACATGAATCCTAAACCTGTGTTTGGTTTGATTCAAATACAGTTGCATTAATGAAATAATCTAATTAAATGAATATTGGTAACTCATACAATTTCTGACATGTGCGCATGGGGTACATTTATGGATTCGGTTGGACTTCATTACTATGAAATGATACATTTCTCCCACCTACTCAAGCAAATGATCTAATTGCAGTCATTTTGATACAACACACCCACACAAACTGTGGTCCCCAACATGAAAATCTGCTAACATGCTCAAATCTAAAATGAACATTACGGATCAAAGTTGGGTAGTGATGTGAGCATTAGATTGGTGAATGGGTATGGGCCTTAAATCAGGAGAAGGCTGAAGGCTGAGGTGTCAAGGGAGTTTTTTTATTTTGATCTTGTAATTCAAAGTATAGACAACATCAGTGGATGAGGCCGTGCGGTGAGGACACAGCAAAATAATTTATAGCCTTTACTGAAATGAACATCAATGGCAACAATAATACTTGCCAATCTACAATTACATCTGGTGTTCATCTTCAATTCACTGTATATGCTATATACTCCAACTAATTCTACCCGAGGAGCCATCGTTTCTGTTTATTCCACTTTGAGAACAATCTTCATGAATTCATAGACAAAGTAGCTTATTGCAGCAGAAGGAAGTACCTGAATATGCATAACATTAAAAGTAAAGAAAAATCAACAGAACCTTGTTACTTAAAAATTAAAAGAAAATGTACTGAAAAGGGAAAAGAAAAAAGAAATCTTGACAAATCATGATTAAAATATTAAAATAAATGAAAGTACAGGGCAAAAACTAACTTAGAAGACAAAAGATGCCAAAAGGGCACATGAAGCCTTAGTGATGGTCAACTCTATGATACATCATTACATCATAAGCTGGTTGCATTGCAAGCAGATAATAAAAACCGAATTTTAGGACAAAGCCTACTGTCGAGCCACACATCTTCATAGAGAAAACGTCAAACATCATATGGCAGAGCAGGGAAAAGAAAAAAGGACATGCTCACATGGAAGAGAAACCGACTAAAGGGGCAAAGCCATGGTTTTGTAGTTACCCAAGTTGAAATGGTGTAATGTAGTTTTCAGACCTCAGCACAGTTTTGCAATTTTGATAAAAGTAAACAAAGATCATGTATGCATGTCAAGAAGTACCTAATGAAAACTAACTAAAGTAGATCAAGGTTTTTGTATTACGTGCCTGTAGCAAACTGGGAATAAGTCCTGCATACAGAGCTGGGATTCCTCCTTGCTCAACTATCTTGACACAAGTTGCCAAAGCACCCAATTTAGCTGCCCGGACTTGCAGCTGAAGCTGTCTTCTCACAACTTCAAATGGATATGTTGCTGCTTCTGCACAAGCACCAGCAACAGCCCCATATAATAATGTCCTAAATGGTCCCAACTCAAGCTGGTCAAAAGCATTCAGTTCCTGCCCATGCTGGCTCATATTCTGTGTTCTCTTCCTTCCTTCTGGTGAATGCAGATACGCTGATTTTAGTATATCATACACACCATAGAAAACTGCACCTGAAGGTGCCATACTTATAATGGAGGGTACTAAGCCCTTGTAAAGAGAAAAAAATCCTTCGGTTTGAATCATGTGGCAGAAAGTACTAATAACACCACCCAAGGCTTCCCCACCAGTTGCCACCATCTTGGTCCGAATCTGAAAGGTAGCATTTATAGTGTCATTTAGAATTTGAAGGTATATAAAGGCTGAAATCAAGTGGAGAACTTATTTTTTAATGTATACTGCATATTCAAGACGTGGTATGATAACTTCTTCCAAAAGAAAGACCACGCCCAGGTGCAGGAAATAATTTGATCAGATTTAGAAAGAAGAAGAAGTAAATGAAGAGTATATCCCAAATTGTTACATACAGTATCAAGTGGTAAACAGAGGACAGTAGCAGTAATTCCAGCAGCAGCACCAGCAATAAACCTCTCAAAATTTGTAGTTTCCTCATTACCAGAGAATTTGAGCAACTGTTTTCTGTATGTATCATAAGCATAAAAATTAACTGCCTTAAACGGAGCTGTACGAAGAATGTTGACAAGGTTCCCCCTCCAAAATCCTCTCAAGCCATGAGAAGCGGCAATAGTCTTGATGAGTTCAAACAGATTCTTTTGTTCACCACGTACTACATATTCCAGCTTCAGTCTCTCAAGCGGGGCAACAAAGGTTCTGATATCAATAGCATCCAAAAACACCAATTTATTTACAGATAACTTAGTAAATGGTAGCAAGAGCAACTAGATATGACCCGGAAACTAATTATATGTTCCTTATAAGATCTTCATCATTACGCAGAGGTCTCATTCAAATTACCATATCAACAAGCATCTAATTTTATCAGTTACTATTAATGGCCCTCTTGGAAGAAACACAAACCCCCAAGAGGAAACCATCACTAAACGCCATTAGACGTATTGCAAAATCAATAGCACATGTTACATAAAAATGTATGCATCTGACATCATAGTGCAAAATATACAGTGCCCGATATCAAACATTTGCAACATATTACACGAGTTACACTAGCATGTATACGCAATTTGCAAACCAAATTATGTACGCATCAAAAAATTTATCCTAGCCATATCGAACACCTTGTTCACACGCCTGACATGTAACGCAGTACAATTTTACATACACATATTTATTTTTCAATTAAAGTAAATGCATTATACATTTATGTCAAAATTGAAAAAAGAAAAAAGATTAAACAGAAACAGTAAACTGAGATAAAAGTACAACCAACCCAAACACAAACCTGGAGACCATGGCGGCTATAGCACCAGACCAGAGATGCTTAGTAGTGTTCATGGCATAGCCTCCCCTTAACCTGACCTTGTGTTTATTTCTTTGCTCAACAACTTCATCACGTGTTGTCGCTGCCTTGTCGGACCCTTCCTCTCCGTTTGGTACCAAATACACTTTCGATTCCCGTACAAACCCATCACTCTTCAAGCTCACCGTCAAAAACCCAACTCGAACCCGCTTCTCTCCCCCCAAAACAACCGGTTTTGGACCGCAGGTGCAAGAAGAAGCCGAGCTTGATATACTTGTGGACGAAGAAATTAAGCTAACGAACGAAGAAGGAATTGTGGGTTCGAGAAACAACCCGCCACTAACAAATAAACTGAAATTGGGATTTAAGTCAAACAAGTTAGGAGTATGAGATATATGAGATTGTTCATGTGAATGAGAGGTGGTAGAGCGGAGGTCTAGTCCTAGCATTTTGGGAGTGAAGTGATGGAGTGTGATGCTTGGGAAATCTAGGGTTGTGAACGAGGAAGACATGAGGCTGTTAAGCTTTTATGAGGGCTGGGATAAGGTTGGAGGATTCGAGAGAATGAAATAAATCTGGGAGTGGGAGCAATGGAGATAGAAAATGGTGGATTCGGGTGCGTTGCTTCCATCGCCGCGCATTGTGGAATTCCGTCCTCGACTGACTAGAAGTTGTTTGTTACTTCATTTATTTCTTTCTTTATTAGTAGTATTATTATTAATGTTTTAAAAAATTTGTTTTATCTCTAATCATTCTCACACTTTTAGAACTTTGCAGTTGCGCTGATTGTCCGAAACAAACCCCCTAAAAGTTCAAGAATATTCTTATTCACTCATCAAAAAAAACAAAAAAAAGAAGAAGAATATTCTTATTCGAGTGCTAAAAAACTTTGCAGGCAACATTACTTTTTGGTCACAATTTTTGCTATAATTATGAAGTGATGGTCTTTATAGACTATTATTTTCATATGGATTCTCTATTTTTTTTTTTGGTTTTTTGCTAAATACTATTTTTTCTTGATTTACTACTTTGTGGTAAACATTATGGTATAAAAGTTATGTCTAGACTTTTTCAAAACTAAAATGAAAAATTGTGACCAAGATTCTTACAAGTGTATACACTCAATCAACTTTTTTAGCCTTAAGGAGAATCTTATCATATGAAAATTTGAAAAAATAAAATAAAAATACATATCATATGTTGCTCTCCTTAAGCTCTTCCTAGAGCTAGTTATAACTTTTAAGTATTTACCTATATTATATACTTGGATTTGTTTTCCCCAACTCCCAAGCCCTACAATTTGCAACACAATGACATGGGAATCAATAAAGCAAATTGTAGGGGGTGTGAAATTTGGATGATAGAGGATCACAGTTTAGAAGCAAGAATTGAATTAGGTTTTCGATTAGGAAATAATATCAAGATGATAAACAAATAACTAATGTTAGACTAATGTCAAGCCAGTGGAGATTGACTTTAAAGACAGATTTATAAAAAATAAAAAAAATAAAAACAACAAAATAAATATTTGTAATAAAAAAATAAAAAAAACAATTTTTTAAAACACTAACCAAGCTGACCCCCTAATATCCCCATAATTTTATTTTTTTATTTTTTTATTCAATATTTCCCCAATGTAATCGATGGATTTTGCAAACATATAATAATTTCATCAAGAAATTCATTGGTGTGTTTAAAAAAAAAATTATCATAGAGTACTATAGGTTTCAAATTCTATTGAAAATATAAAATATTTCATTAAGATAATAATTTTTTTTTTTTTTTCTAATGTGTTCAGAACTTGTCTGTATACACGCACATTTTAATTATAAAAGAGGAGTTTCTTAAGATTTAAATCAAGACCTCCTGGATTTTATGAGACATTGAGAATCCAATTGATGATTAAGAACAATAATAATTTTCATGTTTTGCCCATATGCCTCTAGGAATTTCCACGGTTGATATATTAATATACGGCTTAGCATTGACGCTCCTGATTGGTCATTTCCACGCTATCCAGTAGAGCCATCCACACCCAATAGAACTCAGTAACCGTCCAATTGCCACGTGATCAACCCGGTCACTATAAAAACGCATCGCCTTGGCGCTCAATTCATTTGAAGTACGTCCTGAATAACTAGAACTCAAAGAGCTCAAGAGCGAGCGAGAGAGTGAGAGAGATCATTTCTAGGGTTTCATAGCTGTAATCGATCTTCGATTTCGAAAATGCAGAAGCTAGGGTTTCCAAGCATGAAGAGCTTGGATCAGTTCAGATCCTTTGCAGGATCTGTCCCAGGAGCCTCGAAGAGCTACTCATTATCTTCGCGTCCTGCCTCGGATTCGATCTCATCAGGAAGTTTCGCGAATTTGAAGCTCACAGCAGGTTTTGATCAGAAAGTTTTGGTTGTTTAATTCATTTTCAACATTTTGCGACCTGTGTGGTTGATTTGTTTGTTTGCAGAGAAATTGGTGAAAGAGCAAGCTTCCGTGAAGACCGATCTGGACATGGCGGTATGCTAATCTCTCTCTCTCTCTCTCTCTGTGCGCGCATGTGTGTTTCGTTTTTGTGTCTGTGTGTATGCGCTTGTGTTTGCGTACGTGCCTCAAGTTCTGAATCATTGTTCAATAATTACGGTTTTCGTTTGGATATTTTGTGATTACTTTGAATTATAAATGGTAATTAGCTTAAAAACTTCAACAATTTCAGAACAACAAGCTGAAGAAATCGATGGAGCATATACGTGCATTAGAGGAAAAATTGCAGAATGCCTTCAACGAAAACGCTAAGCTTAAAGTGAAGCAGAAAGAAGATGAGAAACTATGGAAAGGATTGGAGTCTAAATTCTCTTCAACTAAGACACTATGTGATCAACTCACTGAGACTTTACAGCACTTGGCTGGTCAGGTTCAGAACGGTAGGTTTTCCTTCAAGCTCTTGAAATTTTTAACATTTTGTTTAATAATCAAAGTTGTAATAATTTTCTACCTTCGTCAACAGCTGAGAAAGATAAGGAGTTTTTTGAAGAAAAACTATCAGCAACTTCAATCGCTCTTGATGGTTTGAATCAACAAATGCATGGTCTGTCACTAAATTTACAGTCTGCAGAAGAAACTATTAGAATTCGTGAGTGTTCTCATCTGAATCATTGTAAAATCTATTCAGTTTCTAAAATTAGGATAAATTGAGTTATATTACAAAGATAAAAGTTAATTATCGATTTGTTCGCAGAATAGTGTGTTTGCACCATGTTGATCTGGCATTCTGTATTGTGATTGAATCTTCTTATAGGTGGAAAGGAACTGGAGGAACTCAAAATTGAGAAAGAGGAAAAAGATAAGCTTTACAGAGATGAAACGTGCAGGACGGCCAATCTTATTGAGGAAAAAGGTATACATTTTGCTCGGCAGAGATATTTAAATTTTAAACTTATAAATGTATGTATATTGGTGTAATACCGTCATATCTTCATATTGTTGATGGTCATCGTCATCATGGTTGTTATTATTGTTATTATGTCAACTGAATACACTGCTCTCAAGTTAAATTGAGTTGATTTTGAACTATATCGCTAATATTATTTCTGTTTTGTTGCTAGTTTAAGTTAAATATAAACATTAATTTACATTATGTTGCTCTCCTACCACATTTTTAATTAAAAAGAAAAAGAAAAAAGAAGAATAGCAAAAGACAAATGATCAAGCTGATTGGACATCAGCTATTCTAATATGTTCATGGGCAGAAATACAAAAATCTGCTTTGTGCTACAGTAGTGTTTCCCCTTATATATATAACCTTTTTCATGAGTCTTCCTATAGCTTCTCATTTTAATGGAGCAGGAACTAATCGAATCCCTCCCAAGTGATTCTGTTTGAAAATTTATAAATTTGTGATATTCCTTCTCCTGGAATAAGGCAAATCTTTGGCAATGCTTGAGGCCAAGGAGGGATCAAAGCCCCTAAAGTGTGTTCTTATCTTATATGACCATGGTTCAAGTTTCTTAAAGACCCTTCTCATCAATATGCCTGACTTAAAGCAAGGAGCATAGTTGCTCAATAATTTTGTACCATTTACTCTAAGATTCTTAACTTTTTCCAAACTCCCTAGCCATGTAAAATGAAATTCTAATCTGCTTGAACTATGAAAATTTCTATCAGAAGTTCATACATAATCTGAGTAGGTACTTTCTTCACGGAGCAGAGAAAAATATTATCTCCTTGAGAGGTTCTTGACATCTTTGCTTCCAATTGAAAAACAAATACCCTGTCATTAAGGGCATACCTGTGAGGCTTATATCTCATGTTGTGGCCACAAATCATGATTGCACCTTTGATCATTTTGATTGGATTTTGAGGAAATTTTACCTCCTAGATGTAATCAGTGGATTGCTTTATAAACACATTCTTTCATGATATTTTGCATACAGATGCTATGATCGAGAAGTTTGAGGCAACTGTAGCCACTAATAAATTGGTGACAGAGAGTTTGAACTCTAAATTGGAAGAGGTGCACCTTGAGTTGAAACTGAAAGAAGATGAAATTAAACAATTGATAATCACTCAGGAGAACTCGGAGAAAGAAAAGAGTGATTTTCAATTGTGCAATGACGACTTAACTAAAAAGTTAGATATGTCATTCAAGGAGATAAGACATCTTGAAGGTTTGGTTCATGTATTGGCTGCACAGTTGGTTGAATTGGACAAACAAAGCTCGACTTTTTCAGACAATTTTGATCATCTGAACTCTCTTTATGACTCTTGCTTTAAGTTGGTCCAGCAGGAGAAAGACCTTGCTGCAAAGCATGCTAAAAGAGAATATGATCAACTTCATGATAAGTTCTTATGCGTGACATTAGAAAAAGATGCATTGCAACTGGTAAATCAAGAGTTAAACAATAAGCTTATCGAACTTCAGAAAGTCCAAGAGTCTGTTATGGCACATCTTTCAGAGGAGCGCCATTTAGCAGGGAATAGAATTCGAAAATTGGAATTTGAAGCAGAAACTCTGGTCTCAAAGAAGATTGAAACAGAAATGTTGGTGTCCAAATTAGAGGAAAAAATTAATACTCTGTCAGAAAATTCAAGATCATCTGAGAGCAAAATGGTTTGCAAGTTTTGTCCCCTCATTTATGCCACATTTTAGAATGCTTTATTGCTATACTGAGCTTGTTTCTTAATATATTGCAGCAAGCTTTATTGCCTAAAATTTCAGCATTAGAAAGTGAGAATAAAGATAATTTGGAGAAATTTCAGTCAGAGATACAGAGAAAAGCAGAAGAAATAGATATTTTGCAAAAGGATAGTGAGAAACATACACAGCATGTAGATTTGCTAGAGAAACAAATCAGCCAGCTTCACGATCTCTTCAAGGAAAAGGAACAGCTTATTTTGCAATGTAAGGAGCAAGAGACGAAGCTGGAAGATCAAGTGAAAGAGGTTTTAAAAGCTGTTGTATCATTTTCATATATGGGGTTCTTAGAACTTCTGAATATTAAGATCCAGTTTGTTATTGCAGAATCAAGGATTGCTGACTGCTGCTGAAAGTAAACTTGCAGAGGCTAAGAATCAATATGATCAGATGCTAGAGAGTAAACAATTGGAGTTGTCAAGGCATTTGAAAGAAATATCTCAGAGGAATGATCAGGTTTTATATTAAACCCTTTAGCTCATGCAAACACTCTATGGGTTTGTTTAAGTACCTTTAGACTGACACTCAGCTGAAATTGATTAGGCAATTAATGACATAAGGAGGAAGTATGAGATGGAGAAGCTGGAAATTGTTAATATGGAAAAAGAGAAGGTTTGCTCATTATTATCATCTGTTGCAATATTCTTTGTAAAGCATGATCCTCAACCATTTGAACCTTCAGGCGGGCAAAGTTGTTGGAGAAATGGAAAGAAAATGTGACCAAAAACTTACAGAAATCAAAGAAGAATCACAGCAATACTTGGTGCGCGTTCAGGAGGAACACGCTGCTCTGGTATGCATCAGAAAGTATTGTCTTTAATCATTCTCTTTCTGCATATGATACATTCATTAACATTGGATTTGCTACCTTATCTGAATATTACTGTTACTTGAATTAATTCATCTCAAATTTCTTATATTTTCCTATGCAATCCCTGACATTATCAACATTTTTCTTATGGTTGGGGAGTAATTCTTCTTTGTGCTAAAAACTTCAGAACCTGTATATTAAGATACAGGATTTCCATTTGGTAGGATTTGACCTTTTAAATGAGTTAGTTAATCCATAATTTTTATATGAAATTTTAATTGAGTTTATAAGTTGTAGTCTCTATGGATTGTCAGCCAACCTATTGGATAAGTTTATATGCAATTTACTAGTGAACATAAGATTAATTTAATATAAATTTCCCGAGTTAAGCCTTGGCTAAAGCTTGGAAATCTTAATGCCACAATACCTTTCAAATCCTCCTAGCCATTATCCTACTGCAATAATTCTTGCTAAGAAGAATGTCCATGTTGTAACAATTCCACCTAGAAGGTAATGCGCTACTCCTACAACATGTCCTTGGACAATTTTCAAGGCTCTAGGCTGAATAGCTCATCCTTATCACTGAATTGTAGTTATTTTTTGGTGGGAAGTACTACCTTCTGAGGGACAAGCGTCACAAGCTTCTTACTACACCTGCTATATGACATTAAAAAAAAAGCCGTCTATGTGCATTGATATTTATTCCAAGTTTTATAGAAGAAGCCTACACATGTAGTTTTAAAACCTTCTTTAATGCATTAACCTAGGTCATGTTCATTGTAGGTCAGTCGTATTCAACAGGAGCATGACAGAAAGGAACTGGCGCTTAAAGCTGACCACAGTGAAGAGCTCAAACATGCCCAACTTCAAGCTGAAAATGAACTGACAGAGGTACATTAGCTTCAGATTTAGGTTCAAGTTATTGACCGTTAGTACTCAAATTACTTCAGTAGCTAATACCATGTGAATTTGTGTAGAAAGTAATGTTACTCAGGAATGAACATGATGCTCAAATGAGAGCTTTGAAATGTGAGCAAGAAGATGAGTGCAGAAAGCTGCAAGAGGAGTTGGATCTTCAGAAGTCCAAAGTATATATTTTCCTGAACTTAAACTGAGTTCATTACCTCCACCTTATTTTAAGTTTTGTTCATATTATATTGCAGGAAGACAGGCAGAGGGCTTTATTGCAGTTGCAGTGGAAAGTGATGAGTGACAAGCCACAAGAGGACCAAGAAGTGAACTCAAAAAAGGTTAGCTTCAATGATCAATAGATTTTTGTCATGTTTGCAGACTTATTTTTATTCAAAGACTAATCTTTCAGATAAATTAATATGACTATCCTGGATATAAATTAAGATATTATCTTTCTTAGTCTGTTACACCTGTTAGTGGTTTTTAGATATTTTAGATCACTACTTTATCATTCAAAGCTAAAGCACATAGGAGGAAAATAGTAAATTCATACCTGCTTAGAAGTTTGTTATAATTTTCAATTTCAGCCTTTTCATTCAGCACTCAGACAGGCTTATATTCAAAAGCAAGGTTGATCTTTTGATGTGATACAAAATTTTGTACTGCATACTTTTACAAAAATTACTGGATATTATCTTTCTAATTCCAACTCCCAAGGATTTTCTGATGTTGCACCAAGAAAAGCTGGAAAGTCCTGCAATATCTGCAACATTTAAGTCATCGATTTGTATGAAAATGGCAATATCATTTTTGCAGATATCTTACCATGAGTTTATTTCACTTCTTAGATATTCTTTCATTAAGGGAGGTAGGGTGGTGCACGGAGAGTGACTTGGATCTTAATTAATTGCAAATAGTGGCAGATGTAGTTAACATAATACTAATATTCTAATTAGCTGGTGGCAGAACACACTTTAAAGAGTTTGCTTTGAGTAGGTTTGCAGTGTAAAGTTTTTAAAGTCACTATTTATCAATGAAAATGCAAATGTATGGTAACCCACCATATTCAACATGATCAATTTGATAGGAGTACTCCATTTCAAGCAAGATGAGAAATTCTAGAGGTAGCAAAAGAAGTCAGCATGCTCTAGTAAGACCGGAGGGCGAAGAGAAGGTGACACAAAGAAACAACATATCATTTTGCCTGCTTTCAGGATAAGTTAGGATTTTGCCAAAGTATGACTGTCACTTTTTGTCTGTCTTTTACTTTGTGTACAGGATTCTCCTTTACCGGGAGCAGCACAAACACCAGTGTCAAAGTTGCTGAAGAAAGTGGAGAATGTAAACACAGGAAGTGTAATGAGTATTCCTAAGCACCATAAGAAGGTTAGTTACTAAGCAATTTTAGTTGTCAGAAAAAAGATAATAAATTTTTGATGGTTCAAGATGTTAATATAGCTGACAAATATATTTTGGTTGGACTCATGCCTACTCTAACCTCTTAAGATATACTTCATGGATGGCAGGTAACTCACCATGAATATGAAGTTGAAACTTCTAATGGAAGAACAATTACAAAACGAAGGAAAACAAAAAGTACTGTCATGTTCGAGGTATGTACCAGCCCATCTGGCAACACCATTAAGCCTAAGACTCTTTTTACGAGATTCAACAGTTTGGCTTCTAGCCTTTTAGGTTCCTTTTAAATAAGTTTCCCTATGCTGAATTTCCTTTTCTGTTACACCAGGACCCAAAAAAACATAAAAAGATGAGTACACCAAAAGTGAACACCCCCAGAACTTTGGTCAAGGTACCTAAAATCTAAACTAATTATAAATTACTTTCTCAGCTTTTCGAAATATGTTTTGCACCTATTTTGTTTCACCATTTCTGCCTGAAGAATTTATTTTGTGATGGAGCAAAACCATTAGAAGATAAATAAATAGTATTCTTTCCATATTTTCATTTATCATTACTTAAAGCTTCTTAACAATGACATTGGCAAGGGAGCCTTATGTTACCATATTAGTTTTGCAATTTTTCATTCTTAAATTGTTTATTTCTTCCAATTGGCTTTTGAGAATATTCCAAGCCCTTTCTTTATAGTAAATGTGGATGGTAGAAACCATTTCAAAAATATGCTTTATTGTTAAAAACCGTGCCATCGTACATACTTCAGTTCTGCATTTTCAAAGTTCTTACATGTTAATTGCTTATGCAGGGAGTCAAAGGAAGAGGTCATCCACATCCTTCGAACATAGGTGATTTGTTTTCAGAAGGGTCTCTGAATCCCTATGCAGATGATCCCTATGCATTTGATTAGAGGTATTTGCAATTAATCATTCTGATGCTGATTTTCATTTTTTGTTTTTAATCATAATGAAAACTATTAGCCTCAAACTTCCTTTAGCCTTTGATCTTTATAACAAGCTAGACACCTTCTGTCATAACATTCAAGTTTTCCTCATCCTAGCCATGCTAGGGCAACTAAATACTTGACATTCATAATATATTCGAATTCCACCGGGAATGCAGTCCATAAGTGTTTTTCAGTTACTAGTTACTGTGGTTCTAACATCGACTCCTTAAACCTTTTTTTCACCTTAGTCAATAGCTGCTAACATGATACATATTGACAGTGTTTTAGTGATCAGTCATGTGTTGTGTTCCGTTGCCCTTGCTTATGAGAATAAAATATATCTCCATGATTCTTTCATCACTTACATTGTGGCTCAGTTGACTTTACTTTCCACCAATGGAAGACGAAATATTTTTTGAAACTATTAGCTGCTTAAGGGGATAGCCGGGAGCCTAGCCTATTGGGGCTTAGGCTTTGGGAGCGGTTAATGAAGAGAACAGGAAAATCCAGTCCCTTAATTGAAATTTTTAAAGGCAATGTATGATGCATGGCTCTATTAAATCAGGCATGGCTTGGTTAGTCAGTGCTCCAACACTGCACATAGGTGTCCCTTTCTTCCCTCAAAAGAAAGATAGGCCTCTTGCTTTCAGTCACAGCCTCACAGGTCCCGTTATCCTTGTGCACCACTCTGATGTTCTTGATGGAGTAATTATTATTACTCAAATGTCATTGTAGATAGAATTGGAGGAAGCTGGGTGTAGTATCTAGAAATAAGAATATATTCTACATTATGGGCTTCAAGATTTCAGTGTTTTGATAACATGGTGGAATGTCACCACTTAAGCCAAACTGAGCCTAGAACCTCTTCATAAGATTATTTAACAAATCCTAACGTCCTTTTCACTCCTTGGATGATGATGATAATAGGATCACTGAAATGAAGATAAGCATGTTTAGGCTTTGTTATAAGAAACCTATTTCTTTCGAATGTTTCAGCATTGCATTTGGGCATACAACAGTGATCACTCCAATGAAGAGAATCATGTTTGGACTTTGTTATATCAAACCTTTTTCTTTCAAATGTTTCAGCATTGCAGTTGAACATATAGCTCAAACAGCCATTTTGATATTATAATAAAAATTGAATTACCTTCAAAAAGGTCATGAGAGATGAATCATATCTAAAACATATTTCCCCTGTTTCTTGGAGATTATTATAGAATGGTGAAGGAGTTTCATGTATACAAGATTGAACCATTAGAACTTCCATATTTTCTTCCAGGTCAGAAAAAATTCATTCTGGGGTTCTTTGATCTGCTTCATTGATAGCAGAATGGCATTGTGTTGGCCTGCACAAGAGATTTGGAGTAGATGCAGGTTCTTCTCTTAACACTGTAAATACAAAGGTCTCTGGAGTTTCACTTTGACACTGCTGGGCATTGAACACTTGCTCTTTTGTATATAAAGGCTTTGGGTTTTGGAGAATGACGTTACAAAATTCTGTAAAAAAAGTGGAATGTACTCATGAGTTTGATTAGTATTCCATATCTGTGTGATTTGGTTAGACTGGTATAAGAAGTTTGCATGTCATAGCGATAATGTGTGAGTGAATCTTTCTTTTTCCTTCTTTTCCAAAGGTTGTTAAGTGACAAACCCTTTACTTTCCCCACCCCTTCCATTTTTCGAACTACAAACATTCAATTTCACACATAGTACATCTTTTCACGGTATTTTTTCTGGGTTTAGGATATGTATGGATTTACGGTGGACTGTTTGGAGTGCAATCACAGGCTTAATAAGTTTGCTAGACACAGTAGTGGCAGTGGCCATTAAGGTTGGTACTCGGTAAAGCTCAACTGAACTAGGGCTCAATCTGATTCTTAGTTTTTTCTTTTTACATAAGGTTGAGTTCCAGTTGATGCACTTTCCAACGAAAAGGGTTTTGCCACCAAGTAAAAGATTTTGTAATTCATACTTGGATTGTTCGGTTTTAATGTTTAATGAAATCCCAAAGTTGCCAAAATAAATAAATAAAAAGTTTGTTGTCAAGTTACAAACAATTTAATTTCAGAATACAACAAAGTCATCAAATTACGGACAACAATTCTGAAGTCTCTCTTTAAAAGTTCTCTTACGAAATTGTATATTTGATTAGAAAGAAAACGACACTTAAATTGTATTTGTTTCAAGCCCTTAATTTATAACAATGAAGAGTTTCAATTGCAAAAATCTCATTTGAACCGGCACCTTTCTAAAATATCATGAAATTGAGTTAAAAACAATATAAAATAATAATAATAAATGACTTTTAGACGTATCTGGAACACTATTTTTATTGTGTCAATTGCTTCCCATGTGAAAGAGTTTGCTAACAGATTACAAGCAATTTATCTTTAGGATACAAAAAAGTCATCAAATTGCAGCTAACAATTCTAATGTTTTTTTTTTTTTTTTTTGGTTCTAAAAGTTAATTTTTGGAATTGTGCATTCAACTAAAATCATGAAAGAAGATGACAATTAAATTGTATTTCTTTCAAGCTCTTAATTTATAGATAATGGAAAGTTTCAATTGAGATCTCATTTTAATTGGCATCTTTAAAAAAAAAACATGAAATTGAGTAGGAAACAATAATAAAGAAAAAGTTTAAATTATTTTATTTGTTTGTGTTACTTTATATACAGTTATACACAACAAAAGTTTTGTACTCTTCCCATGTGGGACAAGTTTATTTAAGTTACAAATATACTTTATTTCCATATCACAATCTACACTAGATTTATAACACATATACACTATATATCATTAATGCTATGTTTGAAAGTTTGGAAGGAGAAGAGAGTAGAAGGGAGGGGGGAATGGTTAACTACTAATTACTACTTCTCAATGTTTAGATGTTTTAAACATTAAGTAAGGGGGAAAAGGAATAGATTCACCTCTCATTTGTTTGGATGATTTAAAAATTAAGTAGAGAATGAGAGGAGAGATATTAAGTGATCATATAAATTGACAATTATGACTCACATATGCTAATTTTAAAGAAATATATATGAATTGACATCATAAAAGCATACTTGGCAATTTAAATTTGTTTAACATAAGCAGAACCACTCCCCTTCCAAATTCACCCAATTTGGGGGAAATAAAAATGAAGGGTTTGGAAGGCTATCTTACACCTCATAATCACCTCAAATCCTTCCCTCTGTCCACTTAAAAAAACTCTCAAATAAGGTTCATTATATCTCCCCTATCTCCTTCTCTCAACTTCACTCTCATTCTCCTCCATCCAAACATAGCATAGTACTTCTTCGCCTTTTATGTTCTTGGTTGCTGGGAGCTTCACTCTTTTTCACTCAAACCCCAAAATCTGGCTAGAAGTTTGGAAGCTAAAGCCAAGATAATATAGTAGTAAAGGCTTTGTATGGTAAGGCATGGTCAATGGGATTTCATTATATGCCAGTGATCAAGAAGTAAAAAGAATTTAACAAAACAAAAAATCTTGTGGCTACCTGAGAGAAGGTATATGCAGGGTGAAATAGTTCATCTGTAGGGTAATGTGGCAATGTAGTGTTTTATAACTACCAAATACCAATTGACCACTAGTAGAAATTACAAGCAATGATTTCTACCAATGACATGCTTATTCTGACGAAGATTCATATATATATATATATGGCACTGCCGATGAACAATTTCCTCTCATCAATCCTAATATGACTTTCCTTACTCTCCTCAACTTTGCATTGGAGACCTGGAATAGATAAATTTATCTTCAGGTTGAAAAAAAAAAAAAAAAAAAAAAAAGGTGCTATCATGCAAATCAAACCACTCCTTTACAATATTAAACCCTTCAAAGAAAATGGTCCCCTCTGAAGGGACAGCTTGAATAAATAAACATTCAAATATATATATAAACATTGAAATATTTTGCTTTAACATTTCTATTCCTTTTTCAATATAATGACCAAACTACAACTAAGCAGGAGAAAATTGTTGTGAGGAAAAAGTAAAAAGAGAGATTGAGGGATTTGTAAATAAAATAAAAATAAGGCAGCAAGAGAAATGAAGGAGAGTGGAAAAATAAAGGAAATTAAAAAAAAAAAAAAAAAAAAAGAAAGAAAGAAAGAGAGAGAGATAATAGAAATGAGAGTAACGAAGGAACAGATGAATAAGGAAAAGAAAATATAATTAATGTCAATTAGCCACAAGTACACAATACTTCAAAATCAAAACCTCCCTTATATTACTATAGATACTATATATATAATATAGCAAATCTTGGAGTCCTGGACTGTGAATTAACTAAGCTTGCAAAATTGATCAAATATATCTTTCGGTATTGCCTAAATATGCTAATCAGGCTCCAGACTCCACAAGTTAAAACCGTAGAAAAGCTCTTTAATTATAAAAGGCCAATGAAGATTTATCGGAAGCAAGAAAATTAAGAACAATCTCTAACACTCTTCAGAAAGTGGCTCAAGATAGAAAAAAATATAGCGGTTAATCTAGATCTAGCAAATGAAATTGATAGAATATATGAATGTCTGAACAATGAGAAAAGCTGAATCAACCATTTCATATTCCTTCCTTCCATTGAAATGAGCCACAATTTCTGTAGAATTGTGAATGACCTAATGGAACTAGCTAGCAGAAGCAAAGCAAAATAGTGCTATGGAGTACAGATGGCGATCACAGATCGATCCGATTGAGAGCGAGCATCAACAAGAAAGTGGAAAGAGATAGAAGCAACGCGACCTGAGTGACCAATTCCATTAGGCCGCATAGCTTGATCTTCTTGTTCTTCACACGCTCCCTCGCTAATTCCATCTCCATCTCTCTCATTTCTCTCCTCAGCTTCTCCTTTTCCTGTTACAGTTCTCCAATTGAATTTCACAACATTCTCGAATATATATAAATATATATATATATATATATAGAGAGAGAGAGAGAGAGAGAGAGAGTTTCTTACTTCGTCTTGGTGATCGGTTGTGGAATTTGGAAATTTGAGCGCAGAAAGTAGGAATGCGGCTTTGGCACAGCGAATTAGGACATTCGATTTCAGAGCTTCTTCTTTGCCTTCCATCTCTGGCTTCTCTGATCTCTCTCTCTCTCTCTCTCTCTCTCTCTGTTTTGTTTTGCTTTTGATTTTTATGATTTCGAATCTCGGTACAGCGAGCGAAGGAAACGTGAGGCTTTTAAACTTTTTTTTGGGCGGTTTATTTAAAGCTCTGTTTGGACCATCTTGTTTTAGTTTTATACACGTATACATACACAATTTTTTTTGAGCTTGTATACATACACAATTACACATACAATTGGTTCCCTGATTGATGGTTTTAATTTATTTAAAAAAAAAAAGAGAGAGATATAATATTGTACACATGATTTGTGAGTTTAGATATTACTTTCATATAAATTTATTGGATTGTCGGATTATAATTAATGAATAAAATTTTTCTAGATTGAACCGCATAACATTCATCGTAACATGCTTGATTATATCAATGAACCTACCTAACCCTCTAATATTAGACGAGGGTATTGGAATTTCCAATCTTCTACATCAACTTTGTTAAATGTAGTTTCATTCTCAAAATTTTATTGATTATATTGTTATTGTAGTGGGATGTGGAGCATTGGCAATTTTGGCATGCTTATCAAAGTTCTTCCACGTTAACCATGCGGAGGAGGAGAGGGGAGTAGATAAAAATGATAAGTTTGTTTGTATGTTTTTGAAAGGGATGGGGAAAGGGTTTGAAGGGAGGAAAGATACCCTCATTTTTAATTCATCAACTTGTTGGAATTTGGATGGAATGAATTTTACTTATATTAAAAAAATTAAATTGTCAATTTTGTTCCTATAATATCAATATATATATATATATATAAAATTATAATATATATATATATATATATATATATTTTTAAATTAAACAACAAATATGAGCATAATTCTCAATCTATATGATATCTTATCCTATCGTTTTCTTTCAAAAAAAAAAAAATATGATATCTTATCATTTCCTCTCTTTCTCATTTTAATTTTTAAAATATCCGAACAAAAGTTATGAATATTTATTCATTTCCCTCTAATTAATTTCTAAAACATCCAAACAATAAGAAGAGATAATCATTCATCTCTCCTCTCTTCACCTTCCCCTTTAACCTTCAACCCTCATTTCCCTCCAAACACACGGTAAGTGTTATCATCTACTTTTTTTGGTAAGCATTTCAAGCAATTCAACTATTGTTAATTAGTTAGCCCTTCCATATATAATGTGAAGTCTCTCCTATCTAATCTTCTCTAGATGATCCCTTAACTATAGTTAACTTCATGTTGGTTTAATGAAAGTTTTATAATTGTCAAGAATCATGTGTCTTAACTAGTTGACATCTCTAGAGTTCTCTTAAAAAAAAAAACATCAAGAGTTTCAATTCATTCTCCCCAACTATCGAATTATAAAAATAAAAAATAAAAAAAAATTAGATATGTTTAGATGAGTTTTTATTTTGTAACATTACAACTGACAAGAGAACGGGACATCAATTTTTTTTTTACACATTTGGTGAGTATTATTCGGACCGAAAAATCTTTAAAAAAAAAAAAATTCGGACCGAAAAGACCCGCCAAAGCAAAGTAATGCTGGTGAATTTGATTTTTTATTTTTTGCCATCACCACCACTTTGCAATATTACTCCTCGTGCAAATTGGCTGACGGTTACAGTCCGAAGCTAACAACCAATCACAAGGGTCTTTAATTACACACGCTGCTCAATTCTGCTCTCAATTTACAAATAGCCTTCATTCATAATCATACTACTTCATAACTTCATTTACTCCTTAAAGCAAAAAGCAAAAACCCTTTCTCTCTTCTTAAATTCCCTCAAACGAAACACATTCCCACCAACCAAACCCACAAAACTCATTTGCCAAGAAACCATTTAATCCCTCTCCAACTCTTTCTTTTGCCAAGTGTTAATGCTTGAAGGCCCCCATTGAACTCTTTGGCGCTCAAATGGCTCTCCAAGGTTCCGAAGCAATGCAATTGCAAGTGTCAGTGACTTTGTTGTCCAACACACCCGTCATCGGCTACAAAATTGATCCCACCGTGCTCGTCAATCCCACCGAGAATGCCCCTCCGCATTCTCTCGTTTTCACCTGGTATCTATAACTTGTTGTTCTTTGTTTTTGTTTATCTTATAGTTGAATTTAAAGCATGTGTTCATATATTTACATGTTTCTGTATCTGTAACCGTCTGTTTGGTTGCGGAGAAAAAGAAGAAGAGGAAGTTATTAGGCAGGCTTTGTTGTTTAGTTCAATCTCTTAGACATTGAGTTCTGTTTGGTAACCGAGAAACATTGAGAACGAAGAGAAAATGTAATTTGGGCTGAGGTTGGTAGACTTTCAATTTCTTTCTTTTCACTTATCAATTCCGTTTGTTCCGCGTTGAAATGAAGCAATAAGAAGAATTATGTACAAGAAAAATGAACAATTGTGTTGAAGAACAAGATAACATGGTAGTATAGCCAATATATAGTGGTGGCTTAGGCTTTGTTGTAAGGATATGGTTCTCAAATCAAATAAGTTGTGAAAAGTGACTTTTTTTATCATCTTTCTCTCATTTCTATCTCTTTAAGTTTTGCAATGAGGTATAGTGTTTCTCAATGTTAGTATGTTAGGCTCAAAATCTTTATATGTAAAAAAAAAAAAAAAAAATTGTTGCATTCATTCATTCCTGACCACTTGGGATTCCTTCTTGATGGTTGTTAAATTTAGTCTTCTATATCATGTTGTTATTTTCAGAGTCATTAAGCCCTTTCATATATACCGTATGCATGTGTTGACGCTGAAGTTTTTGTGTTAAAAGAGGCTGTATGGTTGATGGTACAGTACCATTGGTTTTCTGTTCATTACTTGAATGATACATGTTGATTTTTAAATTATCTTGAGTGCCAAAACTTAAATTCTTTAAATCTTACATATGTAGGTGTCGAGAGAACAATATTTGTTCTGTGCACCATGATAAGATCTGTAACATTCAGTGCACCTCTTGTGTAAAATTGAATATACCAATCGAGAGAAGCTGCCATTGCTCTACAGAGTGCTACATGAAGGCATGGCAAAGACATAAGGTGGAGCATCGTGATGCATCTGATGCTGTTGGTAAGGATTCAACAGGCAATCAGGAAGCTGTTAGAAAACACAGGAGTTCTGGCTCTTGGACAGACTTCAGTAATATCTCAGTACTTGATGAGAGTGCAATGGTGGTGGAAGAAGAATGGAAAGTGTGGGTTAAGGTGGCCTCCTCAAAGACTTATGTACCCACACTGGAGGATTGTGGTTTTAGATTGAGGCTCCAATCTGTAGCTGTAGACTCTTCACAGTGTATTCATTTGTCTCCAGTTAATGTTGTAGTGACTGATCCTGTGATCAAACCTCCTTCTCCTCGTAAAATGATCCGGCTACAGAAATCTTTGAACTTGAATCATAAAGCCAAATCTTCTAATGAGGTAGTTTTTAGTGTGCTGTCCTATAATATCCTTGCTGATCTGTACTGTCCATGTAGTGATACGTTCAGTTACTGCCCAACATGGGCTGTTGCATGGGAATACCGTCGAGAGAATTTGCTCAAAGAGATCATTGAATATGATGCAGATATACTTTGTCTTCAGGAGGTGATTTTTTCCTGTATATCTGCATATGTTTTCTGGAATATTTAATATGAATAATGGCCCTAGTGTGCCTGGTAGCATATTGCCTTTTTTGCTTATATATTGTCCTTGTTTGTGGGCAGGTACAGAGTAACCATTTTGAAGATTTCCTTAAGCCTGAGCTGACAAAACATGGGTACTCAGTTATGTACAAGAAAAAATCTAGAGCGGTATGGTTGAAATCTGACTTGATTACTGGCATTCATTTGTAAAATCCATTTCTGTTCCATGGATTTCCTAAAATCTTATGGCCACACATATGTGGACATATGTACTTAACATACATACACCTGTAGGAAGGTTGGATGATTTTGTTATCTGAAGTGAGGGTTTATTTAGGTGTTTTTTTTTTTTTTTTTTGGATAATGGGTTATTTAGGTGTTGTTAATATGCTTTTATTTGTGGCAACTTTGAAGTAGCAACCCAACCAAATGTCTAAATTTGGGAACCTATATGTATTGGTACTTGTATATGTGCCATACATATTTTAAGAACATAAGTAGTTCATTTAATATAAAACCTGTTGTTTTTAACATCCATATATTTAGCTATTTAGTTGGGTGTTGTTAATATGCTTTAATTAATGATGATAAAATCCCAAAGTGAACTCTGCCTTATTTTTCTTCACATAGCCACACATCTCTCCATGTGTATCAAGAAAATCAAATTATTAGTTATCTTGCAGGTTTATACAGCTAGCAAGTTTACATATGATGGGTGTGCAACATGTTACCGTAGTAAGCTGTTCAAAGAAATTATGAAATATGAGGTGAGGAACTGTACTCTGTGTGAATAATATATGGTATATATGAAAGGGCTAATGACTCTTAACTGTTTGTTGCAGATTGAGTTTGATAAAGCAGCAGCATCAGTGGTCGATGCTTTGGAGCCTGAAATCAGAGAAAAAGGCAGCATTCGCCTGTTGAAGGTGTTAATTTCTTATGTAGTCCTCGCTGTGCTCTATGTTCCTGTATCTCTTGTTTCTACAGGATCTGTTTATTTTGTCACATTCATTATCCTTTTTGGTTATGCAGGACAATATTGCACTAGTTGTTGTATTAGAATCACTGCAAAATGGAAGCAACAGTGATGCCTTTCAATCTAGAATATGCGTGGTACTGTATGTTTTTCATCTCCAACAGCTTTGCTTTGCTAATTCTGGGAATGCTGACATACTCAGGCCTTTTATCATCAGGCAAACACCCACATACATGCAAATCCAAACTTTCCAGATGTCAAATTATATCAGGTACCATTTAATATGTAGATCTCTTCCTTCTATACATTTCTATTTAAAAAAACTATAGGGATTTGACTGTTTCTTCTTTTATGACATAAGGTTTCAAAGCTCGTGAATGGACTTGAGAAAATTGCCCAGTCACACATTCCTCTAATAATATGTGGGGATATCAACTCTCTTCCTGGAAGGTTAGTCTTTTGTTACTGGCAAAGTGGCTCACACTGAAACGACTTAGAGTTGTTTTTGAGCAACAGTAAATAATTTTTTTTTTTTTTTTTTTTAAAAAAGTGAGAAATATATATATATATATATATATATATATATATATTTGGGGTGGGGGTGGGGGTGGGGGGGGGGGGGAGGGGGAAGGGGAAGGGATGGGGGCATCTTTGACTAGGAAGTGGACTAGCAAATGTATATTAGCTCAGAAAAGGACATGATAATAACATCCCCCTCATATTACCAAATAAATTAACAAAAGGGATGCCACCAAGACTTTAACCAAGGAGCTCACAACCAAACTCACTTTGATTCCATGACAAACTATCAGTCCCAAAAGCTTAAGCTAATAATATGTATCAAGATCACAGATATACTAATTAATATTGACATGGACAAAAGATGAAATTGATTAATTTATTCAACATTGCAGTGATCCTCATATCTTTGTAGTAAGGGGCAGCGTTAATTGTACTCCTGAGAAGGAAAATGATCCATTGGGTATATATCAGTATCTCAAGCTTCATCATTCATTGTCTCTGGTAAGGCAATTGTTTTACCTTCTATCTTTTTGGAATAGTGATGCGGGAAGTGAAGAGAAATATTTATTTTAATTTAGTTTTATCTAATTTTGCAAGTCAATTGTATATTTATTGGTCAATTTTATGTTATTTTAGGTCCTCGTAGTTAAATAGGTTACTAGTATTTTATTTTATAGAGTCAAAGGATATTTTGTAATTCAATAATTGGGATTTTCCAAGTAATTTAGAATTAGGTTTCCTTGGTCAATTAGAATTAGAATTAGGGGTTTTCTAGTCTATATATGCATAGTATTGTATAATTTGTGTTCATATGGTGAGGGATTATTTGATGAATAAAATTTCTCTTAGATTCTCCCAATGGTCTGGTTCTCTTGCTTGGCGCTGATTCCTATATTATCTATCTTTTATTTTGTTGTTCTTACATTTTATCATTGCATTGTTTCAGTTTTTTCCTGTGTCAAATTGTGTAAATGCCCTTGCTATATTTGCATGATATTACTTATTTCTTGAAATTTTGTATGTTGGTGGATGGCTAAGTACTTTTTTACACAATGCATTGTGGTTGTTGGTATTTTGTAGTCTTTCCATTTCAGTGTTACTATTACTATTTTTTGTATATTGTTAGTACTACAATATACTATTATCAGTATATTGTTATTACTGGATCTTAATCCATGAAAGTTTCTATTCCAGGTAAGTGCATATACATCTTTCTTTCTTTCGGATGGGGTTGAGGAACATCTGAAGAAGATGAATTGTGGAACCAAGGAGCCTGTATTCACCAACTTCACGCAAAAATTCTGTGGAACTTTAGATTACATATTCTACACAGGTATTCTAGATGCGATGTCTGAGTTGTTACCTTACATAATTTTTTGTATATTAGAATCCAGTCTGTTAGTTATTTGGTTTGCATTGAAGACAACTTCTGTCTCATTGGAATATCTATATTTTTTAATCATCTGGTTCACATTGATGACAACTTCCTTCCCATTGAAAATTTCATATTTCTCTAGTAATTAGGATTGAAACCTCCTCTAGTTATTAGGATTAGGAAACCTCATAGAATACTGGTGAAAGGACATTTGCAATTTTATTTGTACTATTACAAAAGGCAAGGTTTCTAAAATATAGCTTAGAAAGTTTCTCCCCCCAAATTATTCGTTCTTAATAAATTATGACATCATATTTGAGCAACCTTATTATCAGAGAAACGCTAATTCACAAATCATGTTTGCAATCTATCACATGACTGTGAGGTAAACATTAAAATAAAATATAAAATAAAACAAAATTCTTACTAATTCAGCAGCCTCTTACTGTAATGCATACAAGTTACCAATCAAATAGCTTTATGAACAGCTGCAGCAATGTGGCATGATGTAGTTGGTAGATGCACAATGGGGGAAAGGAAATAATTTTGCAGAGAACCTTTTTTCCTTGCTAAGTAAAAGCTGATCCATTCTCAGTCATGGTGCCTTAGAAACTCAAGAGCTGCACTTCTTTGAGAAATTGTGAAAGGTGAATTTGAATTGAAACGGTAAGAAGGTATCGAAAAGGGTCTGTTATTACTGACTACTTCATGATTTTGTTTTATACAATTTGATCCAGAAAATTCACGGGGAAACTTTGGGTTCAACGTGGCTTTGAGCATGCTTTCCTTTATTTAGTAGTATAGATGTTGTGAAAGTGGAAGCTTTGATGCCCATTTGTTACAAGAGTAGTTAATTAAAATAGAAGAAACAATCACACTAGGACTTATGTGGCTCGACCTCTCCTACGTTTATGGGCGGCGTCAAGGAGAAATTTTCACTAAAAAAATAGACAGAGAAGGACTCAAAGTCCTACCAAATAGCATTCAGGACTATTAATCTTGCCGCACAAGAAAAGGAAAATTCCGACTTTTCACCAAAGTCAAGCCACATCAACAATTGATAATGATCTGAGTCTCATATTGTTGTTCAACCTGCAGTCATGCTAACATCACATGATATCTTGTTGCTTAGTGTTGGTTGTTAGTTATTTGCTAGGTTTTCAGTACACTTTCAATGCAACTTGTCTTGAAGCATTGAGCATAAGTTCATGATGTATATGATCCTACTTGATTTACTAGTATTTTAATTGACACAGCCAGATACCTAGAAGCTTTTTGGTAATTTTCTTGGCTGGCCAGGACTAGCACATTTACTTAAAAGATAGCTATTGGTTGTTAAAATTAAGTTTGTTTTTCTGAGCATAACCCAGTGTGGGTGCCACAAGGGTGGCTAGGTTGTGTTTTGGCCTCTTATTGAATGCTAATGTACTCGGTTCTAGCCAAAACGAAATCTTTATTAAATACTAATGTTACTTGGTTAGGTGTCGTATTTCTCTGGACCAAACAAAATTTTTATAGCCCAAAAATTTGCCTATATGGTTATATTGTGTTAGGTTTAGGTGTCGTTTTGTATATTTTTTTGCATGTTTTTGACATGCCAAAACAATGCAATCAAACCTATTGCTCGGAGTGCAGTGGGATGCTAAACAAAAAAAAAAAAGGTATTGCATTCCATTTTTATATTATGTTATCTTTGAAATGAGTCTTACCATGTGGCTGTATTGGGCCCCTTTCATATGTCAAAATCAAATTTAACTAATTATCTTCTGAATGATTCTGAAAGCACTTTCTCTTTAATTTTGAATCTGTGTTTCCAAATCTTAACTGATCATCTTCCTTTGCTATCAAAATTGTTTTAATGCTTGGGTTTTGAATATTAGGAATGGCCACTGAGCACTTGCATGTTTTCATATGGGAGATTGACTCTTTCAGTCTTTTGCAACCTTGGAGATGCAAAAGAGAGGCTCTTAATATTCTAAATTTGTTTCAGTTTGATTCTGTTCACTGCAAATTTTGAGAAAGATTTCTCTGCTCCCCAAGGGCCTTAGCCTTGAACTCATATATTTTTCACTTTTTTCCAGCTTACATTTTCTTTCTATTTATGATTGCAGTAATTTTTTTTTGTTCTCTCAGTTATTTTTTGTTTTTACTTTGTGGGAGATATCCTCGACCTTCAGTTTCTGTACCTTCTTTCTTATCCTCAAATTTTTCTATTGTCTAAATTAATGTACAGAAAAAAGCCTATTAATTATTGGCTTTTGAACAATTTGTTAGTACGTTTAATCTTGTTCTATGCTGAGGATTTTTGGCACTAACTCATATGATACTTCCCATCAGATGACAGTTTGATTGTTGAAAGTTTGTTGGAGCTTCTGGACCGTGAAAGCATTGGTATTGGTCTTCCATCACGGTTTTGGTCATCAGACCATATTGCCCTGATGGCAAGGTTCAGACTCAAGCCACCTTCCCTCTTGGGACCGAGCCCACGACCTCTTCCTCCAAACCCATGGCCGCAGTTAGCAGCACCTGAGCAGTAGTTACTTCTGTAAGAGAGTTATACTAGCATGGATAGTTAGTGTCAGGTAGTTTGTATACAATACATGCAGTTTTGCCTCAAAACATAGCATCAGATTAGGATCTTTTTTTCTTTTTTTTTTTTTTGGGGGGGGGGGGGGGGGGGGATAAATCAGCATTTTATAGTTGGCTCCCCTTTTCTGAGGTTACATCATATAATCAACCTTTGTAACTACCAACTAGTGGTGATAATGATGCCCAAACAACTTTGATCAATATCACATAACTTTTGTTGGTTTTGAATTTTTTATTCGTTCTTGCTCACATGATGATTTTTTGGGGGTAACTTGTACCTTCTTCCATGTACATTGTATTAAATTACAGATCCCCAACTGTAGCATACTCTATAAATTGCATGCCCATGCTACGAAACAAAACATTTACACAATTATGTTTTTCCAGCAGGTGCGTTATTATTGGGCATTTACTCTTTGTGATGATGAGTTTTTATTTTTTATTTTTTTTATAGATGTGATGATGAGATTTAAGGACCATGGTCTCTGCATTGGAATATCTACAAATTCCGAGAGACCACCATATTGCTTTTTCAGATATATTAATATCCAAACACGACTATTAATTTTGGATAATGTGGACTTGCCATTAAAATTTCATCAATCCCGTGGTTGGTTAATTATCACTACAAGAAAGCAGCCATGCTACACCACTGGTCAACTTAAAACAGGAACCATATACCCTACAATTTATTGCTGCAACTGTATAAATTTCAGTCAACTTATACCTAAGGGGATCAGGATCCTTTAGAGTTCCTAGGATACTCAACCACATAGAGTTCTCTAAATCCTAACCTCTCTTTTTATAATAAATTGTTCAGATTATACTACGTTATCATTCCACTAACAAAATCCCTAAAATATTGGTTTTTACTTTTTATCACTTAACGTGTTAACACTTATCCATTAACATCAATATTTTAGAGATTTTGTTAGTGGAATGATGACGTGACATAATTTGAACCATTTATTATAAAAGGAAATATTAGGATTTAAAAAACTTTATGTGGTAGAGTATCCTAGGAACTCTAGAAGATCTTGATCCTACATAAAGTATCTATATAAGAAGGATTTTGTTAACTAGTGCTCTTAGGACAATGGTTAAAGTCTTAAAGAGCATTAAAGGCTTACATTTTACGGGAAATAACAAATTTTTAATATTAAAATAATAAATAAAAAGACTAAAATACCCTTAAAAGTTGTTTTTGTATTATTTTAATATTAAAATTTTACTACTTTCTATAAAGTGGAAGCATTAAATATTTTCTTAATTATTGCCCTAAGAGCACTCATTAACAGGAACAATATAACAAACGTGACGTAACAGACAATTGTGGTCTTTGCAACATTTGTGTGAATTTGAGGCTGGGTATATTCTCATTCTAGAGGGGAACTAATTCAACTCTATGTCACGTGCTGCATTAAACAGATTTAGTGAGGAGTTAGATTCCCACCTGCTAAGATGCATAGCATGTGCATTAGACAAGTTTAGACAATCAAAAAAAAAGAAAAAGACAAGTTTAGGACCATAAAAGCACTTGTATATTTAATATTTGCACTATTTAAATTAGTTATACGCTCTCTCTCTCTCATTGAGAGCAGTCATTTCTTTTCCATAGGGGTGGAAAAACTAAAGCCAGCAAAAGTCTCTCTAGCAAGATTCTTCAATTTGCTTTTAAAGACAGATTTAGTTGTAAATATAATAAGTTTGGAGCGGATGCCAAATCCTAAGCTAAACTAGGGACTGTTTTGTACTAGAACAGGAGGGTACACCTTCTCTTGAATAGGGTCGGAGGGCTCTGGTCCGGTGGGTGCATGAATTTGCAGTTAGGGCATGCAGGGGAGGACTTGCACAGCATTACCAACATGTGACACTGCGTGCACACAGTTGCTACCATCTCTTGTTGGTGATCTCCTTCAAATGCCAACCACGACGGAGTACTACTCGTTAACCCTCCCAAGTTTTTCTTTTGTCTGCTGGATTCCATGAATGGATCACCTGAACCACGTGCGGGACTACCTGAACTATGCTTGATGAAATTGTCATCCACATGGTTCTTTCTGAGTGACTCGCATGGTAGGTTCAGCCGGAGGTCTAGGCTCATATGATCAGGACTCACAGGCTCAGGACTGCTCCTTGGATCCTTAGATGTTCTCTTATGGGTCCTCGTATTGTAAAAGTGTATCTGGCCTGACTGCATAATACAAAGAATGACAAAAATGACAATAGTTTAAACTTTTAATTATATACTATACTACTACAATCTGGCTTGAGCACACTTGACACTTGTAAAAAGTTTTGACTTCATAAATAGGAGTATCTTGCAATTCATTAATCGAATATCAATAAACATGTATAGGGTACGTACCTGGACATCGAGGCATCGTTGCCACTCCAAAGGTAATGGAGTCTCTAGTTGTAGCTCGATATCAAGTATAGACTTTGTGCCTTCTCCTTTTGATCGCTTCTCAAAAAATTGTTCGGTTTGTGGCTCTTCCAACTTTCTCTTTTTTGATAAATTCTCAAACTCAAGGATTGCCGTTCTTCGATCTGGAGAAAGGGGTGGTTGCAAGGAAACCATAGCTACAATTCAAAGATTTCTCTCTTTTAGACAGTGTGAAGAAATGGGGTAAAAGTTTTGATGGTTATATAGGCTGTGTTGAACTATAACTGCAAGTGAGAATCTAAAAGAAACAAACTTTGAATGTATGGCTAAGTTGGCTCTCCTTCAATTACTACACAGCTCCAAGCCTACCTATTCATGACGTACATGCTTCTAATTAAGTTGGCTCTTCTAAGTTCTACTACACAGCTCCAAGCCTACTCTTAAAGCCTAGGATGTGCAATACTAACAAACTTCAAAGACTAAGTTCCTTCCCCTTCAGGTTAAATACACAACCTCTTACCCGTTAACAAGACCCTTTTAATAAACTTCCACACCTGATTTTGATGTCACCTAAAGTACACAATAGGTCGATACCCCCAACGTTAGTGATATCAATGTGATTTTGAAGCCATGAGATTCCATGCTAAAAGGTAAGCCAAGCCAAAAGCCAAAGGCCAAATTTTGGTTTAATGAGAGGCGGTGAGAGAGGGAGCTATAAAAGGTTCATTAAATGTGGTGAGTCTGTATACAGTTGAAGGAAGGCCTTGAATGCTATGTATCTTTAATATAGACAATAACTCCAACTTCCACAATTTGGTCACTCAATGAACTAGAACTTTTAAAGCTCTCAACACCCCTTCAGCCATTAATTTAAAAGAAACTACATTCATATATGGATGACCTATTAATCACTCCAAACTGTCCTATAAAAGCTTTCAACAGTCCCGGCTATTCAATCAACCTCCCATGAGTTAAGTTTGTTTACTCTACGTGAAATATTAATTGTTCGATTCAGCTGCACTGCAATTCTTTTATAAATAAAAACAAGGTTTTAAGATTTTTTTTTAAGGGTTTTGTTAACAAGTGCGCTTAGGATAATGGTTAAGTAACATTAAATACTTATAATTTACGGAAAATAGCAAATTTTTAATATTAAAATAATAAATTAAAAGATTAAAATACTTATAAAAACTGTTTTTGTATTATTTTAATATTTAAATTTTACTATTTCCTATAGAGTGAAAGCATTAAATGTTTCTTTAACCATTGCATTAAGGGCATTTGTTAATGTTAGAGATTATCACATATAATCCCACATTGGAAAGAGTTGAAGTGAGTAATAGGCATATAAGGCCATGGGCAATCCTCATCTCTTAAGGCGTCTTTTGAGATTGAGTTAGGCCCATTAGACTTTAACATGGTATCAGAGCTAGGTTATTCACTCCAACTCCCAATCATTCAACTCCTCCACACACTTCGGTAGTACAAGCCGTAACCATCCGGTATCGCCGTAATCCGGTAGTACAAGCCGTAACCATCCGGTATCGCCGTAATCCGGTTCCACTACCATTCCAAACTCAAGCTTCAATCTCCTTGAGTTTGAGGGGGGATGTTAGAGATTATCACATATAATCCCACATTGGAAAGAGTTGGAGTGAGTAATAGGCATATAAGGTCATGGGCAATCCTCATCTTTTAAGGTGTCTTTTGAGATTGAGTTAGGCCCATTAGACTTTAACAGTTAACATAACCCTTTTTTTACATTAGCAAAAATTGAAAAATTCAGACTATACACAAATATCTAGAAAATATATATACAACCACTTTGGATTTGTGCACATGAACTAGTGAATTATGATATATATATATATATGTGTGTTTTTCTTTCAAAAAGTATGCATTGCAGCTCATAATTCGAAATTTTATTAAATAAAAATAGTAATTGATTGGTGACACTTGACACCATATTCACCTTTACCTTCGTAAATACTAAATTATTTCCATTTCACTGATCAATAATTGATATTTCACAAATATGAAATCATTATTTTATTGAAATGGTCCCGTGAATGGAAATTTCTAAAAAATTGGAAGAAAAATGGTCGGAAAATGGTATTGTAATAATTTGAGGAATGTGCTCATAGTTTGTTGGTCCAAGAAAATAATAATTAAAGCGGAAAAAATAATGAAAAGTAAAAAGTAAAAAACTTTAATTATCAGTTATGGGTATTTAAGGTTCGTTTGAAAATCCAAAGATTTATACATCTCTGTTCCTTGATATGTATATTTTCAAGTTTACTTCACCTTGAGAGGGGATACCATTCTCAGTCGTAACTCGTAAGTAGTAATACTGAGAGTACAGGCAGCAAAGCAAAACATACTTCACGGGATTTCTCGAGTAAGTTCCTTTGTTCCACAAAAGAAGATCTAGCAATCGCATCAAGGACTAGGCATATAGAGGTGTCCTTGGCCAAATTTCACCAACCATATATAAATTGGCGAGGGACCCTAAATCGACCACACAGCAGATGACATAAATTTCCCAATAGCAAATCCATTTCATTGCTAGTAGTACTGTAGTAGTACTAGATGTAACAGTTGTGGGTTGTAGTTACTAGTTAGCTCAATTAATAAAGTATTTTATCGTCCAACAAGAAATATGGATTAGAATTTTGCTTACACCAAAAACTAATAAATGACTTGATATAATGATAAAGAATAATCATCATGGAACAGACGCTATAAGTTAAAATTTATATAATAAAAAAATAGATAATAATGTTAGGACTTAGGATATGGAAAAAAAAAAATAGAGGGTATTTTATTAAGGTGACACCAAAATTGAAAATAAAATGGTTTCTATGTGTTTTTATTTTTATTTTAAGATTATGAGATTTTTAAATGACATGTCTTTTATCTAACTAAACATCGGAAGAAACTAGAGGATTCAATGGGAGATGATCCATTCCCAAGAAAAAAATATTGGGGAAAAAAGGGACCCAAGCCATTAAAAGCTTTGAGAAGGAGAGACAGAGGGTTCAACTTCAAGTAAGTTCACCTGCCTTCATTAACTCATCCTGAATTCACTTAAATGCAGAATACAAAGATGACCATCAGAACACCCTCGCTTTCTTCGTCACTTCATTACCGGTTTCCTCATGATTAATGCTCCCAACCCACCTCTACTTCCCTTCATTTATGCTTTTCTTTATTCCTCTCTTGCCCCCCTCAAAACCAGTACTCACTCATAGCCTCAAAATCACTTTAAGCATGTATATGAGAATAAATGTTAGAATCTTGTAATCAACAAATCACTAGTAAAATCCGCAAAACATAATTGCAATGACACTTGTAATGTAGGTGTCCCACGAGAAAAATCAAGTTAAAAAGTGCATGAAAGAAATGTGGGAATTAATAATTTAATAGGTGCTTTGGACCAACAATCGGGTTACTGTAATATTTGCCTGAAAAAGTTGTAACGCGCGGAAACATATTGATCCATACAAGTTTCCTATGTTCATAGGAATCAATGGGAGAATGGCAAATTGCTCAAGTTTAAAGTGGGCTGTTGGGGGTAATAGTAAGAAACACTATTTTTACTGGTTCACAATATTACTCTCACAACCCGTTTATACTTATATTTAAATTTCCACCAATCATAGCATGACACATGACTAAGAGATATAGGCGGGGCCACATATGTTTAAGTGGGGTCAATTAATAATAGATTTTTTTCATAGGTTATAAATAAAGAATAAATAAAATTTACCTAGGTCAGGTGATTCACTGACCCCATTGAAATTTTAAAAAACTTACCTACATGTATTTGAGTAGTGTTAATATTATTAAAGTCACGTGTTTGAAATTGAATTTAATTAAAAAACTTAATATATTACACGTAAGTAGTTGTACTTGTACTTAACACGCACTCACACTGTATTCACTAGTCCAAAAGTAAAGTACCCATTTTTTTCTTTTTTTTTTCTTTGCCTTTTTCCTTCACTTTCTCTTTCTTGCTTTTTTTATTTCTTCAAAATAAAATAATGCAAAAAAATAAAAATAAAAACTTCTACAAGTAAAAAATGCCTCATTAAAACTTGTGTCTCAAATTGTTACAAAAAATACATTTGATTTATTTTTATTTTAAATTTAAGTCCAGTTAAGCCAATATAACCACTAATACCATGGATACATTTCCTAAAAGAAAATCGATTGTGTCGCAATATTCATTTCTTATCTAAGAAACTCGTGTCAATATTAGTAATCATTTTTCTAAGCAAAATCATATTGACTTAAAAACTCTTTCCATAGATATAAGGATTACAGAAAAAAAAAATGTGAGTATCATCTTAATGATTAAAATGATATTAGAAGAGTATATATGCAAAAAAAGTCATTGTCAACCTCTTAGTCTCAAATTCCAGCGAACGAACATTGGTGGGGTGTTCGTCGATTTAATCATGCACAGATAACTGACCCCACAATAAATTTTCTGGCTCCACCCCTGCTAAGAGTGGCAAAACCTGCTAAAGGGTCACATGTCTAACATTTGAGGGGTAAGTGTACATCTCAAACATATATTAATCATGTTTTTTTATATATATAAAATTTGTACATATTCATATATTAATCGTGTAAAAGACAGGCATTGGCTGACGATGCAGTTGCATACTTACAAGTTGCATTGGTTTGAAATACTATGACTATGGATTTGGGTTTGATTAAACAACCACCCCTAAGATTAACGAGCGGTATTGAAAAACTATTCCAAGATTGAAGGATTAAGGATGAGAAGACATATTTCGAAAAGGAATTAATGGATAGTAACTATCAAAAGTCAAAACCCAAGTATGGTGCCATTTGAGCGAAGAGGCATCACAATGACACAATCAAGTAATCAACCCATTCCAAAACTTTGTTGATCTTTATAGGTAGTTAAATTATGTCTTGCTATAAAGTGTAGTTTCGGTGATGCATGTAATCATTTTAGTGCTTTCATTTACTGTGCGATTTAATATTATAAAAAGTTTAGTTTTATTTGAGATAGTTTAATTCTACATTCAATTATGATTAACTTAATTCTATAAAAAGTTATTTATAGAATTCATTTGTTGAGGATTTTATTTGAAGAATTAACACAATACAATTAATTGGAAAGCCCTTTTTACCTTATCATTATGATTGACTGTTCGTATGATTATCTAATCATATAAAGAATTAGATGGCGATACCAAATCTATTACATAAAGTCACTCTTGAAAAAAATGAAATAGAACAATGGTTTTCTATTGATCTTATAAAATTAAAAAGGCTGTCATGAACGTGATCAGATAGCTAATTTTATGAGTTTTATTATTATCCTAATATTGAAATCATAAGTATATAATTGAATTGCACAAAATAATAGCATGAGGGTTTTATATCTAGGCCATGCAACCTAAGACAAGACAATACTATATTATAGAGAATAAAGTGGTAGTACAATAGCCAAGAAAGATACTATAGCTTTTAGCAAAAAAAAAAGTATACTATAGATAAGTACAAAAAATAGTAATAATATGGGTATATATGGGCTTGGGCTTGAGTATTCCAATAACCTCTTATATTCTAGACTTTGAGAAATCAACTTCAGTTTGGACACAAAAACACCCCAAGGATATGATTCCATTGAAGAGGCAGCCCAACCCAAGCCTTAAGCCAACTAAGCCTTGGCTTGAGGCTCCCAAATGGGGAAGACCTTCAAATTTTTATATGACCCATGTGTATACTATTCATATAACCCATAGAAAAGGCCCAAAATGATAAGAACTAGTTATTTAGTTTTGAGTGAATCATTACGTCTTGTTATATAATCCCACATATTATAATATTTAAGGAAAAAGTTAATAGAAAACCAGCACTTTTCAAAATAATCTACCATGATAGGAGTCCAACAAAATTTTCCCCTTTGATTTTCTTCAACGGCTAACTTTTTTGAAGGAATATCGTTGTGAATGCGAGAATTGAAGCAAAGTAAAAAATGACTGATTGTGTCGATAGACACCAGAGTATAGGCAAAAGTAAAACAGTTAATAAGGTTATTAGATAGTGGGGGTGAGTTTAATTCTCACCTACCACTTGTTCAGTAATATTTGGTCAACCAATGTAATGAGAAAGCTAGTTGTCATCCATTCAATATCAATTTGAAATTTGAAATTTGTTTCCAACAATACATTCCCTCGTGAAGTTTAGCACTCATGGTGTCAAAATCCATAAACCCTTCAATGATTTCATAGTAATCTTCAATCTCGTTCGTGGTTAAAGGGCCCTCAATTTGAGATTTCGCTTGAGGCCTCTAAAATAACATTAGTAAGCTGATCATGGGAGGTGATAAAATAAAGTTGTAGAGTGCTCTAAAGGAGATGATGAAAGACAAACTAGAACTGTTAATTGACCTCAATGTGTTTAATCTGATCATAGAAGACATAATTATGGGTAATTTGAATAGCGCTCATGTTGTTACGGTATACAAGAGTAGCAGAAAGAAAGATCAACAGTCAACACCCATCTCATTCATAACCATCACAACCAAATTCATTAATTTGTAGAGAGCCCTTAAATATACTCCCTTAACCTTCGAAACCACGCAAATTTCCATAATTTGAGTAAGATTAAAAGATGTGAAAAAATAGTAAAAAAGTTTTTAGACCAAACCAAATTAGAGATACAAAGATTAAAATGAGAATGTAAGAACACTGCCTCAAACCATAACATGCAACTTATCATAATCCTGTTGTATTTTTGTCTAAGATTTCCTCTGGACAAACCGTTGCCAATACCAATGGCGCTCCCACACAGCATACATTGAATCCAAAGGGACCCCTTTTGTCTCCGGCAAGAAAAATGCAACAAAAATGGTCATAACCGCGATCCATCCGGCATAGAACAGGAAAGTACCAAATTTGAAGTGGCATAGCATGGTTAAAAATGTTTGGGATAGCACAAAAGTGGTTGCAAAGTTCACAGCAACACTTATGCTTTGGCCTGTGGGTCGGATTTTCATAGGAAATATTTCACTTGGAATGAGCCAGCTTAGGGGGCCCCATGACCAACCAAAACCAGCTGCATAGATGCACATTAGCACGAGTACTAATATGGCGTACCCCTTTGAAATGTGCTTGGTGCCAGAAACACCTGTTGTCACTGCTAGCACAGCAGCCAACGCTACCTTCACAAATATAGTGATTGAGTCAGTACACAGTAGACCGAGCTAATTTCAAATTTTAATTACATGCATTAAACTCAATTAAAAAAATTAAGAATGCATGTTAGTTCTATAATTAACCAATCCATGAGCTTGGCCTAGAGGCTTAGGCCCTAAATATGTCCATGTTGCACAACTAAATAACCAGATAACCTTTGAAAGAAAACAAAACAAAACAAATGTTGGGCCGCAACCAATTTGAATGAATCTTTCTCCAATCCACTACGTGATGACTTAAATGATTATCCAAATGTACATTTAATCACATGACTTATTAAATAAGTCATGCGACTTGTTTAAATAATACATTTAGATAGTTTTAGAAGTCGTTACGTAGTGAGTTGGAAGATGATTTTTCTAAATTGATTTAGAGGTAAATTTTGTACAACTTAATATGCCCATGTTGTACAAACAAATAACCAGAATTGATGCATACCTGGCAGACGAACATTTGAATCCCACCCACCAGGAAAAGAAATCTTCTACCATACCGATCAACCACGGATGTAGACACAAGGATTGACCCCAAATTGACCATCCCTAGTATAATGGCCGCTATTAAGGCAGAGTTGCTACCAAAACCAACCGATTGGAATAGAACTGGCGCATAGAATGCAATTATATTAATCCCAGTGACCTGCTGAAAAAATGGTATTGCAATTGACATCACAAGGTGAGGCCGGTATTGTCTCTCAAATATGGTCACAAATGGCTCTTGATTAGCAGCTTTTGCGATCTCAGATGACTTAATAAGATCAGCCAGCTCAGGTTCCACATCAGTTTCTTTGCCTCTGACTTTGACAAGGGATCGCTTAGCTTGTGTAAGTTTGCCACGTTCCACTAGGCTACTGGGGGTGTCGGATATAAGAAGTGCACCTATTGTCATGATAACAGCAGGTACGATGGCAAGGCCAAGGGAGAGGCGCCAGCCCCAGCTGTGCTTAGCAGTGCCAAAGTTTATGCAATTGGCTGCAACCACCCCAATTCCTATGAAGAATTGGAAGCCTGTATTGAATGCACCTCGCCATTTAGATGGTGCCACCTCTGAGAGGTACACGGGAGTTGCCTTTATGTTAACATTAGAAGAAATGTCAAAATTGTGAAAACCATTACAAAACTCAACACATTAATTTAAGGATAGTGATTAATAAAAAGAATTCAACAACATTAATTTTAAGAGAGATGCATTCTATCAATGCATAAGATGTTTACAATTATGGGTAAAATTTAGATAAAGTTCTTTAGATTAGATACATTAGGTTTTTCAATTGAATTCAAACACATGGTTGCATTAACCAATAAAACACAAACAATATTATTTTTTCCAAGAATATTTAAATTCAATGTATTTGAATTCAACTAGAAACCTAATGTACTTGACCTAAAGAAGTAAGGAACTATAGCTAAATTTTATCCTACAATTATAAAAAGTTAAAGACATATTCATATTAAGTAGTATGTACACGGCATGATCCTAGTCCTGTATCCAAGTCTAGTTAAAAAAAACGGTCCAGTGAGCTAACCATCTAATGGGCTCTAACTATGGCCAAAAAAGTCCAGTGAACCAACAACTTGTTTTTCCTCCTTGCACTAAAGGTCCATTGGATTTATGGGCCACTATTGGCTCCTTCAACCTCACAAATTCATGATTGTAGTTGTAAGGGACCAAAGAATTTGGTATAATGTTTAAAGAAATGACATGCTTAATTACATCCCTAGACCCAAACATTTCGGGCCTCACCCTTTCTTTTTTTCTTTTTTTTGTGATGAGTGAAAATGTATCATACTCCTAAATTGTCCGATAGTATATATATAGTACCCAATCTAATGAGGGATATAGTGATGATGCATGATCCATCTATATTTTAATGGTCTACTCAATTAATGTGAGTTAATATTAAACAAGGTGCAAACAACTTTATACCTTCCATCATGACTTACCTGATTAGTGAAACCAACCCCAAATCCTAGCAAGATACGGCCCAAGATGAGCATAGCAATATTGGCCGCCCCACCATTGATGGCAGCCCCTGCAAGGAAGGTGCAGCCACCTAGCACCATGGTATTTTTGCGGCCTATTGCTGTGGAGAGCCGGCTAGCTACAAGTGATGATGCTAGCCCTGCTATGTATAGTGAAGATGTGAATGCTGTTAAAAGCTGACTATCATATATGCAATACATGTTTGTTTTGGCCTCTTCCATTTTTCTCAGTACCGAAGGGAAGAATTTATGAAGAAATGGTACCATTGTTGTTACGCCTCCTGAAAGTTAATGACAGTCCCAAGAAAATTGTTAATTTTAGTTGAAACCAGAATTTAATTCATTAGTAGTGGGATTTATTATAAACATTTCATGCAAGCTCATTTTCATAAGGGTATATCTCAATTTAGTTATTAAAATTATAAAAACACGTATTAAATGCACCGTGTTATATTTATACAAAAATATTTTAACTTGACTGAATTAATATATTCTTCTGAACAGTATAATTGTTTATTTTTTCTAATTTGTGTCATTATATACAGCAATAAAACTATCAAAATCAATATTTTTTGTTTCATGTTTTACTATTTATATCAAACATCAAAATATTCTTATTTTTATTATAATCTTGAATTTTTTTTTCATCCATTAATTAAGATTTATCTATAATTTGAATGGTTAGATTTTATTGTCATATATTGTATATATGTATGCAGAATATATTTTAAATAAGCAAAAATAATACCGTTTTGAATTATAATAGCATCAAACAATAAATACTTTTTGTTATTTTGGGTTTTTTTTTTTTTAAATTAGTAAATGAAGAAATATATTAAACATCATCTCATGTATTATTTTATTATTTTTTTTTCTTGGAAACACAGTTACAAATTGAATAAAAATATATACAAATGTATTAAATGCTTAATTAATAGATTTTTGATAATATGTTATAAAATTATATTAAAATAACATATACCAAAATTGGAATATAATAAAAAAATAACTTAACATATACCGTCGTTCTGATAGTCCCAGAGTTTTCATTCAAATTCAAATTCATATTATATATGTATGTGTCAATTTATATTTATTTCGTTTTCGTTTTACATGCTATAATTTTTAATTAATCTTTTAAATTCTTGAACCAATTGAAACAGGTATATATTTTGTTTTCATCTTTTTATATTATTAAGTATTAACTATGATACATATATCAAACGTAAAGAACTCAACAAAGGGAAAGCGAAATTCTAGTGGAAGATTGACAAATTTGCCAGCCAACCAATCATCATAGAGATTCCTTCTTGATGAATATGAGAAATTTTGTGTGTCCAATCTGTACGAAGGGGTTCTCTACATGCTTCAGCAATTCTTTTATTTTGGGTATTTTGGGTCAAACAGGAAAAGGTAGTGCAATTTATTAATGGTTGTTTTTAGAATCTAACTTTAAAACAACTGTTCTTTTCTAAGCAATATTTAGCGATTGACAAATGCGGGTTAAAAATGTAACCTAATTGCTAGTCGAGTTGGTTGAGTCAAGGGCCAAGGGGCATGGGGTGTGCATGGGGCTCACAATCTGGCTAGGCATCTCTAATTTATTTCTTGGGTAATGAATTTTGACTTATCATATTGCACATAAAAAAATGTGCGTGTGGCCAATGCATGCAACCGGAAATTTACTCTCTAGGGATAGTCCCAAGGGCCTACCTTCAAACACAACATACCATTTGTGCTACAAAATTGTTTTTTTTTTTTTTTTTTTTTTTTTTTTTGTTTTTTTTTTTTTTTTCTTGAGGTATTTAAAATAACATAATTTATCCTATGTTAGACCTCCATCATTTTTATTGGACATAAAATGACTAGTCGGGCATATGTTTAGGTTGGAATTAGTTATATTGCATGTGTTTTGGTTCGCGTAATACTCACATAGTCATTTTCCATCAAATAAAAACATAGTCATTATCCATCAAATAAAAGTTCGGATTGATTAATAAAAATGTCAATTACGTTATTTTAAATATCACAAAGATTTAAAATGTTAATTCTGTAGCATAAGGGGTGGGTTTGATAATCACTTATATCACGTGGGGTCTCTTTACATTCAACCCTTATCATTTTGCAAAAGAACTCCAACCCCATCCACACCAATCTTGCCTCAACAATTTCCTTTAGGAAGCTCCAACCTTTAAGAACTTGTTGCTTGAGGTATATAGAGGGCTCTTAAATATTCAAGTCATTTAAATTGAATGATGTTGAGATGTCGTTTCGTTCACATAGTTGTTATCAAATCTACACATTTGTTACACCAACAGGCCCCACACGATTCATAATTCCACATACACCAAAAAAAGTTGTTGAAAACGTCATGACCTAGGAAAAAGGTTCTTATATTTCGGATGCATACAACATCTGTCTCACAAGCAAGTGGGACCCACACATGCGGGTCCCACTTGCTTGTGAGACAGATGCTGTATGCATCCGAAATACCAGATACCAGCTCCATGACCTAGATGACTAGAAATTAATGCTTTCTTTTCTTTGCTATCTCAATCTTTTTTTTGATAAATAAGAAATTTCATTAAGCTAAAACAGGGAGCACCCCAATTACTATTTTCTTTTCTTTGCTATCAATCATTACTTCCACTTCTTTTATGCCTCAACATTTTCCCGTTAATTAGAGTCTAGGTGATACCTTTTTAGTGTTATGGTTTTAAAAACTGGACCAGAGAAAGAACCGGAAAAGATAATGGTTCCCGTATCATTGGTCCGATCGGGGTCGGACCGATGATCGAACCGGTGACGTCATAAATAATTTAAAATAAATATATAATAAATTTTATAACTAATAATATTTACTAGAAAAATATATGAAATTTTAGATAATTTTTAAATGAGTTTTCAACTTTTCAATTTTTTTTTTATAGACAACTATTCATATCTTAAATCTAATGTTAAGAAAACAAACATAACAAAATATAACTATAAATATCAATCCGTACAAAAAATAATAATAAATTAAATCATACAACTAAAAATCAAATAATAATAATAACATTAAATCATAACCTAACCTTTTAAAACAATTTTTTATTCACCTCACCCACCCACCAGAATAGTCTACACGTTTCCCACTTTCCCATATGTTTTTACTTTCCCACTTCAGTCTTTAGTCACCTCAATTTATTGTCTTTGTTTTGACCAAAGCTTACTTTCTCTTCAATGGTTAAAAACTGAAAGTCCCAGCTCACTCCTATGTCAGCTTCTCCCATGCCTGCTTCTCATGTATGTGCTTCTGTGATGGCCTCAAAGAAAAGCAAGGAAGCTAGCTACCCCTCCCATGGTTAGAGTTTTGAAGAATCGAGTTAGAGAAAAGAGAGAAGTATGGAAGAAGACTCCCAACTCACTCCCAGGTTCGCCGGAACTTGTACAAGGTGGCAGTAGATGTAGACGAAGGTCGTCGGAGATGCGAGGATAACATGGTTGAGATCTAAGTTTTTCCCAAATCGACTGTGTTGTGATATCTTGACGAACCGTTCCTGAACCGGTCGAACCAGTCCGGTTTCTCCGTTTTACCGGTTAAATCGGAGGTTCCCGGTTTTTCTTACTTTTTTCTTTAATTCCGGTTTTTAAAGAGGATCGGACCGGATCAAACACCGGTCTCCGGTTAAACCGGTCGGACCGGCCGGTCCGGTCCGGTTTTTAAAACCACTTAAACGTTGAGAATTCGAATTCTCTCAATTATCGAAGAAATCTGAAATTGTCACATGTTTAACAATTTCTTTGATCCTAAAAAAACAAAAACAAAAAACATTTTTCCGTTAATTTCTCTCCTAATATATAATTATCCATCCCGCTTTTATTCTTGCAGATTACGCCCAAAATGTGAATTTGAGCATTGGACCAACTTCTTTGCAAAGAAAATTAACTATTAGTTTAGAGAAGTTGTAGTTCAATGGATTTCAAGATCGATGAGAATGATTATAGGAAAAAAGGTCCTCAAATTTCTAGGTTTGATCGATTGAAGATGAAATTACTGGGGACGAAACTTGAGTTAAATATTGAATCTTGTCTTGGAAAATGGGAATAAAAATTGTGAAGAAAGGTAAAAATCGCAATGACAAGTGAAAAACTGAGGGAAATTTCTAATGTTGTTTTCTTGGCCACCAGTAACATATATTGGACATTTTATAGCGCATTGGTGTCTTTTGCTAGAGTGGCAGAATGAATTTGGTTCAATGAATAAGATGGGTATACATGCATGTGGCAGAATTCTTTAATTTAAAATCTCTACGTCATCCTAATTGGCTAATCCAAATCGAGGACCTGATATTTTTGTTTAAAGTTTCTATTCTCGTTTTCTTTTTCTATATTTTCAGTTATTCTTTAATTTGAGATGTGTTAAAACTTAAAAGTAGTATATATATATAGATATTTTTTTTTCTTCCAGTTATTCTTTAATATACTATTTCGGTAGTAATGATAACGACAAAAAGACAAACCGAAAATCAAGCAGATGAGATATGTTTCTAGTCCAAAGGTTCATCATTTTCTGATGAGCAACAATAATTATTCCGTGACCGAAGCTTTTATTGAGAATTTAGCAAAAACAAGCTTTTGTTGGGCGTTCATTATTTCTGGATAAGATAAGTAAATTCCTCTATTTAGGAAGCTGTGACATACTGACATTACAAATTTAATACATCACATCTAGGTATCTTCCACTTCTCGTCAATTAAAGATTTAATGCACAGTCTAATGCTTTTGTAATTGTGTGATTTTAAAAGATTACCAGAGCTAAAAACTCACCTCTAAGCACAATCTTTCAGGAACAAAACAACTATTAGTCAACTACACATTAAAAAGAAGAAAAACAAATCTACAATCATGCATATGAACTTAAATTATAATCCGTGAGAAAGACTTACCTGAAATTCCGATGTCATATCCAAATATGAGGCCACTGGAGGCAGCAACGATGCACGTGATTAACACTGACACTGTTATCCTGCCTTTGTAATCACTTCCAGCTCCGTCAACGGCGAAACCTCCCATCGGCGCCATTTGGTCCCGTCACCTTCTTCCTCTTTCTCGGGATGCAAACAGATCTGAGAGTCAAAACGCTAGAGCACTGCCTGCCGTTGAGTCCAAGTTCCCTATGGGAAGGACCAATTTATAACAAATAAAAAAAACTAAAGTCTTTGCGTCCTGCGACTACTAAGCACTAACTAGAAATTTTAGTGAGTCATACAAATAGCCTGTTTACTTTTCCATTGGCTTAGATTATGACATACGGAAAAGATAGGGAAAATATTAAAGTTCTTTAATTTTAGGTTAAAAGTTAAAACACCTTTCGTTCATAGATTTTATTTTTGTGGTATTTCCATTTTGGTACTTGAATATTTCTTATTTTTAATTTTCATCATTGTTATCATCTAATTAAGATTACTTAAGTGTCATTTAGTTATAATAAAAAATTATTTAGGTAGAATTAAAAAAATCACGTCAATACTTAGATAGCAAAAAAGAGTCATGTCAATAACCACTTGGCATTTTTTTTTCTTTTCTCCTATTTCTATTCTCTCTTATGTGGATGAAAACCTTAATAGAAACTATTAAACAAAAATAACGCTCTAGTGTGTTTGAATCAAACACAACAATAATCTACATGCCAAAAAAAAAAAATTTCCATCATCTACTAAGATGATAGTGATTAATGTACCAATGAAAACGAGTGAATTCATTTAAAATTACTTAGGTGTCATTTAGTTACAATAAAAAATTATTTATGTAGAATTAAAAAAATCACGTCAATACTTAGATTGCAAAAAAGAGTCATGTCAATAACCACTTGGCATTTTTTTTTTTCCTTTTCTCCTATTTTTATTCTCTCTTATGTGGATGAAAACCTTAACAAAAACTATTAAACAAAAATAATGCTCTAGTGTGTTTGAATCAAACACAACAATAATCTACATGCCAAAAAAAAAAAATTTCCATCATCTACTAAGATGATAGTGATTAATGTACCAATGAAAACGAGTGAATTCATTTCAAATTAGTTAATATTGCTATAAGACAAAGTCACTTGTTTTTATTGGTGAAAACTTATGAGGATCATGTTCTTGTCCTCCCATTCGGAATGATTAAATTATGGTTAAGTGCAAAATAGAGAAGTTAAAAGCAAGGTAGAATACCAACAAGGTAACTTAGAGGAACATCAAAATTGATAGATGTCCACAGTCCATGTTCTGACTAAGTCTGTTCATCATCATAAAAAATGAGTAACATCACCATAAAAAAATAATAGAGTATACAAGCAAGAACTATAAATTTATAATCATTGATTGTGTTAAAAGTCCTTTGTGTTTATCTTGAAAAAAAATAAAATAATTTCCAATACATTTTCTTCCCTATCTGTATGGTATTACACTTCTTGATGAGTAAACTATTCTTAGTAAAGATCACTTCTTTTTCTCTTTTAAACAAGCGACAAAAAATAAAATAAAAAAAACAAAATGGGACCAATTGTTTGATACTTTGATTATTAGTTGGTCTCCCATTATCTCATATCATTGACATAAGACGGGCCGCTAAAAGGAGGCAGCCGGACGACTGGTAGTTGGGGCATGAAGAGAACGTGAAGCTTCCCCTCTTGTCTCCACTGAAATCTGGTAGGCAGTGAGACGAGGCTGCAATTAATCAAATGTGAATTGGAAGGTATCTCATGAGAATCCGCATAACCCGGTCTCAGTTGTTCACAACAATACTTGCTTGCCTTTCACAAAAAAATAGAATAAAAATAAATACTTGCTTGCCTCACTGCACTCATAGGCCTTTGAATGAGGACAACGTACAGAGAATAGATAATAAATTTAGAAATAATGTATGTGGAGACAGAATTTGAAAAAAATAAAAATAAAAATTTGAAGCTCCCAATTTCTGGTTAAATTGTTCTTATGAAATTTGGAATTTTTTTTCTTTTTTTTGATGACACGCCCAAATAAGGAACGTTATTTAAAACAATTTTAAATTCTGTCACCTAACCAAAATTTTGCTTACAAATCTTTTAGTCCAAACACAACATAATTGCCAAAAATTTGTTTGCGGGACACCATTGAAGAAGAGCAGTGTTACATGCATTGCATATATAATACTTTCACAATAATTTCACAACAATACTAAGTTGATAGGTTTCTATTAGTTCTCATATGTACTCATCAATTATATCACTTTATTATCTAACATCCACATCTTGACACTTTAGCATTATTAGAGCATCTCCAACACTAGTCTATATTACTCTCTATCTCCACATGTGGAGAGCAAAAATAAAGAATTTGTGCTCCAACACTAGTCTATATTACTCTTCAAAAACCGAAAGTGCTACAGTAGCTTTTCACAAATGAAAAGCTACTGTACACTCTTCAGCTACTCTTCATCCGAATTAAAAAATATTTCTGACCCGCCTATTTTTTTTTTTTTTTTTTTTTTTTTTTCAGCCGATTTTTTTCTCTCTCTTCGTTTCATTTTCCTTCTCTGCTCTCCCCTCTCTCCTCTGTTCTCCATATCTCTCGGGCTTGGGTTTGCCGATCTCGACGTGGTGGTGGGTCTTGGGTTTGCCGGCTCGGCCAAGCACTCTCGGACTGGATCGCCGTGTCCAACACTTCCTCGTCCTCCTCTACGCGGCTTACGCCGTCGACGATGACGGCTTTGGCCTTGAGAGTGACGATGCAGCAAGGATTCGGTGTCGGTGAATCGGAGACGGAGGATGGCTTGATGCGAGGAGAGCTTCGTTTGAAGATCCGTCGAAGAAGTTGTTCTCCTGGCGGTGGGTGGTGACATGGAATGGGGTAAGGACAGTGGTGACGTGGCGGTGGGTGATAGCGTCTGGAAGCCGAAGCTTAACTTCCACCTCCATTATTGGGAGGAGAGGCCGATGCGGGTGGTGATGGAGGAGGGGTCTTTGTTGTGGCGATCGAGATGGTGGAGGAGAGCGGAGTGGAGAAACGAAGAAGAAAAGAGAAATGAGGAGAGAGAAAAAAAAGTTTAAATAAAATAATAAAAATATTATTTTAATAAAAATAAAGATAAAATAGAGAGTGTGATTGGAGTGTAATTGAAGAAATTACTTTTCACATGTGGAGAACTCTCCACATGTGAAGATAAAATAAAGAATAGTTCTCCACATGTGAAGATAAAATAAAAAATAGTGTTGAAGATGCTCTTATGAAATTATTAAGTAAGCGTTGTACCTGTAACTTTATTGCCTGAATAAACCGACAACATCTAATGTGCTCGAGTATGCTCTAGAAGCAACAATAAATAATCTTAGAAAAAAACAATTCTTGCTATGGGGTCAGATGTTACATGTAACAATAATTACTAAGGAAGCATACCTTAAAATAACAGAAGCACGAATGGAAGCAGACAGTCTTGCAGCAAGTTGTTATTCAAATTTATTTTGTTAACTTGTGATAACGTGAGAAAGAAATGCAAACAAAAACTAAACAAGACGGAACAAAAGTTCTAACAAGATCCCTCATATACTGAATGAGGAAAATTAATTCATCGGCTAAGGAAGCTTTTACCTTTTTTTTTTTGATAAGTAAGCTAAGGAAGCTTTTACAAACACAACTGTTTGAGAAAACGTATAAAAAATGGATGAGATTAATACCTGTTCAGTGCCATGTGGCATGACCTTATTGGATAACGCACACCACATCAGCAAACAATACATCATACAATCATGAGCCAAGTCTACTAAAAGCCCAAAGAGAATTCCGAAGTCTACAAGGTTTGGGGCTTGTCCAAAAAGACTTCTTCTTCTTTCCTAAAAAATTGGACCCAAAATTCATCACTATGGGCTCGATAGCCCAAAACTCGTCAGGAGACCGGATGGCGTAAAAGCCCAAAAACTCCTTGTTACACGAATTGGGCTTGAAGGCCCGAAAATTTTATAACTTCACGTGGGGCCCAAAAAGCTCAAAGTTTCCTCATCTCACGGATTAGGCTTAAGCCCGTTGCACCCCTTGTCAAAGCCCAAAAGCCTCTCTCACACAAAATGGACCGACCCAATAATTAAATAGGCCATTAGAGTTGCAAGGTTTAGCTCCACTTCAAGCACAAAGAGGGGGGCGGGGGGCAAAACAGTAATTCCAATTTCCAATCATACTAGGACATTGTGAAACCACCCAAAATTCCACATATATATATATATATATATAGATATATAATTTTTTTTTTTGGGGGTGGGGGGAAGAGAAGCTTCTAGGAAAATGGTAAAAAACTTATGACCAAACAAATTAGGCCTTTATATAATGTATGCTTTAGGCTTGGATACTCTATTGACCTTTGAAACCACCCAGAATTCAGTAATTTAGAAAGGAAAAAAGTATGTGAGAAAAAGTAAAAAAGCTTTTGAGGCAAAACAAAATTTGAAGATGCAATATATATATATATATATATATAAAGTAAAACAAAAACACATGTTTAGACATTTTTAACTACAACCAGTTTATAACTATTTTATTACAATCCATTATATGACAAATCATAAAATAATTCATGTGTATTATTTAAATAAGTCAAATGACTCATTAAATAAATCACATGATTAAAAATACATATAAATAATCACTTGAATTAATATGTAATGAGTTATAATAAAATTACAACAAACTGATTTATAACTGAACTTCTATATATAAGGAAGAGGAAGCCTATTTCAATGCTTTTAAAATGAATTCTTCGGCTGAACTTGAACAAAATTCAAAGTTATTTTAATTTTCATAAATAGAATATAGGGTAAATTACACTTTACCACCCTAAACTATCACCCATTTTTCACTTCACCCCCTAAACTTTAAAAAGTAACAATTGACCCCCTAAACTATTAAAATTGCACGGCCGTTACACCCCAATGCCAAAATCCAGTTAAAATAGACGGAAATGAGCCACACGTGACACGCACGTGCTTTCGAGCCCACCAAAATAACTTTACCAAATTAATTTTTTTCAAAACCCCGAATTACCCTTACCCCCCTTAACCAAATCTGAGATAAAAACAAAGTTTCAGCTTCAACCTCAATCAATAGCAACTGGAACAGCTGTGATGTTTGATTTCAAAGCCTCACCAGCTATGGCCATGAGATCTTTGGATAAAGAAGTCCCAACTTTCCCATCTTTGTCTTCTTCCTCGTAAACACAACGATAAGAAAACCCCGATCACACCGGCGCTGACCCACTGATTAAATCCCCGGCGCTGACTCGAGCCAACGACCCAAATCTGGTCCAGCTGAAGCTCCGATCCCCCCCAAAACCGAAACCCTCGATCAATAACCCCCAAAACCGGCGTTGACCCACTGAGAAAACCCCGATCACTCTGGTGCTGACCCATTGATTCAACCCCACTTAACCAAAATCTGAAATTCGGGAAGTTTAAAGTCGTATCGGGACCCTTCAAAGCCAAAGCCGCCATGTCGTACGCCGCCGCGGCCATCTCCGGTGTACTGTACGTACCCAGCCAAATGCGCGTGGTTTTACGTGGCTCGCGTATCTCGGAAACCCATTTGCTGCACCTGCTCCGAGAACCTCTCTATATTTGACCGATCCGGATTGAGTAGAAGACCCTTCTGCCCCAGGAGCTGGAGATTAGTTTTTTTTTTTTTTAATATAACAAAAAGTATAACTAATTTGGCTTTTGGTTTTATGTAAATAAAATGCATGAGATTAGATGACTGGGGAGAGGTTTATCAGTTATTGTTAATTTTTATTTTGAAAGAGGTTATTATTAATTTTTGTTAAGGGTTTTTATTTATTTCATGAGGTATTTTGCAAGATCCACACAAAGAAACCCACCATGTTCTAAGCTGCAGCACCAAAACCCATCGAATTTCACGGAAATACAATATCCAATGATCTATTAAAAGCAAGGAAGGCAACCCATTAAAGCTAATTAAGCACAATTTCTCAGCAACCCAAATACCAGAAAGAAATGTGAAACACAAAGTGGACGGCAACCCAACCAATTAAAGCAAATGGCAACCCACTGAAATTGTGGGGTTTGATCAAGACATATGAGAGAGATGCGCAGATCTGGGCAGGTGTGAGGGAGAGAAAGAGAAAAAACTTTCATAAAATTTTTAACTCATCTCTCTCTCATTTGCTTAAATCTGGAGTTGCATTTAATATATAGTTAGTCTAGGGTTTAACCTCTTAAAAATATCATTCTATGGGTAAGGGTAATTCGGGGTTTTGAAAAAAATTAATTTGGTAAAGTTATTTTGGTGGGCCCGGGAGCACGTGCATGTCACGTGTGGCTCCCTTCCGTTTATTTTAACTGGATTTTGGCATCAGGGGGTAACGGCCGTGCAATTTTAATAGTTTAGGGGGTCAATTGTTACTTTTTAAAGTTTAGAGGGTGAAGTGAAAAATGGGTGATAGTTGAGGGTGGTAAAGTGTAATTTACCCTATAATATACTTGGCCTACCGCCTATGTATAAAATCCCGGGTGAGCCGCGAGCAGCAGATTTCTTTGGAAAAAAAAAAAGAAAAAGAAAATCCCTCTCAAGTCCAAACATTCACACTTGGCGGGAAAAGACAAAGTGAAAAAAATAAAGAAAAAAAGAAGAATCGTGTAATGAAAAAGAAGTGGAGGCAAGTTTTTGGCAGTACAGTATTTCGAAAAGCGAAGTAAGGGCATATTCGTCCATAAACCAGTACTGCCTTTATTTACGTAAACCACCGAATCAATTCTCATTTCGCAAAATACCGATAATTATCCCAACCTCAAATTCGAAACCCTAGCCTTGCTTATATCCGCCACTCTCTCCCTCTCTATCTCACAAATTCACAACCACAACCACAGGGCACGCAGCGCTATGTCGCACTTTGGGAGATCCGGCCCTCCAGACATCAGAGACACCTACTCTCTCCTCGTCCTCAACATCACTTTCCGTATTTACCCCTTTCATCCTCTCCAATTTTCAATCCCTCTCCCCCTTTCCCTTACCTCTCTCAATCTCTAACGCTCTTTTTTTTTTTTTTTCGTTGCTTTTGCTAGGAACGAGCGCAGATGATCTTTTCCCTCTCTTCGACAAGTACGGCAAGGTCGTCGACGTCTTTATCCCCAGAGACCGAAGGTATCCCCTCTCTCTCTCTCTCTCTCACTCACACACTTACTTCATTTTTTGTTTGTGTTTTTAATTTGGTGCTTTGTGATTGGTTTATAGGACCGGAGAGTCGCGAGGTTTCGCGTTTGTTCGGTATAAATACGCGGACGAGGCACAAAAGGCGGTCGAAAAGCTCGATGGTCAGTTTACTTTCCCAAATTCCATAGCTACAAGCATGTTAGAAGCTGGTGTTTTATTTATTGTGCATTTCTATTGTCTTTTAGGAAAAATTGTCGATGGCAGAGAGATTATGGTTCAGTTTGCCAAGTACGGCCCAAATGCCGAGCGAATGTAAGTCATTTAACTGTGGAATTATAATATATAGACAAATTTTTTTTTTTTTTTCAATGGTATCACTTTTGTAATATTGATTACGGCATTTCAAACTCGAATTATGCCATGTATGTTCCTCTAGCACCTATAAATACTTATGTACTGTGGATGAGTCATGAATTTTTTGGATTTGGGAAACAAATTTTGATTCATTGGGATTAGAGGGGTATTATTTTGAATGCGATTAACGTGTTTATAGCTTTGCCATTAGTTACGTAGTAGCACGTTTCTCTGATTTGGTTGTGTCTAATTGTTTTATGGTGGTATTTAATGTCAGTCACAAGGGGAGGATAATAGAGGCATCTTCAAAGTCAAAAGAAAAGTCCAGAAGTCGTAGCCCTCGTCCTAGGTGAGGATCTTTCTCTTGGAAAGTGATATTAATTTGGGAGTTAAAACGAACCTATTGACTAGCATTGTAGTTTTTATGGAAGTCGGGATTGAACTAGGTTGCAAATGAAAACTCAGTGATATGAGGTGATTATCATTTCATTTGAGCTATTCTGAACTGTTCACATGACCTTATTGAAGATTCCACACTACAGGCATGCTGCTTAGTTATATATATATATAAAAAAATACTGCTCTTCTTTTGTGTACATTCTGTGTACTAGGGCTTGCACCCCTTTTTGCACCAATAACATATCTCAAATTCTTGAGTAGCACTACTATGTTAGGTTGGCTCTGTTGATATTCAGTGTGTTCTTTAATACATTTTGCACCTTGTGGTTATAAAATGAACTTTAAGCCGGTTCACATGGTCCTCACAGGTAGTTGGGAAGTTTAGTTGGCTGACTGGTGTCTTAGGAGTTAGGATCCAAATGTATATTCATTTTTTAAGGCTTACCTTATGGATGTGGTTTGTGGGTGTATGTTTGCACCTGTAGGAGTTAGTTTGACTAAAAATGGCTTGGACCCCTTTGGTTAACAAATGAAGAATAGGATGGGTTCATTCATTTTCTGGAAGGGGTAATCTACAAGTTGTTGATGTTATAGATATAGTGGTAGTACAGGCGTCCGTGTCTGTATGGGTGTCAGATGTTGGTAATGGGGTATGAATCTAACGTTGATTTTTACAGTTTTCTAAAGCGTTTGCACCACTTATATGTGTCTAGTTGCCATAATTTTTATTTATTTTTAATTTAATTTTCTGTCAAGACTTTGGTGGCTTTCTATTTTTTGTCTGCTTCTGTTGCTTCTAAAAATAGCAAAAATTCGTATAGAAGCTGAGGGATCTTTTTTGTTTCCTGCTAGATGATTTTATTTGGTGAAGTATGTTTTGTACTCTCTGTTATACTATTTAAATTATTGCACTGACATCTGTTATCTCTTAAACTTCATCAAGCTGAAATAACATGAATTTGGGCGGGTTCAACACTCATACAGCTGATTGTGCTCTTAAGAACTTTGCATGTGCATATTGTAGCAGATTTGACTTATTGTGTATAGGTGTTGTGAACTAATTTTGCATATTGCAATTCAGTGCTTCATGTTACATAGCTTCTGATCTATAACATTTTTCAGGCATCGGGATGAACATAGGGACAGGGATCACAGAAGGAGAAGTCGCAGTAGGAGTAGGGAGCGAAATGATCGTGACAGGTATCGTGGGAGGGAAAGAGATCATCGCCGCCGGAGCAGGAGCAGGAGCCGGAGCCGGCAGTGCAAGTCCTGATCATCACAAAGATCGTGGGAGAGGCAGATATGATGATGAGCGGCGTAGTCGAAGCCGGTCCTATGATAGGTACATATTAATGATTTTTAATAAGAAAATTGTGTATTCTGATTTTTTATCTTATGGAAAATGGGAATTTGTGAAATTGTCTTCATGCTTGGCACAGGAGCCCATCTCCACGTAGGACACCTAGGGGTGAAAGTCCTGATGCAAACAATCATAATGAAGGCTCTCCTGTGCCAAAAACTGCTTCACCAAATGGTCGACCTGTTGATTCTCGAAGCCCGTCTCCCCGTAGATCCGATGCTGACGTGAGTTTCTGCACTGGAGTTTTTGGCCTTTTTTTATTTTTATTTTTATTTTTAGCATAGAGGTGTTTTGATTGGATGTTTTTGGCTAAGCTGTTTGTGGTCATTGTGTTTTGTAGGAATGAAGGAGCAGGCATATTCTGTGATGGAGATATCTTTGGCTCGATGTGTTCTCTGTATCTGCTTTAATTTTGGAGAAGACATTATGTTATGCATGCTGTGAGCAACAACTTGAATGCTAGATTTCATCGTCATGGACCTTTGTGGGAGGTTAAACATTACCTTGTTGGATTCAATGCATTCCTTTACTCATGTTTGATGGTAGTTTATGTATTCTGAACTCTATAGGTTTGTACCATTTCAAATGTTCCAGAATAATTTTTTGTTATGTTGTCTAAGAGTTTTGCCAGTGGGTCATTACCTATTTTAGGTTTGACTTAATATTTTTTTGCTTGCTTGCTCTTTTTATTTTAGTTCCATCTATTTCTTTCTATGCTTCTCTATGATTATTTTTTTTTAATGAATCTTCAATATTGATTATTATTGTCTTCGTTTAATGGAATTTCTCATTGTGGATCATATATTGTCCTTATATAGTTGTGTTCGGGAAGGGTGAAATTTTGCTGTTTGCTGTTTGCTGTTTGCTGTTTGCTGAGATGTGCTAGCTGTGGTGCTGATTTTGCTTCACAGATGGTGGATTGGATATCATGTACATGCTGGTTGCAATCTACTGTGTCTTACCATTTTTTCTTTGATAATGTCCTGATTGGTAAGAGTTAACACTCTCATTCTGTTTAAGTCCTACAACCATGGGATGATGACTTTTAACCTGACCATAATTCTCAAACATTGCTGATTTTAAAAGTGGGCTACCAAGGAGTTTTAGCAGCTGTGGTTGCCTAAAGATTGATGCAACTTGCATTGCTTCACAATTTGCTGTTGCGGTTTCATTTGAATACTCCTTGATTCATTTGGGGTCTAAGTTTCAGGTAGCTCTTTGTGGCAATGCCTGCGATGATAGGGATTGGTCCATGTTGGTGAATGGCAACCTATGATGCAGGATTATTATAATTAGATAGATACCTGTCACCAGGACTGCTGATTTTAAATGTTTGGGCTACCAAGGAGTTTTAGTAGCTGTGGTTGCCTAAAGATTGATGCAACTCGCATGCCATTACATGTAGCTGTTGCAGTTTCATATGAATTACTCCTTGATTCATTTGGGGCCTAAGTTTCAGGTAGCTCTTCGTGGCAATGCCTGCGCTGATAGGGAATGGTCCATGTTGGTGAATGGCAACCTATGAATATGATGCAGTATTATTATAATTAGATAGATACTTGTCATCAGGACATGTTCATTTATGTGAATGATTTTCATATTCCCCTTTGTTTTTTATTTTAAATGGCTGTTATCTTCTACAGTAGCTTATAGATGTTCTGTTTGAATGTAGTCTTACTATTACACAATCCCCCTGCATGTATAACTGTCATAGCCTTCATTATTAAGCTCGCTGGACCCATGCTTCATTGGCTTTGTTACACTTACAGGCTTTCAGCTGTTGATCAAAGATGTTTGATAGTGTTGATGAGTTGCATGTATCAGTGTCATAGCCTTTGTTTTTAATACATCTTTATTTATTAGCGATGTCACTGATGGTAGAACTAGAGCTTCTTGACTAGTGTGTGGATGTGGGTACTCTATGATGTGACCGAGCATGGATGCATAACTTTTGTAACAATGCTCCAGTATTTCCTTGTTGGTAGCAATTATGGATCTTTCTAGTTCTTTTTATGGTTCCTGTTTGTGGAGCGGGATGGGCCAGTCCCCCAAAGTTTGTAATTCTTTTCTTTTATAAAATTCCTTACTAAGCAAAAAGATATGGATCTTTGTGGCTTAGATAAGCTTGCTTCCCTGGATTCTGTATCCAAATGTTGGCACTTTGGATCATGTTTGCAAAGGTGACTCAAATGTATTTCAGAATTATGGAGCATCACTGTGGTGCAAACGTTTTGATCAATGATGATTAAGTGCATCATTTCAATGAAATAGGTGACTGGAGGTTATGATGAAGTCTAGAATAGCTTATACTAGGTAAGGGAAATAAAATATATAATATGGTAGTTTCTACCGCATAGTTGAGATATGTAATTTTTTCGAATTCCGTTGGTCCTGATTATGCAAAGTGCGCCCTCAATATATAAGCAACGCACCAAAGGCACATTTCTATGATTGCTTTGGGCAAATGCTCTTAACACATATAGGCTTGCAGCTATCTCTTTTTTGCACTGTGTCCCTCTTGTTCCGGAACATATCTATTCTAATACGGACAAAGTTTAGTTGCAAACTTGGTTGCAGCCATTCCTACAAACTGGTCAGGTGGCACTAATTAAAGATGCGCAGTTGTCATTATCATGTGAGAGGCACGTGAGTTACTTGTCCCAATTTAATAGAAAAGAAAACGTTAACTTCTCCATCATATCACACTTTCTCTTTCGTCAAATTCTCTCCCATCCCGTTGCCGCTGCACACCCCAGTCTAAGGTTTCTCTCTCATTGCCAGTTTCTTCTTTTTCTTCGCCTCTATCTGTTCTCTCTTTCTCATATGTTTTTTTTTTCTTCTTCTTCTGTCGTTCCCCCATCTCATCCTAAATATTTGAGATTAACACATATTTGGATTTTGTATTTAAAAAAAAAAAAAAAATCTATTCTAAAAAGACATCAAGTCGATAAAAAAAAAAAAAAAAAAAAATATATATATAATATATATATATATATATATATATATATATATATATACACACAGATTCAATCAATTGGGAAAAAACTCACTACACATATTCAACCAAAATTTTTATACATACATTCAACCAAATACACAGATCTTACAAAGTTACACCCCACTACAAAAGAGACTATAATCTGGCCAATCCCAGCCACTCCTCCCCCTCCAAACCCCAATCAACCCAAATTGTCATCATTCTACTGAGCAATGCAGAAAAGAAAAATGATAATGAAAAAGATCTGATGATCACTGTGGACTTCAACATCTCAACTTTGATGTCGACCATGGTCCTAAAACAAGTGAAACCCAAAACTAGATCTGAAAAAATAAAAAAAATAAACACAGATCTGAGAAAGAGAGAGAACAACCTTAGATAGAGGCGAAGAAGAGGAACCGGTGGTGAGAGAGGAATCTGAGACTTGGGTGAGCGACGACGGCAAGATGAGAGAGAACAAAGGAGAGAGAGAAAGTGGAGTTGATGGAGGAGTTAGCGTTTTCAAGTGCCTCTCATATGATAATGACAGTTGTCCACCTTTAATTGGTACCACCTGGCCAGTTTGTAGGAATGGCTGCAACTGAGTTTGCAGCTAAACTTTGTCCATCTAATATTACTATTCTACAGTAATCATACAATTTTAACTTATAAAGAGGAACTTGTCCCAATTTTGCAGTTCATGGAGGGTAAAAATAATAGTGAGAGGGGTATTCTTTTTGGGTACTTGTCTGAAACTAGTATCTCAATTCATTAAAAAAATTCGGGTTAATTACAATTCCACTTATGGTTTAGATTGAGTTTGAGGTCTTATCCTTTAGCTTTTCTTAACCACGTGTAGATTTCTCTTATAAAAAAAACCACAGATAGATAGATGATATATAATTTCATAAAAAGTATTTAATTAGTCAGAATTGACTAGACTCTTAGAAAACGTGTTGTCTTTTTTGTTTTTTTCTCTTAAACTATACAATGTGGATTACATTGTTATTGTCTTCAATTGCAGAAGCTTGGAAATCCGAAGTTTATAGGAATGTCCAAATGCTGAGGACCAATTAAGTTTGTGGGATAATTATCAAAAAAAAAAAAAAAGTTTGTGGGATATCCCACCTCGAGATATCTGAACGTTGTGTGACACGCAAAGTGCGCCATCCACTAACAAAAGCCAAAGCATTCAAATGGTTAATCTCGCGTGAAAATGCCTTAAACCCATTTGTCCTTGCTTTGCCGGTCTCGTGTCACAACTCACAAGGCAACATCAAAGACTATTTATCAATCAGAAATTATAACTTCATGGAAAGAAATAAAAGGGATAAGACAAAAAGTAAAACTCGTATTTTCCGAGGACTGTTTCTTGTATGAACATACTTCATTGCGCCGAAAAAAGGAAGTGTAATTTCATAGCTCGTGATTCACCCCGCCGCAGGAATCCATGTTTGTCATGCTCTACCGACGCATTAGAATTTAGTTCCCATTCATGGATGCTTCCCAATTCTTTCATTCTCTCTGGGTGTGTGGATAGGAATGGATGCTTTCAAATAAACAAATAGAGTTCATATTAGAAGAAACAAACCAATTTGAGTGAAAGTGGTTTCCCTTTTTCTCACCCAACCAACTCATGAAAGTTTACGATTTCTATTATGTCTTCATGAAGAGAAGCACTTCACTAATCACTCTCATCCCCTATTGAATGTCAAATGGACAAAGACTGAAGTGATACTTTTCCAAATTCCAACTATGGAAATTTGTGGAAGATATAATGATTACTTGGAATTTTGTTGGAAATAATGTATGGAGAGAGTAGTGGGCTATAGTTATAACTTATAAATATCATGTTTTTGCATCATCATAAAACATATACCAAGACACACAAACCATGGCAACCACCTTCGACAAAGTAGTTTCCCTTGTTTTTCTTGTCCAATTTGTTATGTTATACTCATACAACGTAACATCCGAGTCCACTGAACAAGCAAATGCTCTTCTCAAATGGAAATCCAGCCTTGAAAATCATACACAGCCTCACCTCTCTTCATGGACTCTCCTTCCTCGAAATTGTACCAACCCGAAACCAAGCACAACTCCCTGCACTTGGTTTGGTATTTCTTGCAACCCTGCTGGAGATGTCATCAGGATAAACCTCACTAGTTCAGGCTTAAAAGGTACGCTCCACGAATTTCCATTTTCATCTTTCCCGAATCTTGCAGCTATTGATCTCTATGAAAACGAACTCTTTGGTACCATCCCACCTCAATTTAGTAACCTTTCCAAGCTCATATATCTTGATTTGTCCTATAATAAGTTATCAGGGGAAATTCCACCACAAATTGGTCAGTTAACAAATATTGAAGTCCTGCATCTTGTTAATAATCAATTCAATGGTTCAATTCCTCGAGAATTAGGCAAGCTTAAGTCTCTTACTGAGCTTGCATTGTTTACCAACGCTCTAGAAGGTCCCATTCCAGCTTCTTTTGGTAATTTGAGCAATCTGGTTTTTTTGTATCTTTATGAAAATCAAATTTTTGGTTCTATTCCTCCCGAAATGGGAAATCTCTCCAATTTGGATGTACTCCAAATGGACATCAACCTTCTCATAGGTCCCATCCCTTCAACTTTCGGAAACTTAATCAAGCTAACCGAGTTGGAAATGTCTGACAATCAACTTTCTGGTCCCATTCCTTCGGAATTAGGAAACTTGAGGTCCCTGTTAAATTTAAGACTCAGCATAAACAATCTTTTTGGTTCAATCCCAACATCATTTGGTGGTCTCAGAAACCTCTCCCTTCTAGAAATTTTCGATAATAAACTTTCAGGCAATATCCCAGAAGAGATAGGAAACTTGAAGTCACTTGTTGATCTAGAGTTGAGTGGGAATCTATTAACTGGTTCTGTTCCTGCTTCAATTGGCAATTTGAGGCAAATTAGAGACTTTATACCTCCGTGACAACCAACTTTCTGGCACTATTCCTCAAGAGATTGAAAATCTGCTTAATTTGGTTGTGTTGGCATTGGACACAAACTACTTCACTGGGTTTTTACCGCAAAATATTTGTCAAGGTGGAGTACTTCAAAACTTTACTGTAAACAACAATCACCTCATAGGCTCAATATCCAAAGGCTTGAGAAACTGCACATCCTTGTTTAGAGTCCGTCTTAATGGAAACCATTTCACTGGAAATATATCTGAAGATTTTGGTGTTTATCCAAACTTGTATTTCATCGATCTGAGCAACAATAGCTTCTATGGTGAAATGTCACATAATTGGGGAAGGTGCTTGAAACTACAAACTCTATGGGTAGCGCGGAACAATATTACTGGTGGCATACCACCTGAGATTGGAAACTCAACTGAATTACATGTACTTGATCTATCTATGAATCATTTAGTTGGGGAGATCCCGAAGGAACTTGGGAGGTTGAATTCTTTGGAGAAGCTGATGTTGAATGGAAATCAGCTTTCCGGTGGTATACCTCAAGAAATTGGGTCATTGACTGACCTTGAGTATCTTGACATATCTTCAAACAAACTGAGCAAGTCATTTCCAGGAAATCTAGACGAACTCTTGAAATTGAACTACTTGAATTTGAGCTATAACAAGTTTAGCCAAGAAATTCCAGTTCAGTTGGGGAAATTAGTTCATTTGTCTCAACTAGATTTGAGTCATAACTCATTAAGTGGAGAGATACCATGGCAAATCAGCAACTTGGAGAGTTTGGAAAACCTCAATCTCTCTCATAATAATCTTTCTGGTTCCATTCCAATGGCATTTGCAAGAATGCATGGCTTGTTGCACATTGACATCTCTTATAATGAGTTGCGGGGTGCCATTCCTGATAGCAAAGCATTTAAAGATGCTCCGGTAGAGGCATTACAAGGGAACAAAGGCTTGTGTGGCGATGTTAGAGGACTACAGTCTTGCAACCTCTCCTCTGCAGATAATCATATCTCAAAAGGATTCCACAAAGTCACAATTTTTGTCATTTTCCCTCTTCTAGGAGCACTTTCACTTATGTTGGCTTTCTTTGGAATTTCCTTGATTTTAAAAAGAAGAAAAAAAGAGTTGCAAACAGAACAAAACGATGTGAATGACAAAGAATTGTTTATGATATCAACTTTCGATGGAAGAATATTGTATGAAGAAATCATAAAAGCAACTAATGCTTTTGATTCCATACATTGTGTTGGGGAAGGAGGACATGGAAGAGTTTACAAAGCAAAGCTTCCATCGGGTGATGTAGTAGCCGTGAAGAAACTTCAGTCATCACCACCTGATGGTGAGGAGACTTATCCGAAAGAGTTTTTAAATGAGATAAGGGCATTGACGGAGATACGCCATCGAAACATTGTGAAACTTTATGGTTTCTGTTCACATCCACGACACTCATTTTTAATTTACAAGTACTTTGAAAGGGGTAGCTTAGCTGCAATCTTGAGCAAAGAAGAAGAAGCCAAAGAATTGGATTGGAGTAAGAGGTTGAATATCATTAAAGGTGTGGCGTACGCCTTGTCTTACATGCACCATGACATCTCCCCGCCAATTATTCATCGCGACATATCAAGCAATAATATTTTGCTTGATTGTGAATATGAGGCTCATATTTCAGACTTCGGCACTGCAAAGCTTCTAAAGCCAGATACATCTAATTGGACTGCCCTCGCAGGAACATATGGATATATAGCACCAGGTAATACTTATAGTTGACATTGTCCTAATATTTGTAGAGCATTAGTACAATATGGTGGTAATTAATTTTTTTTTTCTTTCCCCTTTTTTGACAGAGCTTGCTTACACAATGGAGGTGACTGAGAAATGTGATGTGTATAGCTTTGGGGTTTTAGCACTAGAAGTGATCAAAGGAGAGCATCCAGGTGAATTTATCTCTTCTTTGTCGTCCCCACTAGCTATGGAGGATGTACTGCTGAAGGATGTATTGGACCAGCGCCTTCCACCTCCATCGAGTCATTTTGAGGATGAATTGATAAACATCCTAAAGATCACATCTTCAAGCTTGAAAGCCAATCCACACTCTAGGCCAACCATGCAAGTGATTTCTCAGATGTTATCAACTCAAAGTGCCTGTTCCTAGAGGTATCCAAACAGGCACTTGTAAAGGCCTAAAACACTGAGCCCTACACAGTTTAATAAGGATATGCTTTCTAGACCACCTCTTTGCTTAAAATATTTTAATAGCCAAAGTATCAGTGTTAATTTTCATTACTCATGTTGAGATAGGGGTGGTTTTGATACCTATTTGTTATCAGTAGTTGTTATCAGTAGCTCGGACATTTTCGGATACTTCTTTGTGTACTCATTACTTATGTTGAGTTAGGGGTGGTTTTGATACCTATTTGTTGTGAGTGTATCCAATAATAATGAGTTTATGCAAAATAGAAATAGAAAAATAGAAGAAACAATAACACAAGGAACACAAATTTACGTGGTTCGACCTTTAAACCTATGTCCACGGGCGATGTTGAGGAGAGTTTCACTAAAAAAATAAGGAAATTACAAAAACACCCTCACAAAACCGAAACCTCAAATATACCCAAAGAGTTCTCTCACTCACCACAACTAGCACACCTCAAGAATTTTTAATTCTCTAAACCTGATGTGCAAAGGACCAAAATTGTGTGTTTTAAAAGTAAAGAGTTGCCCGAATATATGTAGTTGGAGAAACCCAAATAAACTTAGAATAGTGGTATTCTAATATCACACAGATTCTAATTGGGTTTGGAATTGCACAATCAGCAAGTCCTTGCTGCGCATAAAATATCTAGACGGGTGCAACCCATAACATACATCATGCTATCTACCCTACAAATAGAATTCCCTTGAAACAAGAAAGAATTACCTCAAGCTCTTATCAAGGTTCTTTGGGTTTTTCCAAATCACCCAAATAATTGGACAAGTTACCTGCAAATTGGACATGCCTCCTCATTCTAGATTCATCTAGTCTTCCATGTTTCATGTTTAAAAACCTAATTAGCTAGGTGCTAATGTTATTATGTTACTCCTATAGTCCTATGCCTATTCTGCCACCAGTAGACAAGGATGGTGAGATATGTCCAAAGCCACAAACTATGTTATTATGTTACTCCTATAGTCCTATGCCTTGTGGTTAAGGTGCTTTGAAGCAGAGGGCAATGTAATATGCCAAAAGCTGTAATGAGGTACCTTTGCCTTGGTTTCTTCTTTTCTTCACCAGAACGATCTCTTACAGATTCTATGGCCTACAAGAGAAACGCAATGACTCTAAATCTTTTTAGCCTGCTTGAGAATACATTGGTTTAAAACTAAAGTGGGAAAGCAATATGCAAAATAGAAATGGAAATGGTACATTGGGCCTTGTTTCGGCTCATTGGGCCTTTGGCCAGTAATTAAATGCTAGACAACCTGTGTATTAATTTCTCGTTATGAAAGTCAGGTCAATTCTCATACGCTTTTCCATTCCTATACTCTAAAGCCCTAAAGTAGGTTCAATAAAGTTGTTTTGCCAGTTTTTGTAGGCCATGAACCCAATCTCCTGAATCAATTTAAGAAAAAATCTAGTGTACTATATCAAACCAATTGATTTCTACTTATTGCGGTGCAAAAGGTGATATTGTTCATCACTGGCTTTTCCCCAGACGGAGCAATTCCAAAGGTTTCTCCTAAAAATCATGTGTACTAACCACCGAATCATATTGAGGAGTTCAGTTGTTCATGCAGTGTGTGTGTCTAACTAGAGTATGAACCGATTACATATGAAAAAAATCTAGGCCATGCACAAGAATCTCACATTAGATTAGATATGAATTATATTACTACAAGTTGTTAGACAAATTACGCCACCTTAGCTTACTTTACAAGTCTACATTTTTAATAAAAAAAGAAGAAGAAGCTTACTTTGCAAGAATGGATCTAGGAATTTGGCTACCAATTGTGAGTCGATTAAATCAGTGACTATATAAAAGTTAAAAGGATTTCACTTAAAATTGTTGGTTAGGAAATTCTTTGAAAATGTTGTAAGTTTGATCTTTACTTCAATAGAAACACGGCCTATATTCGCACCCTAATAAAACTCCGAAGCACTATATTGACTATATATACTTACTAAGCATACAAAGAAATACTCTTTTTGACTTTAATGATGGCATTTTCTCAAAATTGAATTATGATGTACACTATATTGCACTTAGTATTTCGTCAATTAGGTCTTACATGTGACCTGTGGGTATTGTGCGAGGAGCAAACCAAAAGCGGTCCACGGTTTGAGGATCAGTATACTGTGAGAGAGAGATAGAGAATCTTGTAAATTACACATATATAAATTATAATACAACAAAGCAAGGTAGAAAAATGGTTTTCTAGGAGAGGAGTACATGTGAAAAAGTGGAAGAGTCACAATGCACAAACATAAAGGAGAATATGAACAAACCAAGCCTCCGATAACAACTATTTCTCCTAATGTGATCATGTGTATGTTGTGTTAAATAGCCTCTAAATAACACTCCAACACATAAGATTGATTGTGAACATTATTATAGGCTTGAGAAAAATCTCTAAAAATAAATAATTGGAACGAAAAAAAATAGACTCACAAAAGAGAGAACACCAAGAATTTACATATAGTTCAACTTTTGGCCTACATTCACGTGTGACAACGAGGAGAAAATTCGTCTAACAAAGATGGAGAATACAAAGATGGTGTAGAGACACTCACAAAACCCAAAACCCTAATACACCCAAATAAACTGGTCAGACTCACAAATAACAAATAATAGAGAAATTCTTATTCTCTTATTCAAATGTGCAGCTCTTAAACAAATAACAAACACAAAATACTAAATATCAAATATCAAATACTAGAGAAACTTGAACAAACAAACATTAGACAGTCAAGTCTCTGCCATCAACTATTTCTCCTAATGTGATCATGTGTAATGGTTTTGCCAAATGTGGTTTCCGTGTTGATAGTTCTTGAGAAACTTGTTGCATTGTCGGACGAGATTGTGGAATGGTGTGTAAGCAAGCAATTGCAATCTTTGCAATGGAGAGCACAATACTTGCAACTTGATTGGTAGGGAATGAAAGGCGTTGGTCCAACACATCGTTCAATGGCATATTAGATGTGAATGTTGCTGATGATGAAAGAGATGAGATGAGATCTCCTGGATACTTTCCCATGATTATTTCTAATGCCAACACTCCAAAACTATAAACATCACACTTCTCGTTAATTTCCATTGTGTATGCAAGCTCTGTTAGAAAAGAGAGATCAAGGTCATAGTAACACAACCATAGGTGATAAAGTTTGAACACTACTTGAAGTTGGTCCATGCAAAAGTAAAATGTGTAAAGATGTGTTATGAATTTTTATTTTTTATTTTTTGGATTCTGTGTTATGAAGATATTATATCTTATATTTCAACAGCTCTTCATTCGTCTATTATTTATTCAATTCAAGGGAGTTTGAGTTGGGCAAACGATTTTTCCTAATTACAATATTGAATTTTATGAACTGACTAAAAAAATTGAGGTCGACTAGTTTCTTATTCAATTTTATTGATGGAATCAAAGTCATACCACCACGCGAGTAATTTTACATATACTACAAGATTTACTTGAATCAACTTAAAAACTGACCTGGGTGTTTGTAGGGTGTCATTTAATAAAAAGCTAAAGTGTAATTTGTTGCATGCTCTAACTAAATATAAAAGAATGTGGTATGATTAATTTATGTTACATGATAACTTGTATCTTGTGCTACTATAGAGAATTTAACAAATATATATTGGTACCGGTGTAATATCATAGAGTGTTTTCTAATTATATAGTAAGCATAAAGCAGCGGAAAAGCCTTTGGAAAAAAAAAAAAATCATAGCTGGTATAATTTGGCAATTGGCAACTAAGTCTGATGTGGCAGGAAAAAAAGCACTTGGATGAGCTAACATAACAGATATTTTTTTCTTGTGGAAAATTGTTAATGGTATGAAATTGGACTTCCCCCTTAATGGCTTCAACCCTCCTTTAAACTGAGCTAATTAAGCAGCCGACAGGTTGACATTTCTCAATATTGAGGTGGTTTGATTTCGAAGAATTTCAAAGAATAAGGACCCCACATGTGATTACCGGTTACTGTCGGTCAACCCAAAGTATCATTTTCTCTAAGACATACAAAATAACTAACTGCAGGTTGTTACTTACATATAGATCATAGATAAAAAATAAAAAATAAAATAGAAAAGGTAAAAGAATCTAACCTGGGGCCATGTACCCGATGGTGCCCGCGAGTGAAGTCCAGTTGGATGAATCAGGTTTCAAAAGCCTAGCAGTACCAAAGTCAGATATGTGAGCCACATATTCCAAATCTAGTAAAACATGCTTGCTTGATATATCCCGATGAATTATAGGAAGAGAACAATCATGGTGCATATAAGATAAAGCATTCGCCACATCTTTGACGACCGTGACCCTCTTGATCCAGTCAAATGCTTTTGCTTGTTCCTCACTATTTAGTAACTTTATCAAACTTCCTCCTTCCAAAAATTCATAAACCAAAAGTGAGTGTCGTGGATGTGAACAAAAACCGTAGAGCTTGATGATGTTACGATGCCTTATTTCTGTTAAGGCATGAATCTCACTTGTGAAGGTTTTTTTATTGGATGTCTCGCCATCGGGTAGTGGATGAAGTTTCTTCACAGCAACAACTTGATTTGTTGGCAAATCAGCTTTGTAAACACTTCCATATCCTCCCACTCCAATGCAATATTTGGAATCAAATTCCTCTGTAGCTTCAATGATATTTTCGTACACCATTTTCCCATCATAGCTCCATATTGAAAAAATATCACCATTTTGTAAGTCTCTTGGCATGCTTTCTGTTTTCCTCACTCTTTGGCGACAAATACATCGAACTCCAACAATAATAAGTATTAAAAATAGACTAGTCAAAACAGGAATTAGAATTATTAACAAAAATCTGTTGCCCTTTTTAATTGAAGGATTATGAGCCATGTTTGGGCAAGCCTTCAAACCAGTGACATTACCACATAAACCCTTGTTATTTCGAAATGCTTCATTTGAAGCCTCACGAAAAGCTTTAATGTTGGGAATAGGACCCTGTAACTCATTGTAGGATATATCAATAGATGTCAAGCTTGACATATTATCAAAAGTGGATGGGATGGAACCAGAGAGATTATTGTGAGAGAGATTCAATCTTTCTAACCGTGGCAAGTCTATAAGCTGGGGAGGTATCTCTCCTACCATCACATTCTGACTAAGATCAAGATTTTCAAGAGATCCGAGAGTACCTATGTCAAAAGGAATTCTTCCCTCTAGTTTATTTTTGCTCAAATTCAAGAGCAGTAATTCTGAGCACTGCCCAAGTTGTTTGGGGATCAAACCACTTAGATAGTTTGCTGCTAGGTTCAAATCTGTTATGTGGGATAGCATTCCAATTTCGGAAGGAATGTTACCTGAAAGTTGGTTATTGCTCAACAAAAGTTTGAGCAATGACTTCAAGCGTCCGAATTCCTTCAGAATCTTCCCTGTTAAATGATTTGATGAGAGGTCGAGCACACCTAGCTGAGTTGCCTCACTGAGCTCAGGTGGTATACTGCCGAAGATCTTGTTGTTGGAGACTCTCAGGCATGTCAAATTATGGCATTGTCCCCAATTTGATGAAAGCTCACCATACAGATTATTGTCACTCACATCGATATAACTCAAGCTTGGGTAAATTCCAAAGTCTTCGGTTATATTTCCTGTTAGTTGGTTTCCCTCAAGCCTAACTCTGACTAGGCTAGTGCAGTTTTTCAAACTTTTTGGGATAGGACCTGTAAAAAAGGTATTTACGGCCCCAATATATTCAAGAGATCCAGCCTGACATATATTTTGAGGTAAGTGGCCAGTGAAATGGTTATCACCTAGTTGCAAATTACTCAAATAAATAATATTATTCATTTCAGACGGAAGGGAACCATTTAGTTTGTTCATCCTCAAACTAAAATAGGTGAGCTTGGTCAAATTTCCAATAGGGGTTGGAATTGATCCAGAAAGATTGTTAGTAGAAAGATCAAACACAGACAATTCGGTAATCTTTCCTATGGATGGAGGGATTGCCCCAGTAAAATGGTTGTCATAAAGGAAAAGAAATTGTAAGTTGCTCAAGTTTCCTATGGAAACGGGGATTGCACCAGTGAGAAAATTGGCTGACAAATCAAGGTTAGTGAGAGATCTCATTGTTCCAACTTCTTGAGGTATGGAACCAGAGAGATTGTTTCTTTCAAGGAATAGTTGGCCTAAGTTGTGCAACTTCCCGATTTCATGAGGAATAGATCCAGAAAGTTTATTCCTATATAGGTAAAGACCGAATAAGTTGCCCAAATTTCCTATAGAAGGAGGAATGGGACCAGTGAGATTATTTGAATCTAAAGAAAGGTAAACTAGAGCCCTCATTCTTCCTATCTCCTGAGGGATGGAACCACTTAGAAGATTGCTAGAAAAGTCAAGTCTTTGAAGACTTGTCAGTAGGTGTATCTCGGGTGGAATTCTTTCAGAGATTTGATTGTCATTAAGAACAAGCTGGGAGAGTTTAGAAAGGTTACCGATACTTGAAGTAGTAGTTCCAGAAAGATTATTGACAGCCAAGTTAAGATAGGTGAGTTTGGAAATGTTACCAATCTGGTCGGGAATAGTTCCATAAAGCGAGTTATTTGATAGATCAATAGTAAGGAGGTTGGGAAAGGATGATAAACTGAGGTTGTAAAGCGTACCTCTCAAACCAAGACTTGGAAGGTTTAGATCGGTGAGACTTCCCGACTCATCGCAAGCAATTCCAAACCAATTGGATGGGTGGCCTCCACCCCAAGAAGATAGGAGAGATTGGCTTTGGTTGTCAAGACTGGCTTTCCATTTAAGAAGAGCTTCTGCTTCATTTCCTACTTCGTCTCTAGCAGCAGCAGCCACAAAAGAAGATGCGAAAAAAGCAGCGAAATAGGATAAGGAAACCATCACAACAATGCGGCTAAACAACACTTCGAATACTGTGGATTGCTTTTTATGTAAGGATGCCATGACTCCAAAAGCTAGTGAGGGTGTATGTTATAGTAAACTTCAGAGGGATGCGGGTTGCATGGGTGGATGAAGAATGTTGGCTGCAGGCATAGGAATTTATAGAAGGAAATTAAAACTTACATAGGGTCCACCCATTTGCAAATCTTGGAATTTATTTATTTATTTTTAATCTGGCCTTTCTTAGTGGGGTTGAAGCGTGTCTCACGATATTAGCCTGTTAGGTACGAAGGGCACTTGTTATTTTTTTAATCTTGCCTTTCTTAGCGGGGTTGAAGCGTGTCTCTATTAGTGGGGTTGAAGCGTGTCTCACGATATTAGCCTGTTAGGTACGAAGGGCACTTGTTATTTTTTTAATCTTGCCTTTCTTAGCGGGGTTGAAGCGTGTCTCTATTAGTGGGGTTGAAGCGTGTCTCACGATATTAGCCTGTTAGGTACGAAGGGCACTTGTTATTTTTTTAATCTTGCCTTTCTTAGCGGGGTTGAAGCGTGTCTCTATTAGTGGGGTTGAAGCGTGTCTCACGATATTAGCCTATTAGGTACGAAGGGCACTTCCAGGTGCAAACCATGTTTCTGACTTAATTGGCAAATTATTGTTATTAGTCAATTAAATTAACATTTTTGGAATTTTAGAGCCGGATTCCAATGTTTTTTTTATTTTGCATTAGTCCAAAATAATTCGGATATTATTCCTTTTTTTTATTATTATTATTATTCAAAAGTGAATCTGGATTTTCAAGGTCTGTGTTCTATTTATTTGTTTATTTATTTTCTTTTTTTGAGTGAAACTAGAGGATGAAGATCTGGATTCCATTTTATTTTAAAAAGTGAATCATGATCTTAAAGATCCGGATTTCACTCTAATTTATGTTGATGTGGGGGTAAATTTTGAACAATATTAGAATCGCATCAAATACTTTAGCATAATGAATCTCAGTTCATTAGAGAACTGTTTGGATGATAATATTATAGAGTAAGAGCTGAGCCAAAAATAAATAGAAACAGTAACATAATATTTTAGATGGTTTGGTAACTTACTTACGTCCATAGAGAGATTTGCAATATATCAATTGTGATTATAAATACAATGATAGTGAACCATTAACCCTGAGAGACTCTCTCTCGTCTCCTCTTTTTTGCCTTCAACCCCCCTCCAATAGTATATATAGAGACCTTTTGTTTATAGAAATTGCTAGAACTTAATAGAACATACACAAGATATTTTATGGAAATTTAGGAGATATTTGGCTATGTGTAGTAAAGTAGAGATCAAAACCAATTTTACTTCCTCCTCTATTTTAAACCTATGTTTGACTTTGCTTTATCATTTTTTTTGCCCCCTACAGTTGATATTCCAATGGCTTTAATCTCATCAATTCTAGTACTTTTTTTAATCATATGAAAGTAGCAAAAACCTCTATATATTATGACTAATTAGCCCAAACCTCTATATACTACGGACTTATATGCAGAAAAACAGGGCCTTTTAGCAGAAGGTAAAAATTGAATGACTTGAATATATAGAAGATTTGACACATGTTGTCAACACCCCTCACAGGTATATAAAATGTAGGATTTTCTTTTCCTCTGGTATCTAGGAATTATATAATGCTTCAAATATTCGTCCAGAAGAGATGACATTTTACAATTTTCAATTTTTTTACAAATAATTGGGAATGGAATGAAGGTTCAATTAATATGTTACTTTGTTTAGCAAAAATAATAATAATTTAATTTGTTACTTTCGAAATTATAGAATTTAATTTGTTACACACCTAAAAATTAGGAGTTAAAAAGTGACTTTCTAAAAAAAAAATTTAAAAAAAAAAACTAAGAGAAAATAAAATATTGTTATCTTTCATTATAAACTTTTAGTAGGAAAGATAGAAAGGTAAATGGATGGCAAATTTGTATCATTTTTCTTTTCTTTTTTAGCAAAATAATACCCAAAAAAGGATGTTTAGGAAAGACAATACATTTTATATTATATTCACCAGTATATAGATACACAAATGCAAATATATTTTGTATTTATTCATTAATACGATTTTAATATTTCTTTAAAAATCCAAAATTCAATGTTGCATTTTAATTAAATTATATTATTATATCAAATAAATTAATCAACCATTTATTTAATTTAAAACATATCAATTTATATGTAAAAATCTTCAACTATATAAATATCCTTCTAGTCATATTTTGGAAAAACAAGATTATAAAGAACTTTGTGTTGTTAATGTGCAAAAACAATCTCAGAGAAAAAATCAATAGTAAAAAAGGGATACGTAAATTGGAAGATTTTGTATTAATCATGAGAGGTAAAATGATACTTAATGTGTATAGTGCAATTTCGTCCCATTCTTCCGCCCCTGCATGCGAGGGACTCAGCCGATTTCTACAGCATTTCTACACTATGAAATGATAGAAAACTGCATTTTCACACTCCCACTTCCATCCGCGCTCCTTCCTACGAAACGCAATCGGTTAAATGGCATCTCCCCTTCATAATTTTGGATTGCGAGATTGACGCCACGGGGTTCATATCCTGTTAGCAGCAACTGTTTCAAAAATAGCATGTTTTGCGTGAAAAAAAACATGGACAATTTCTACAGCATTTCTACATATGAAATGATATAAAACTGCATTTTCACACTCCCACTTCCATCCGCGTTCCTTCCTACGAAACGCAATCGGTTAAATGGCATCTCCCCTTCATAATTTTGGATTGCGTGATTGACGCCACGGGGTTCATATCCTGTTAGCAGCAATTGTTTCAAAAATAGCATGTTTTGCGTGAAAAAAAACATGGACAAAGTGGTTCAATGTTATTCACGCACTAGAATATGTCAAAAAATCTATGCAATAGATGGTGTCAAACTTGGAGAAATAATGGTCAATTAAGGTAGTTGGGCATTAATGAGCTTGTTGGAAATATTTCTCTATTAATGCCGTGTGCATGTGTGTGTAATGTGCAAGTGAGAGAAATAAGGAGTGATTATTCAATAGTCTAAGACTACAAATAAATATATAGTTCCCCTCACATGAATCATGAGTCCAACCACATAAATGTGGATCCCACTAATTAAATATGTAGTGGGACCTACCATTCATGCGAGAGGAGGACTACGCATTTATTTTTAATCCAGCACTACTGAATAATTTTCCAAGAAATAAGAAAGCTTGGGTGAGAGAATTTTTTTTTTTCTTTTTTCTTTTTTCTTTTCAAGACACACAGAGAAATAAATTGAGGTTTTCTCCAAGGGGATAATGAGTGCTACAACCACATAGTGTTGAGGTATTCAAAGTGAATCTTATTGTGTCATTTTAGTAGTGAGATTGTATTTTATTCTTAGAGAAGTTATCTTTGTATTTTCCCAATTTATTGTAAGCTCAAGTTTTGGACATAACTTGAGTATTGTAATCGTTATTTTATTATAGTGGATTGATCGGATTTGTCCCGTGATTTTTCCCTCTATACTGGAGGGTTTTCCACGTAAATTTTGTGTGTTCCTGTGTGGTTGATTTTTTCTCTTGGTGCTTGTATATTTATTTTTATTTTCTCTCCATTGCTTGGAGTCATTTAATTTAATTCACACACACAGACGGTATTTTTGGCATAACCAATTTATGTCAAAGCTTCCTCTATCCAACACATATTAGCTACAATGGTTTAATATATAATCTCTGCAATACTCCAATAATAATACGCTACCTAATAAAAAATATATGTGATGTGTTAAACTTAACAAACATGTCAAATATTGAGTAAGAATTTTTTATTAGGTGGCATATTATTATTAGAATATTGCAGAGATTGTATATTAAATCATTGCAGCGGATATGATCTTGTTCAAGAGAAAGTTGATTAAAGAAGACGTTTGGGCAAGTTTGAAAATCTCACTTAAAAGAAAATGGACGAGGGACTCAGCCCGCCTGTCTCTGTATTTATATATGTAGTTGGCTTCTTGTTTATCTTTATTTACATATTTATTTGGCTTCGTGTTTATCAAATTATAGAAAACCTCACTCTACTTCCACTTTCATCATCCCTACTTTCCATCATACCAAATATATAAGTTATTATTCAATAGTCCAAGACTACAAATAAATACGTAGTTCTCCTCTCACATGAATGGTGAGTCCTACTAATTAAATTCATGGTGGATCCCACTAATTAAATTTATAGTGGGACCCACCACTTTGTAAGAGGAGGGACTACGCATTTATTTGTAGTCTGGGACTACTAAATAATTTTCTCCAAACACATAGTTAGATTCAATGACATCCCCTCCTTTGTTATTTTGAAATGGGTGATTGCAGCTGGGGGTTCATATCTTGTTAGGTTTAATAGTTAATTATGGAACAACTAAAAATAAATTGCTTATCTTAAAGATTATGGCAATTAATAAGATCATCCACGTGTACTTCAGTCACATGACCTATTTAATGAGTCATGCGACTTCTTTAAATAATACATGTGGATGGTCTTATAAGTTTCTACATAATGGGTTGTAGCCAAATCTTATCCTTAAAAGAATGACTTTTTGACAAGTATAATTAAAAGAAGATTAAACTATACTTTTGGTCCTAGAAAATTTCATAAAATTTCAATATGGTCCCTGAAAATATTTTGGTCACTTTAGTCCCTATTCTTTTACAAGATGTGTCAATGTAGTCATTCATTCCGTCACAACACCTTAATATTTTTGATCGAATGTTTTGCCACTGAGTGTTGTAAATGACATAAAAAATCATATAGTCTCATGATCACTTGTGAAGGCTTATTGATTGAATGTTTTGCCATTGAGTAACAGATGAAGTTTCTTCACAATGACTTGACTTGTTTGTAACTTAGCTTTGTAATCACTTATCCTCCCACTCCAATGCAATAATTGAAACGGAATTCCTCTGTGGCTTTTATGATATTTTCATAAACCATTTTTCCATCATATATATTAGTCCTTACTGACAAAACAAATTCATTGTTTTGTGCGTCTCTTGGCTTGTTTCTTATTTTCCACTCTTTGGCGACAAATATGTGAAACTCCGACAATGATAAATATTAGAAACAAGAGTTTTCAAAAGAGGGATTAAAATAATTTCACAAATTTGTTGCCCTTTTTACTTAACGGATTATGAATATCATTTTTGGGCAAAGCCTTCAAACTAGTGGCATTACCACTCAAGTCTCTGTTATTTAAAAACGCTTCAATTGGAGCCTCGAGGAAGGCTTTAATTTTGAGATTAGGACTCTCTAACTCATTATAGGATATATCGATAGTATCAGGGATTAAAATTATTTCACAAATTTTTCACCCTTTTTACCTAACAGATTATGAATATCATTTTTGGGCAAGCTTTCAAACTAGTGACATTACCACTGAAATCCCTGTTATTTCGAAATGCTTCAATTGGAGCCTCGAGGAAGGCTTTAATGTTGAGATTAGGACCCTCTAACAGACCAACTCCTTATAGGATATATCAATAGTATTAGTATCAAGCTTGAAATATTATTAAAATTGGATGGGATGGAACAAGAGAGATTCAATGTTTCTAACCATGGAAAGTCTCCAAGTTGCTATGGTATCTCTCCTATCAGCAGATTCTGACTAAGATCAAGATTTTGAAAAGATCACAGACTACTTGTATCAGAAGGAATTCTTTCCTCAAGTATATTTCTGCTCAAATTCAAGAAATATAATTTCAAGCACTCTCTAAGTTGTTTGGTAATCAAATCACTTTTGTTTGCTACTAGCTAGTTCAAACCTATTGAATGGGATAGCATTCCAAGTATTGAAAGAATGTTATCCAAAAGTTGGTTTTTGCTCAACATAAGTTCGAACAATGATTTCAAACATCCGAATTCCTTTAGAATCTTTCCCGGTAGATGATTTGATGTAGGTCTAACTAACCCAGCTTAGTTGCCTCATTACTGTGCTCATGTGGTATACTGTAGACGATCTTGTTATTGAAGACTTTCAAGTTTCAAGCTAAATTATGGCACTTTGATGAAAACCTACCATACATATTATATATTGTCACTCAAATTTATACAGTTCAAGTTTAGGTAAATTCCAAAGCCTTCTGCTATAGCTCCTATTAGTTGGTTTACATCAATGAAGGAGACCTAACTCTAAATATGAAGGACATTAATCAGACAATCAGGATAAAAATTATAATACACAAGAACAACTCACTTCAATCACAATTTATAACTCACAAGTTGTAAACATATATTCAATTTTTTAAGTGTTGGTCCAATGAAAGACTCCATCACACCTGCGAGTCAAGAAGTCGTGGGATTCGAGTAGTAATGCACACCATTTTTCCTTGAGTTGCCTCGCGCCATGGGCTATACCTGGGTTTAAGTGAACGGGGACATGACGACAACACCCATCACCTTTTTTTAATTAAAAAAAAAAAAATGGTGTGGAATATTCAATGCCCATTATAAAACCATAAACTACATTATAGTAATATTTTAACACATCGTAAAACATGTAACTATAAGTAGTAACGTAGTGATAAGCACAAGTGTATAATTAGTATATTTTTTAGTACAAGATCCGATAAAAATGGATAAAATGTTATTCCGACTCCACCAAAAAAATAAGAAATGTTGGTTATCCATTACTATAAAAAGCACTATTCGTCCCTCTCTCTCTCACTCTCGTTTTCGAATCTCAACTTTTTTACACAGACAGACACCCAGTAAAAAAACATAACGTAAGAAAATGTCGACTCTCACAGTACCTGACACAATCCCCTCTGTGTCCGAAGACTGCGATCAACTCCGGAAAGCCTTCGCAGGTTGTTTGCTCGTCTTTTGTTTTACCATTTTCTCCCTCGTTTGCTCTACGTTTTTACGATTGAACCCCCTGTTTTTATGATCCAAATTGTGTGAGAATCTAAATTCAGTTTCTTTGATCTTTCTTTGGATTTGCAAAAGGATCGCGATCCGTGCTTTTCGATCTGAAAATGATATCTTCATAGGGGTTAATCAGATATTATTTTGGGTAATTAAAGATGATCAAAATGGTGTTTGGATCTGTTTACGTACTCTGCATTTTTAGACTCTGTTCTTCTAATTTTGTTATGATCTGATTATAATCTCTCTTGGTTATATATTATAAGCCTGTATTAATCTTTATGATTTGGGGAAAATGTGTGGGATTCAATGATGCTGATATGTCAATATGTCATACAAGATTGCTTCAATGTGTTCAAAAGTTAGATGAATTTATTGTGATCAATATTATTGCAGGATGGGGAACAAATGAGGGATTGATCATCTCCATCTTGGGTCATAGAAATGCTGCTCAAAGAAAGTTGATTCGACAGACTTATGCTGAAACTTTTGGAGAAGATCTCCTGAAGGCATTGGAAAAGGAACTCACAAATGACTTTGAGGTCAGTTTTGGACTGCATTTTCTTTTTGGTTTACGTAGAATAATGATTAAAAGATTTAATTTACCGTTTCTTAACAACTTAAGCTTTTAGGACAAGTAGTAATTTATCATAGTATCAGAGCAAGTTATTCACAATTTAGTAACAGTTTAAGCTTTTGGGATAAGTGGTGATTTATTATTGAGAATATTGATTACCCATTTTATAGACTGGCATGAGGACTCTACTAAGAACATGCATAGCATAGGGTATCAAATATTTCATCTTCATTTCAAGTTTGATATAAATGTAAATATATGTTATTATAGTTAAAATCAATAATGGGATGATTGAGTTTGGGGTGGTAAGAACACTGACATATCTGTATATTCAATTTCTTCCCATCAGAGGGCAGTATTTCTTTGGACACTTGATTCTGCTGAGCGTGATGCGCTTTTGGCTAATGAAGCAACAAAGAGGTGGACTTCAAGCAATCAGGTTCTTATGGAGATAGCCTGCACAAGATCTTCACATGATCTACTTCTGGCAAGGCAGGCTTATCATGCTCGTTATAAGAAGTCCCTTGAAGAGGATGTTGCATACCACACAACTGGGGACTTCCGCAAGGTATAGCTTTGAGACTATTAACACTTTAGTGTTTAGAAGGAAAATCAGTAATTAAAGTTGTTTTGTTCTGTTTAGGACTTGTTGTGCCTGACTGTTACATAGATTTCTATTGAATTTGGAGTCTTCTTTCTTTGTTTTGAAAACAATTGTCTCATATTTATGCATTACTTTTTTACCTCTCCAAGAAGACTGTTGGACAACTTTTGAAGAAGAGCTGAAATGCAGATACTTTCTTGCAATCAGAACCGTTTGTTAGGATGGGTGCAGTGCATGATTAATTGTTTGGAGTCAGATTCATTTGTGTAATAACAATTAAATGGGATTATGCCTTAGATTTTTAGATAACGATAATTAAGCCTCATTTTCCAGAATGGAAACTTTGCATCTGTGGCTTCAAAAGACAGGAAACTACATTTAGTGAGTGTCAGTGTGTGTTCCCAAACTCATCGGTGAAAACTATTGTGTCATGTAATGGTGCGAGGCAGTTAAACAGAGTAGCCTCAATGAAGGAAATGATTTTAGCCAGAGAATTGGCGAGTGAATACATTAAGTTGCTTCTGTTATGAGCTTTTCAAATTTTTTTTTTTTGTCTAAAATTCATTTAATCCTTTTTCATTATCAATAAATAATCCTTTTCCATTATCAGTACAAAATAATGCTGGCTTCATTTTTTGTTCCTCCCAGCTTTTGGTGCCTCTTGTAAGCTCATACCGATATGAGGGAGATGAGGTCAACATGACTTTGGCAAAGTCAGAGGCTAAAATACTCCATGAGAAGATTTCAGAGAAGGCTTACAATCATGAGGATCTCATCAGGATTTTGTCCACAAGGAGCAAAGCACAGATCAATGCTACTCTGAATCACTATAAAAATGAATTTGGAAATGACATCAACAAGGTATGCAATTGAACTCTATATGACTTTGGCCAGATATCCTTGGTAGTTATTGTTCTGATTTTTAGCCTTTACGTCTTGTTTTTATCCTAATTGAACTGTGTCACTGTGGTTTGAAATTCTTTGGGGATCCTTGGTAGTTATTGTTCTGATTTTTAGCCTTTACGTCTTGTTTTTATCCTAATTGAACTGTGTCACTGTGGTTTGAAATTCTTTGGGGTTTCTCTTGGGAATGCAGTGGCTTTTTTGTTCAAAACACAGAGATCTCATTGGTTATTGCCAGAATTGCAAAGCAAAGAAAGAATCTTGCTTATAGTGTGTATTTGACATCTTAATGTTGTAAAGGACCCAAACAGTTTATGTCATTTTTCTTTTATCACGCCATTGTTAAGGTGATAGGTGTAGGACATTCCAAAGAAAACCATTGTTGGGAAACTGGAAACCTGACCTAGATCCATAGATGATGCACACAAACACACAGATTACGTGGAAAACATTAATGCAGCTACAACAAGAGTTACAGGGATCATTAAAATATATATATACCACTCTATTACTTGGGTTATGCACATGTAGGTAATTACAACAAAGGACTTAGGGTAATTGTACGGGCACCAATTTTTGCGCTTGGGGTTGGGGGTAGTTAAACAGAAACAGTATGTTTAGGCCATTGAAAAGGGAAACTAGTGGTCATGTAATCCAAAAAAAAAAAACTGTTCTTTTAGTCTAGTGAATACCCCCTTTTCCCCCTTTTCTCTTGTTGTGGTGATGTATTTTAGACTTTGTGCAACATATTGCATATATTATCTATGGTCTCCAATTAAGGGTTGGAATTTCAGCTTCTAGGAAGGCTATTTGTCATTCTTTTGCGTTAAGTATACTTGTCAAATGGTATGTGCACTCTTATACGCAGGATTTAAAGACTGACCCTAAGGATGAATTCCTTGCAATATTGAGGGCCACAGTTAAGTGCTTGACTCGTTCTGAGAAGTACTTCGAGAAGATTGTTCGTCTATCAATCAACAAACGAGGAACAGATGAAGGAGCTCTCACAAGGGTTGTCACTACAAGGGCTGAGATTGACATGAAGTTAATAAAGGATGAATACCACCGAAGAAACAGTGTCCCTCTGGATCGTGCTATTGCCAAGGACACTAATGGAGATTATGAAGACATGCTTTTGGCACTGATAGGGCATGGAGACGCTTGAGCTGCTTGTCTCTGTTTTATAAAGACATAATTCTGGCAGAGCCAATATATCAAAATATTATGTTTTGCATTAAGTGTTGTGTGTAAGGTGGTCTTTTATCCTGTTATATGGTTGTGTCTGCCTTTGAAAACTTTGTGTTATTACCTTATATAAGATATGGTACAAGTTGCTTTGAATAAACATTGCCGTTTTTTTGTTTTGTTTTATTTTTTGTTTTTGTTTTTATCACTCGGTGAGTCTTGAACTCACGACGTAACCCTCTATCTTGCTCTTACAAGGAGAGTAGATATCATTTGAGTTAGAGCTCATGAATAAACGTTGCAGTTTGTTACACAAGAAAGAAGAGTTATGCTCCCCTGACATGTTTTAAATGAAGCATGTGCGTTATTTTGATTGCTACTTTCTCCTTCATTGTCCTTCGTTTTATAAAGACTTAAAAGAAAATGGACGAGGGACTCAGTCCGCACGTCTCTTTATTTATTTGTTTATTTGGCTTCTCGTCTATCAAATTATAGAAAACCTCACTCTACTCCCACTTTCATCATCCCTGCTTTCCATTATACCAAACATATAAGTGATTATTTAGTAATTCAAGACTATAACCCCTCTCACATGAATGGTGAGTCCTACTAATTAAATTTATGGTAGGATCCATCACTATGTGAGAGGAGAGACTACATATTTATTTGTAATTCGAGACTATTGAATAATTTTCTCCAAACACATTGTTAGATTCAATGGCATCCCCTCCTTCATTGTCCTTCGTTATTTTGAAATGGGTGATTGAAGGTGGGGGGTTCCTATCTTGTTAGGTGTAATAGTTAATTATGGAACAACTAAAAATAAATTGCTTATCTTAAAGATTATGTTGATTAAAAGAATGACTTTTTGACAAGTATAATTAAAAGAAGATTAAACTATACTTTTGGTTCTAGAAAATTTCATAAAATTTCAATATGATCCCTGAAAATATTTTGGTCACTTTAGTCCTTATTCTTTTACAAGATGTGTCAATGTATTTACATGCAGGCCCGGCCCAAGCCTTAAGCCACTTAAGCAGTGGCTTGATGCCCCCAAAATTGGGAAGGCCTCAAAATTTTAAAAACCCATATTATATAAGCCCACTTTTAATCAATAGTTCAATTAAAATTTTTTTTTCAGCACACCGGTAACAACAGTCCAAGCCCACCAGCAGCAGCCCATCAACACCAAAGCTGCCCACAGTATTAATTAAAGATTTTTTTTTCTCTCTCTGCCACACGTCACTCACAATTCAATTTCAGAAAAAAAAAAATTTCTTTCACACGTGCACCCCCTGATTGCCCAGCCCGCAAGTCCTCACTCCTACGTCTCTTTCCCCTTTTTTTTTTTCTTACTTTCTCCACTTTTCTCTGATTCGTTCTTTTCACTTTCTCCACTTTTCTCTAATTCTCTTCAAGTGGTCCAGCCGTTCCAGCAAAATTTTGTCTCTCTTACGTTACTACGTATTGCTCTCTGTGACTCTCTCTCTACGTATTTCTCTCTCTAAAAAGATTTATTTCTCTCACTACAAACTACAGTCAGTTTCAGTAAATATTAAATATTTTTTATTTTTTCTTGGCTTCAAATTTGAGGATTTGAGTCTTGAAATCTTCTACAAAATTTGGATTAAAAGATAGGTAATAATTAATCTTTACCCTCTTGAATAAATTTTTTTTTTTCTTTTGCAATTAGTGTTGTAAATTAAGATTTAATAAATTGTGAATTTGTGATATTCATTGTTCAGGTATTGAACTTCAGAACTTATATAGATCAGTAGATATTGGGATAAAATCAGCGGGATAAATCGTAAGGTTCTATTGTTCTATACTTTTCTATTTTAATTTTATTAAATTTTACTTGTTAGTTAGGTAGATTGCAACTTGCAGTATTGTTATATGTTGTTTTGGCTGTTATTTGTTTTTTAGCTGTAAAGTATTTGTTGTTATTTGTTTGTTTTTTAGCGATTTTATCAATTGAAAAAAACATGTTAGAGAAAATTGATTATAAAAGTTTGATCAATAATTTTGCATCTAAAATAGCAAGAAAAATGAAAATCTAGTAAAAAAAATCATAAATATTAATTTAATTTAGTATTGAATGGTTAAAAAAAAAAAAAGGCCCCAATTTTGAGATTTGGCTTGAGGCCCCCAAAAAGTTTGGACCGGTCCTGTTTACATGATGAGTCAATGTAGTCATTCATTCCGTCACAACACTGTAATATTTTTTATCAAATGTTTTGCCACTGAGTGTTGTAAATGACATAAAAAATCATATAGTCTCATGATCACTCGTGAAGGCTTTTTGATTGAATGTTTTGCCATTGAGTAACAGATGAAATTTCTTGACAATGACTTGACTTGTTGGTAACTTAGCTTTGTAATCACTTATCCTCCCACTCCAATGCAATAATTGAAACGTAATTCCTATGTGCCTTCAATGATATTTTCATACACCATTTTCCCATCATATATAAGTCCTAATTGACAAAAAAAATTCATTGTTTTGTGCGTCTGTTGGCTTGTTTTTTATTTTCCACTCTATGGCGACAAATATGTGAAACTCCGACAATGATAACTATTAGAAACAAGAGTTTCCAAAAGAGGGATTAAAATAATTTCACAAATTTGTTGCCCTTTTTACCTAACGGATTATGAATATCATTTTTGGGCAAGCCTTCAAACTAGTGGCATTACCACTCAAGTCTCTGTTATTTCAAAATGCTTCAATTGGAGCCTCGAGGAAGGCTTTAATTTTGAGATTAGGACTCTCTAACTCATTATAGGATATATCGATAGTATCAGGGATTAAAATTATTTCACAAATTTTTCACCCTTTTTACCTATCAGATTATGAATATCATTTTTGGGCAAGCTTTCAAACTAGTGACATTACCACTGAAATCCCTGTTATTTCGAAATGCTTCAATTGGAGCCTCGAGGAAGGCTTTAATGTTGAGATTAGGACCCTCTAACAGACTAACTCGTTACAAGATATATCAATAGTACTATCAAGCTTGAAATATTATTAAAATTGGATGGGATGGAACTAGAGAGATTCAATGTTTCTAACCATGGAAAGTCTCCAAGTTGCTATGGTATCTCTCCTATCAGCAGATTCTGACTAAGATCAAGATTTTGAAAAGATCACAGACTACTTGTATCAGAAGGAATTCTTTCCTCAAGTATATTTCTGCTCAAATTCAAGAAATATAATTTCAAGCACTCTCTAAGTTGTTTGGTAATCAAATCACTTTTGTTTGCTACTAGCTAGTTCAAACCTATTGAATGGGATAGCATTCCAAGTATTGAAAGAATGTTATCCAAAAGTTGGTTTTTGCTCAACATAAGTTTGAACAATGATTTCAAACATCCGAATTCCTTTAGAATCTTTCCCGGTAGATGATTTGATGTAGGTCTAACTAACCCAGCTTAGTTGCCTCATTACTGTGCTCATGTGGTATACTGTAGACGATCTTGTTATTGAAGACTTTCAAGTTTCAAGCTTGTCAAATTATGGCACTTTGATGAAAACTTACCATACATATTATATATTGTCACTCAAATTTATACAGTTCAAGTTTAGGTAAATTCCAAAGCCTTCTGCTATAGCTCCTATTAGTTGGTTTACATCAATCCTAACTCTAAATATGAAGGAGACAATCAGGATAATAACTCACTTCAATCACATGTCTAGTGCCTAGTCTGCTTATTTGCAACATATTTAGTGACATTAATCAGTTCTGAAAGGTTCATATAATACTTGTTTAGTGATAAAAATTATCTCACATCACTTACACAAGAACACTACTCACACCACCTAGGTTTGGACATAACATCCACAATTTATAACTCACAAGTTGTAAACATATATTCAATTTTTTAAGTGTTGGCCCAGTGAAAGACTCCATCACACCTGCGAGTCAAGGACTTGTGGGATTCGAGTAGTAATGCACACCATTTTTCCTTGAGTTGCCTTACGCCAAGGGCTATACCTGGGTTTAAGTGGACGGGGACATTACGACAACACCCATCCCCTTTTTTTAATTATAAAAATAAAATAAAATAAAAAATGGTGTGGAATTTTCGATGCCTATTATAAAACCATAAACTACATTATAGTAATATTTTAACACATCGTAAAACATGTAACTATAAGTAGTAACGTAGTGATAAGCACAAGTGTATAATTAGTATATTTTTTAGTACAAGATCCGATAAAAATGGATAAAATGTTATTCCGACTCCACCAAAAAAAAAAAGAAATGTTGGTTGTCCATTACTATAAAAAGCACTATTCGTCCCTCTCTCTCTCTCTCTCACTCTCGTTTTTGAATCTCAACTTTTTTACACAGACAGACACCCAGTAAAAAAAGCATAACGTAAGAAAATGTCGACTCTCACAGTACCCAACACAATCCCCTCTGTGTCCGAAGACTGCGATCAACTCCGGAAAGCCTTCGCAGGTTGTTTGCTCGTCTTTTTAACCATTTTCTCCCTCGCTTGCTGGACCTTTTTACGATTGAACCCCCTGTTTTTATGATCCAAATTGTGTGAGAATCTAAATTCACTTTCTTTGATCTTTCTTTGGATTTGCAAAAGGATCGCGATCCGTTGCTTTTCGATCTGAAAATGATATCTTCATAGGGGTTAATCAGATATTATTTTGGGTAATTAAAGATGATCAAAATGGTGTTTGGATCTGTTTACGTACTCTGTATTTTTAGACTCTGTTCTTCTAATTTTGTTATGATCTGATTATAATCTTTCTTGGTTATATACTTATATATTATAAGCATGTATTAATCTTTATGATTTGGGGAAAATGTGTGGGATTCAATGATGATGATATGTCAATATGTCATACAAGATTGCTTCAATGTGTTCAAAAGTTAGATGAATTTATTGTGATCAATATTATTGCAGGATGGGGAACAAATGAGGGATTGATCATCTCCATCTTGGGTCATAGAAATGCTGCTCAAAGAAAGTTGATTCGACAGACTTATGCTGAAACTTTTGGAGAAGATCTCCTAAAGGCATTGGAAAAGGAACTCACAAATGACTTTGAGGTCAGTTTTGGACTGAATTTTCTTTTTGGTTTACGTAGAATAATGATTAAATGATTTAATTTACTGTTTCTTAACAACTTAAGCTTTTGGGACAAGTAGTAATTTATCATAGTATCAAAGCAAGTTATTCACAATTTCGTAACAGTTTAAGCTTTTGGGATAAGTGGTGATTTATTATTGAGAATATTGATTACCCATTTTATAGACTGGCATGAGGACTCTACTAAGAACATGCATAGCATAGGGTATCAAATATTTCATCTTCATTTCAAGTTTGATATAAATGTAAATATATGTTATTATAGTTAAAATCAATAATGGGATGATTGAGTTTGGGGTGGTAAGAACACTGACATATCTGTATATTCAATTTCTTCCCATCAGAGGGCAGTATTTCTTTGGACACTTGATTCTGCTGAGCGTGATGCGCTTTTGGCTAATGAAGCAACAAAGAGGTGGACTTCAAGCAATCAGGTTCTTATGGAGATAGCCTGCACAAGATCTTCACATGATCTACTTCTGGCAAGGCAGGCTTATCATGCTCGTTATAAGAAGTCCCTTGAAGAGGATGTTGCATACCACACAACTGGGGACTTCCGCAAGGTATAGCTTTGAGACTATTAACACTTTAGTGTTTAGAAGGAAAATCAGTAATTAAAGTTGTTTTGTTCTGTTTAGGACTTGTTGTGCCTGACTGTTACATAGATTTCTATTGAATTTGGAGTCTTCTTTCTTTGTTTTGAAAACAATTGTCTCATATTTATGCATTACTTTTTTACCTCTCCAAGAAGACTGTTGGACAACTTTTGAAGAAGAGCTGAAATGCAGATACTTTCTTGCAATCAGAACCGTTTGTTAGGATGGGTGCAGTGCATGATTAATTGTTTGGAGTCAGATTCATTTGTGTAATAACAATTAAATGGGATTATGCCTTAGATTTTTAGATAACGATAATTAAGCCTCATTTTCCAGAATGGAAACTTTGCATCTGTGGCTTCAAAAGACAGGAAACTACATTTAGTGAGTGTCAGTGTGTGTTCCCAAACTCATCGGTGAAAACTATTGTGTCATGTAATGGTGCGAGGCAGTTAAACAGAGTAGCCTCAATGAAGGAAATGATTTTAGCCAGAGAATTGGCGAGTGAATACATTAAGTTGCTTCTGTTATGAGCTTTTCAAATTTTTTTTTTTTGTCTAAAATTCATTTAATCCTTTTTCATTATCAATAAATAATCCTTTTCCATTATCAGTACAAAATAATGCTGGCTTCATTTTTTGTTCCTCCCAGCTTTTGGTGCCTCTTGTAAGCTCATACCGATATGAGGGAGATGAGGTCAACATGACTTTGGCAAAGTCAGAGGCTAAAATACTCCATGAGAAGATTTCAGAGAAGGCTTACAATCATGAGGATCTCATCAGGATTTTGTCCACAAGGAGCAAAGCACAGATCAATGCTACTCTGAATCACTATAAAAATGAATTTGGAAATGACATCAACAAGGTATGCAATTGAACTCTATATGACTTTGGCCAGATATCCTTGGTAGTTATTGTTCTGATTTTTAGCCTTTACGTCTTGTTTTTATCCTAATTGAACTGTGTCACTGTGGTTTGAAATTCTTTGGGGATCCTTGGTAGTTATTGTTCTGATTTTTAGCCTTTACGTCTTGTTTTTATCCTAATTGAACTGTGTCACTGTGGTTTGAAATTCTTTGGGGTTTCTCTTGGGAATGCAGTGGCTTTTTTGTTCAAAACACAGAGATCTCATTGGTTATTGCCAGAATTGCAAAGCAAAGAAAGAATCTTGCTTAAAGTGTGTATTTGACATCTTAATGTTGTAAAGGACCCAAACAGTTTATCTCATTTTTCTTTTATCACGCCATTGTTAAGGTGATAGGTGTAGGACATTCCAAAGAAAACCATTGTTGGGAAACTGGAAACCTGACCTAGATCCATAGGATGCAAACATTAGAAAACATTAATGCATGCACACAAACACACAGATTTACGTGGTTCACCCAAAACTAGGGCTACGTCCACGGGATTTCTGCAATTTATTATGACAGCTACAACAAGAGTTACAGGGATCATTAAAATATATATATACCACTCTATTACTTGGGTTATGCACATGTAGGTAATTACAACAAAGGACTTAGGGTAATTGTACGGGCACCAATTTTTGCGCTTGGGGTTGGGGGTAGTTAAACAGAAACAGTATGTTTAGGCCATTGAAAAGGGAAACTAGTGGTCATGTAATCCAAAAAAAAAAAACTGTTCTTTTAGTCTAGTGAATACCCCCTTTTCCCCCTTTTCTCTTGTTGTGGTGATGTATTTTAGACTTTGTGCAACATATTGCATATATTATCTATGGTCTCCAATTAAGGGTTGGAATTTCAGCTTCTAGGAAGGCTATTTGTCATTCTTTTGCGTTAAGTATACTTGTCAAATGGTATGTGCACTCTTATACGCAGGATTTAAAGACTGACCCTAAGGATGAATTCCTTGCAATATTGAGGGCCACAGTTAAGTGCTTGACTCGTTCTGAGAAGTACTTCGAGAAGATTGTTCGTCTATCAATCAACAAACGAGGAACAGATGAAGGAGCTCTCACAAGGGTTGTCACTACAAGGGCTGAGATTGACATGAAGTTAATAAAGGATGAATACCACCGAAGAAACAGTGTCCCTCTGGATCGTGCTATTGCCAAGGACACTAATGGAGATTATGAAGACATGCTCTTGGCACTGATAGGGCATGGAGACGCTTGAACTGCTTGTCTCTGTTTTATAAAGACATAATTCTGGCAGAGCCAATATATCAAAATATTATGTTTTGCATTAAGTGTTGTGTGTAAGGTGGTCTTCTATCCTGTTATATGGTTGTGTCAGCCTTTGAAAACTTTGTGTTATTACCTTATATAAGATATGGAACAAGTTGCTTTGGATAGACATTGCAGTTTTTTTGTTTTTTGTTTTTATCACTCGGTGAGTCTTGAACTCAAGACCTAACCCTCTATCTTGCTCTTACAAGGAGAGGAGATATCATTTGAGTTAAAGCTCATGAATAAACGTTGCGTTTGTTACACAAGAAAGAAGAGTTATTCTCCCCTGACATGTTTTAACTGAAGCATGTGCGTTATTTTGATTGCTACTTTCTCATTGCTCTCTCTCTCTCTCTCTCTCTTAAACGCATGACTTGATATTTGGTGTAAGTATTCAAGCCAGAGAGCTACAAAGAACTAGTGCTTGCTACAATCTCGTTAATCAACAAAAGGAAAGAGTGCGAGATCACTATAGGCATATCCTTTTGAGATCATTATAGGCATATCCTTTTGAAACAATTAAGTTAAATATGAAGCATTCCCTGTCATAATCTCAAACCACCGCCTTTTATTCTCCCTGTGATGATGTGCCTTATTAAGAGGTCATATGCAGTGCACAAAGCTCTTACTTTTGTGGTGGTCTAGGAGAGATGATTAATTAACAGACCTTCTAACTTCTAAGTCATACCCAATATTTCGATCTATCACCAACAAATGGTACTTTCCAAGGCCCTCTACAATTCATTTTAAAAAAACTAACTAACAAACAAACTTGTGAAATTCTAGGATCCTTAGTTATTATTTACATGTTTTATTGGATAGGTGGCCTTGAAGGGACTTGAACTAGTGACCATTAGGGAGCACACCCAAAGCTGGACCAGTTGAGCTATCACTCAGGGTTATTATTTATATGATTTGAGCCAATATTTTGTGTTAGCATACATGTCCTTTCTCACTATCCTAAGTACATCTATATAATTTCTTGAAAATAAGTACATCTATATATAAATAAAATGAATGTATTTTGACTTTTTGTTAACTTCATCTAATGTTGACACAAATTTCAAAGAGAAATACTAGAGACACAAATTATTTTACAACTAAACATTTACAAACTGACATAGCATCCTAAGTGGAAAGTGCCATATCAGTAATTAAAATACACCTCTGACCAATAAAGTGACATTGCATCCTCTGATTTCATTAATGTTAAATGCTAATGCTTAGGTGTATTTTAATTGCTATATGACACTTTCCACTTAGGATGCCATGTCAGTTTGTAAAGATTTGGTTGTAAAATAAGTTGTATCTCTAGCATTACTCAATTTCAAAATCCAACATTTTTTTCACATCATTTTTTAATATATATTTTTTAATTGAGCTTAAATTTTATAAGTTTTATCAAAGTTCCTATATTTACACACCTTCCATAAAAATCTTATTGCATCATATTTACTTTAAATGATAGAATAATTCCATATACAATCATAATCATCATAAACAGAAATGCTACAGACACAAACAACATTGCTTAGCTATTAAGTTGTTACTAATTTTCACATGGACCCACCATCATTTTATTGTTTACCATTTATAACTTGCCAATTAGATAATATTATGAAAATGTTATAAAAAGTAAAAGCATTGTTCCTCTAGCATTATTGAAAAATAAAACAAAGAGAGAATACATTGCATGGGTTATTGACTAGTTCACTTCTATATTTATTTATCTGAAAACAGTCTTCCTAGGTTGGCCACTTTTAAGAAATGCTGTTACTAGTAAGCTAATAAATGGATGGTCAAATGATATTATTTGATATTTATAATGGAGATGTCCAGAATTCAAATAGAATTCCCCACTTAAAATATATATATATTTTTAAAACGTACAGTTATTTTGACCAACTTATTTTTTAAACAAAATAACCAAATAAAAAATAACTATATCAAATGATTACATACTTAAGGACGCAACGGGAAACAATCAAAGTCTCAAACAAACCCCATTTGATGCGGCAGATGACTCTCCCATATTCAAGGAGCACAAGTGTACTATTTAGTCTAATTTTACTTCTTAATCTCCAAATGAAATTGATCCTAAGTCATGGGTTTGAGGCATGTAGCTCCATATAGACTTATTTGTAATTTGGCTTATCAACTCACTCATTTCCATAAAATCCAAGATCATCTAGAGTGGTATATGCATCTGATTATCTGAAGAATCTCAAGAAGTGTCTAGTCAATGGATAAAGGATCTGAAGAAGTGTCTTTGATCTTTGTAATAAGCCCTTTTAAACCCATTGGGGTTCCTCGGCATTTTTATTAGGATGGTGCAACAAAGATTAAGATAGGCTAAAGGAAGTAAACAATAAGGAACAAAAAATTAAAGAATAAACAGAATGGATTTAAAGCCTATATAAGAGAAAGACCATCCTGGTCTTAAGTAAAGTAACTTAGATATGATGTATAATTATTGAGTTGGGAGTAGCCATCACAAAAGACTCCAAATCATTTTTCTCATTTTTCCATGTTCACTCATAATTTGGCAAACGTGCTTACTTATGTACTTCAATTAGCAGTCATAACAAAAGACTTTAGGTTTAGTGGATATTGCTACAACCCATACAAGTTCCTAATCCAATACCAAGATACTTTTATAAATTTAGCTAGCTGCTTCCACAGGCTATATGTGTTCTATCAAGTTTCAAAATCGAAGAAGAAAAATATAATCAAAATGATATCCAGGCATCAGATTTAATTAGACTGAGACTATTCTTCTGATCGTGTGAAATATCTTACATCATAAATTACTAAATTTAGATCAACAACAAAACAACAGAATGATACAAGACACGTCTGCATCATGAGCAACTAGAAGCAAAACTTAATTTTTACACTTCTCAGATTCCTGGAGGTCATTCACAAAAAGCATACATTGCATACTTCTCACCTGGAGATCAACAAAAGATTCAAGGGGATAGAGGATAGTATGTGCCCAAGATAGACAAGAGTAGTTCTTATTAGTGGACATCTCAGTATCTTGATATAACAGGGTACAATCTTACCATAGGCTAATACACATCACTTCTTCAAGAGTTTCCGTGTGAAAATCCTCTTGCAATATGGGCTGGTGCGTAAGATCATGTGAGCACGCACTGCTTCGACTAGTGAAGCATGAAGAGGGCCCTGAAGTGAACAAAAAACAATGACATGAGAGAGTGAGAGACACAGATTCTCCAGCATTGAACAATATCAAATATGATCAAACTGTAAAATCAATTTTGAGAGAAAATCTTAGATCCCATACCTTTGTAACTGCTAGAGCTGATTGAATGACATAGTTGGCATAAGGGTCTTGCAACAACTGTTCAAAGTGAGACACGGAGAGCAATTCGCGGATGATTCTTGGCCTGGTCTCTTCAAAATGCTTAAGGCATTTTTCAACCACATGACTGCTAAATTTCTGCATTGCAAGCTGTATGTAGTTCCCTTTAAACTGAGAAATCAATCTGGCACTTGAAGATGGTATCTTTAGCTCTATAATATACTGAACAACATAATTTCTGCGTCACAAAAACAGATATTAAGTCAGAACCAGTCTATGCTGTTCCTTAAGACAATGTTGAGATTGCTGTCTCTGGGACTAAAGTATTTGAGACTTTGTTTTTGGGGGTGGGGGGAGTGTGGGGGGAGGGATAATTATAGCAGAATGTGTTTATAAACCAATAAGTTGGAATATGAATTCTAAAAAGAATAGAAAGCTCCTGTTTTAATGTTGTATGATTATAGCTAAGGACTGGTATATGCATAAAAGAATACAGCAATGAAATGGCTGTTCTTCATTTGTGTCATGTCCATTATGTAAAATTGATGAAAATGTTACAATAGAAGGACGCAGAAACCAGACAGCCAAACAATATTAAATAAGTGCAATGTTATAGGAAAATATGGAGACAAGGAACCATTGATCAGGATGATCACCTATGTATAAAAAATCTTGTGAGCCAAAACCATTCCCATGAGACAGGACGATTCGGTTTCACTCTCATAAATCTATCAATGCTAGTGCAGAAGAAAAAGAGCAAGGATAGTGAGCAAGAGTCTAGTTCACACAAAAGGCAGCTCTTTCTAGAGCTTTTTAGTATATGGCAAGCCACATAGGACTGGAGTCTAACAGAAATTAATTCTCTAAGGAAGGCATGACATTCAGCTATTACTTAATTGGGATTAAGGCCCACTTGAGTAGAATTATGCATGAATGCAAACCAAAAGGAAACATATTCTACATAGTAGACAAAAAAAAAAAAAAATTAGGCAAATATATGTTTACATTGAAATTTAGTAAAAAAATACCATGTGGTATACCAATTTTGCTCCAATATCGAACATATCATCACATAAGTGTGCAGACACCATTTCAAGCACTAAGAGTTTAACATATTGAGCATAGCGTAGCAATGTCAGAAATTACACCCAGAAAATTGAGTGCCCTACTTACATGACATAGAAGGAACATAAGCAGATCAAAGGTACCTTAAAAATTATATAACAAAAAAAATTAACTCAAGTTTACACTTACATCTTGAGGTGGAATAAAGAAAATTTTGGTGACAAACTTTTTTATTCATTAAAAACTGGAAATAAAAAACCCATATGTCAAAAGATATTCCTATGGATTATTATGTTAAAGTAGGTTATGGTCAGCAACCAAAGGAAAAACAAACAACAGTTCAAGTGTTTGTAAATGATTACCCAAAAGGATCTTGAGCAAGAAGAAGCCCATTTCTAGAAATTTCGGAAACCAACTTATCTTGATATTCCCCAACTGAACATGCAATGCACCGTTGCAGTACACAACATCCATGCCTATGAGTAGCAATATCCACACAGAAATTTGCAGCAGCAACAAAAATAAACTGCAAAGATAAAACAAGGACAAAAGAAGTTCAGAATCTGTTTCAACCAAAAAAAAAAAGAGCAGATCGTTCAAAAAGCATACACTCAAGAGTACATACAGAATATTAGGACATAGAGATAAAGCATATTATAGCTTTATCAAAGAAGCATATCTCTAAGAAATTCCTAGAATGCTCAATGAGATAGCATAGTACCATGTTATAATTCAAGAAGAAACAATGTTAGTGAGATATCTTTGGTGAACATATATGCTATGGTGAATTATAACCCAGCCCTTTGTATGGGTTTTGCATTCCATAGTTGTCTTGAGGTTACCCTTTTCAGTAAGTCTATTATTGTTTATATGTTAGGGGCCTGTTTGTTTGTCCCAGGCAATTTCAATGTCTTACTTGAGAGTTTCTGTAGTAGCTAATGAACAAAGTCCATCATCTTGAACAGGGCTCTAAAGAAAATTTGGAGCATCATGGGATAAGTCATTATTATGAATTATGTCAAAAAAAATTTATGATGATCATCATTTTTCAATTGCCTAATCCTAGTGCTTGATTCATCCAAAGGGAGCCATCATCCAAGGGGGAAACCAAACAGGGCCTCAAGTTTATGTGCTTTCCCATACAGATAATTTCAAACCTTTTTTGTGAAAAGTAAGCAGATAATTACAAACAACTAATTTAATGGGGTGTCCGGTTCATCCAAATTGATTTTGGAATGAGATCATTATATATTGGGCTTGGTCCACTCCTCACAAATTTGCATATGCTATTCCTAAAAATCGAAAGCTCCAAAATAATCATTTTCCCATCCCCATCTAGCCTTCCTGTACAGGTTCTTCTGCTGAAGGTGCAAGGCTTAAGGATTTATTAGTTGGTAAAGTGCATGCATATGTCAATGTGTTTGTGTGCATGCAACAGATCAGAGTTTAGAGATCATCATAATGTTGTATGAGTGGATGATATAACTTTTTATTGGTAAATTACACGTGCAACCAGTGGGTTTTGAACCACAACCTCGCCCTTCACCCATTATTGTGGGAGGAAGTGCTATTTGACTATTTGAGCCACAACTCATTGGCTTATGAGTTGATTATATAACTAATTACATCCCCTTATTTTATTTGAATTAAAAGCTTCATAGTCTCTGGCCTTTGACAATTTGATAGTTTTAACCCCCTATATGGCATCATTCCAAGCAAACTTTGTTTCATCAGTTCAGTGTTAAACACCTTGAAGTTGCACTACAATCTGTTCTAGAACGCTGAGACACCTTATCATGTAACTCAAGATTAAGATCCAATAGCAATAGGGCTTTCAATCATCAAGAAATCGCAAAAAGATATGAAACGTCAGGATTGGGGAAGTAACCAAGAAGATGCTTGAAAAATTATAGAAAAATAAATGAACCAAAAGAATAACCAAAGAGATTATAAAAAATAATAATAATTAGTTTTGTCCCCAAGGGTGATAAATGCTAGCATTGAACCATGAAAATCAAAACGATGATTACAACTAATCGATTTTCATCATTTTGGGAAGTATTTCTAGTACTTTTACATATTATCAGGCTTACCACTAATTGAGAATGAGAATTTGAAGGTGAATTGAATTCTAGACAACATTAACCAATGATGTGGATTATACAGGATTCAAGTTACTAGCCCCAGACAGTTTGAAAGAAACACTGGTGATATGTAGCTTATTAATTGGTTAAACTATTATAAGCATGGACACTAATAAAAATGGATACAGAGTAGAATGGGGAGAAGGGGACCATATAACTTGAGCCAAGAAGCTGGTGTTAGGCTTTGCTGAGGTTGGCATCATTAATTGCATTTGCAGTTGCATAACATTCAAATCACAAGAATATGAGAACATGTCATTTTAAAAAATATGTAGCACCAAAATGCAGTTTACAAGAAAAGAATTACAAAAATGAAATGCTAGGAATACAAAATTAATATAATTTTGCCAGACAAATAAGATTTGTAAATGCACAACATTCCATTTTGAAAAATTACATAACATCTAAGAAAAAACTCAAAAACATAAAAAGGCACAAGTAAGAGCATCATGAAAATAGACATTCAATCTTACGAGCTACATCGAATAGTAAAGGTTAAAAGAAAAAAACTATACCTTATTATCTTCATTGCTAAGGCATTGCAAGCAACGCTGTATCACATGATTTCCATTCAGATCCTTAATAAGATCAAGAAAACCAGGTTCAAGTGCTGACTTAACTAATGAAATCTGTCTCCTAGTTTTGACAGTCTCGACCAACTTCTGTACCACACGAGTGCTGATAACAAAGTACCATTTTCATTCAAAAACAACAAAAACTATAAAGAAAATCAATACCCTACAAAAATAACAGCAATGATTAGTGATATATGAGGATTACCCATGTGTGTGTAGAGAAATTTGGACTAGTTGTCCTGGTTCATTGGTCACCATGAGCACAATCTGCATTCTCTGTTCTTCATTACACACATCCAACAACTTCTGCACAAGGTAATTCCCAAATGGGTCCATCATAAGTTCAACAACGTGACCAATAATTTCCTCAAATATGATTTGCACATCTTGACATGTTCCCTCATCAAACACCTTCTGTAAGGAGCGACAACCAAGTTGATCCTTCGCCATGAAGTAAATATAACCCTGGACCTCAGCCAAAGAACTAAAAGTTGGTGACAAGGGCAATGGACAATCATCACTCAGACTCCGACCATTTTCACAAATTCTTCCAATACTAGAGTAACTATCCAGTTCAGAACTTCTCCCTCGTTGGCTTTGTGCCGCAATCTCAACGCAAGAATTCTTCTTATGACCCCTTGAAGCATTGGATTTCTTGTTGATTGCATAATTCAAACTGTTTCCTTGTACGATTAAACTATCCTCACAAGCAAATGCATCAACACCACTTGCACCTTTCGTAATAGATTGAGGAACCATGGTGTTTGGAATTGCTCTAGTCCTTCCATTTATGATTGAATGACTAGTTAGGGAATTGTCCACATTCAAAGCCAGCTTAGGGTGGTGTATCAACTGAGGAGGACTCAATGGTTCCACGAAACCCCAGACTCCATTAGAATCCATTTCACGCCGCCGCGGTGAGCAAATAGAACCATCATTAAGGTAAGGCCTAATTGTAGCTGGGTTCTGTACTTGAACCCCTCTATAGTAACAGCCACCACTTCCATGTTCATTTCTTTTCTGCAATAAATAATTCATATGGTGGTTCTTGTTGCAAATGGGGTCAGAATACAAAGCATTAGACTGATTATGAGCAAGATAATCATAAGACCCCATTGAATCACTCTCTCTACATCCATTTCGCAAACCAAGCAATTCCAACCTCATATTATCGTTGAAACTCATAGGAACTCCATGATTTGAAGATTGAAAACCTTCAAAACCAGAAACACCATTGCTAAAACCTTCATATTCACCACGTTTTCCAACATTCCATGGAATAGTATTATTTGTAATACCACCACCCAAAGAAGAATCATCAAAACCATACCCATCAAACATTCTCGTCCTAGTAGTAAGACCATCCCTCTGTTCATCACCGATATGCATTCTATGAAAATTCTGAGACAAACCCAATTCATCAACCACCCTCCCATTCCCATTGACGTTTTTCAAGTAATGGGTGGTGGGTATTTGATGATATGGCGAACCATCCTCAGAGGAACAAAACCCATTAGAGAAAGAGCTCGAAAGCGACGACTCTGATTTCAGAGAAACTCTGCTCATAGGTGAACCATTCACAAGCTGATGACGAGGAGAAGAAATATTGAGATATGGAGAATTTGGATTTGGGATCTCATTCATCAACATTTCAAGCTCTCCATTCCTCTTCATGTTCTCTCTAACCCTCCTATCTTTCTCACCTATATTAAACATACTAAAACAAACAACAACAATAATAAAAACCAATAATAAAAACAAAATGTAAATTGAGAAAAACCAAGACTCAAAATCCCAAAACCCACATCAAAAATGGATTCTGAGACGCTAAAAAGTTTGTTTTAAAGGCACAAAATAACAAGCACCACGAGTGTTTGTTTCTCTTTATATGTTTGGAATGTAATGGTATGTGTTTTTTTTTTTTTTTTTTTTTGAATCTCGTAAAGTATTTGATTCGATGGGATTTGGTGAAAAGGAAAGAAAGAAAGAAAGAGACACAGTGAGGATTTTTTTTGGGTTCTGACGGTTTGTTTCAGTGTGGGGCGTACGGTTCTGTCACCCTTAACGCTCACGCCATTGAAATGAACACTGAAGTGTGTAGAGGGTGTCGCACTATACACAGAAAAAGCATAGAGAGAGAGTCTGACCAAGGAAACTTTATATCATTTTTTTTTATATATTGTGAATTATATTATTTTTTTAATGTTAATTTGATTCGTTCTTTTTGTTATCTATATCTTCTAACTAACTTCCTTATCTTACGTTTCTGGATTCTCATCGAAATATTCTAAACACAATATTATCTCTATTGTGATATGATAAATAACAAAATAACAATGATTAATTAGAGGTTAATCTAGTAGACATGCTCTGCAAATGGTTTTGATTGTCTAGATAATCGTGATGCTAGTTACAAATTTATTTATTTTATGCATTGATATGCTAAAATTCTTTAAAATACTTAATTAATCATTGTGTTTGAATATAGATGATATACAATTTTTTTTGCTAACTAGTATGTATGTGAGCTACTCCATGATTGAGTATACGTGTTTGTAAGATTAAAGTCATAGCGCGTTTCTTTTTTTAAAAATAAAATAAAATTGGTTTTAGTATATTTACACTTAATTAGAAAATAAAATATATGAATAATATATTATATAGTTGTATAATACAATGAGGACAAAAACTTGGGACTTGGTACTCAAGTCTAGGTTGAATATTTTTGTTTATTAAGGAATAAACTTTTTTTATCTTGTCCTTTTTAAGGATAGCCAACCTTAAAGCTCATAAATATATCACCTTTAAAAATGAATTATTTTTATCTTTTGACTTGATATTAGTTACCCCATTACATTTAAATCCTTTTTCTTTTCTTTTTTATTGTCATCAGGAAACTCCAGACAATTAGATATTTGGAGTAAGACACTATTATCTACACTTAAAAAAAACAAAACAAAATAAAATAAAAACCTAACTCAGCTTACAAAATTTTCCACCATTTCAACACTCTGATATTTTGTATGGAAACCTACACCGTCAACAAATCCACAAAGAGTAAACAAAGTGCTAAATTGATAGCAAGGGGTGTGCTCAACAAATTTCTATGTACATTATGTATATCGTCCAAACTGTCTATTAGCCCAATGTCAATGCTTTGGGAGTAAATTTCATTTGGATAAAGAATAAAATTATGGTTGTGATCGTTATGATTTGCCAAAATTGTGGAATTTGAGTTCAACTTGTCCCTTTCTTTGTTATATATTTAAGTGATAATTTATCAATTCATAAAACTAACATTTGAAATTTAAAATCTTAACATCATCTTGATGAAGATTAACAAATTTGTTGCTCACTTATTAAAAGGTAATTGAAATTCAACAAACACATTCGGATACTTTAATTTCAAATAAAATGAATGACTACCAATGTAATGAGAATCAAGATACATATGATGTCATCCAAACAAGAATATAAAAAATGAGTTGTTTAATCATCTTATGGTTACATTATAAACTATAAATAAAGTAGTACCAAGAGCTAGGACAAAGTCATAAATTTTTTCAATGAAAGGTCAAGCTAAATATAACAAGATTCAAATATTTGACTTCAATGGTGGGAAACCTACCCTTGTTAACATATCCACAATAGTAAACAATGTTCTAATTTGCTGGTAAGGGGTGTGCTTAACAAATTTCTTTTGTAGATTATCTATACCCTCAAAACTCTCTATTAGCAGCCCAACTCAATGCATTTGGAGTTAGTTACACCCATTACATTTTATCTCCTTTTGTTGAAATAAACTTCCTCTGGATAAAGATATAAAATTATGGTTGTGATGTGTTATAATTTGCCAAAATATTTCCCATGCTTTGTTATATATTTAAGTGATAATTTATCAATTTGAAATTTAAAATTTTAACAGAACTTTGATGAAGATAAAAAGGTAACCAAAATTCAACAAAGCAAATTCGGGAACTTAACAATTTCAAACCAGACGAATAACAATAACTATCATTGTAACGAGAATATGAGATCCATCTGGTGGCATCCAAAGAAGAATAGGCTATAAAATAGTACTAGCAGCTTAGTGGTTGTTAAAATTTAAACAATGAAGGTTCAACTTAGGCAAAATAAGCCAAACTGAGATGCGGTTTTTACAAGGAATAGCATGAGCTTTTGGTTAGGGCTCTAGTACAATGAAGGTTCAACTTAGGCAACCTATGATGGCACTATAAGTAGGTACTTTGGAAGTGGAATTAGACGCAATAATAGTTGTTGCTCTTAAAGGAAATGCTGATTGTAAGTGGTAACCAACATTCGCGTGGGATTTTAACTATTAATTAAGACCTCATGTCGCTGTTGCGTGCATTCCCTGTGATTCACCCGAGTACATACCTAAGGAGAAGGGAGTCAAGTAACAAACAAATTGTCAATCCGCTGCCATAGCTCTAGAAAATGCAGGAGAAAGATATTGTTCTTCTTCTTTCTCTCATGATTTTTGGGTAAAAAGCGATTTTCATTGAGCAATGAATTAGGTGGAGAGAAAAAAGGAAGACCCTCCCTACACTAGTGCGATTGGCATAATAAGAGAAATCTTACTTGCCAGCTACCCTCCAAAATTGTACTACTCTTTTTCTTCGTCTTATTGGATCGAACGAATTGGCAAATGCAAGATACAACTACATGCCACAGACCGACGGCTTTGGCAGTATAGACAGCTCAGCCCAATCTGCGAATGGTGAGTGCTCCTACTCCAAGTACGGAGTACCAGTCTGACAGCTGAATTTTAACCGTTTTGTATGGTCCAGGTTGCACACTGTTGCCTCAGAAATGCTGCCACAAAGATACTCTCTGTGTATATCGGAAAAGTGTACTATAAAAAAAAAGAAGGAAAATTTAAACACAAAATTCCTGAAGAGCATCATGCTCATTGCTCAAGAGCTTCATCAAGGGGAATGTAGCACAACAATAGAGAAATAAATAAAGTGATAAAATTAAACCCGCTAACAACAGCCCAAGCACTTCATTAAGACAAAGCAGCAGAAACCACAAGATTATGGACATACAACCCAATTAATTAGTACATAGTCCATAGTTCTGGTTGACACGTTAAAACCTAAGACAATTCCCGAAACCCAGAATGCAAGGTCAAATAATATAATAACACATCCTCGCTAGGACTAAAACAAAACCAGACACCAAGGGGATAAAACAACTTGAGTTAGACCTAAACAAGTTAAACCAGGGCAATGCTGCTCTCGCCGCCTGGGGGCTTGCGTACACCACCTAAATAGTCTCGAGACTCTGCCTTCCCATCAGCAAAGATGTCATTGCCACTCATCTCTCGCAGTTTTGCATTACTCAGTGATTTGTCAGTGGATGATGGAGGAACGTCTCCCTTGAATATGTCATTTCCCGAAAGCTCTGTAAATTTCTGGTTATATATTTTCTTGGCTGTCTTCATAAGAGGTTCCTCATCGGACATAATATTGCTCTGACCTCCAGCAGGCTATGAATTTGATCAATTAGGAACCAGTTAGATCTTTGAATTATGTAGAAAATAAGGAATAGAACAAAAGGCATGCATATAGAGAAGAAAAGAAGAATCTTGAAGGGTGAGAAAGACCAAAATGGAGAGCAAATTGTAAGCTTGAGCCAGAAATGTGGATGAAATTGAAACCAAGCATCCCCTGTGCTGAAAAAAATATACTGTGACATGCACATACACAAACCCTTATCCTAGGAACTCATTATATATAAATAAACCATATGGATGAATCTATTTAGTGCATAACTTCCTGATGCATCAAATCTAAGATATTCTCTATTGCCAACCTAGTCGTGAAGGCGTTCGCAACCCCTCCCAACATAAATCATATAATTCCTACTCTGCAATATATTTATATACACATGCACACACACACAAATATGTAGGGAAAGAGAGAAAGATCATCACTTATGTGTATGCATCTATGCAATTCACTCACATTAGAAACTTTGACAGATGTGCGTACATCTTGTGGAGCAGATTCTCCTATTTCTATGCTTCCTCTCAAGTGCAATGTACGAGCAGTTAATGGCCGAGGTAAAATTTCAGGAGGGGGTGCAAAGATGTCATGTCCACTAAGCTCCTTGCACTTTGCATCAGAAAGCTGCTTCTGCAACTTTGCGTCCTCACTTTCCAGTGTCCCACTTAACTCACGCTGTTTTGCAACCTCAGGCAGAGAGGTAGGCTTTTTGGGAGATAAACCCTCTTCGTCACCAAATGAGATATGGCTAATTCCGACAACAGCTTGCTGGCAATCCCAACCAAATTAGATACAAGTTAATATGAACAGAGATCAGTGTTTTCATAGAATTTTAGATCAACAAGAAAGTGACAGTCACCTGGTACATGCGTATTCCTGTCTTGTTAGTTGGAGTAGGGTTGGCACTGCCAGGTTCTACTGTTTCACTTTCTCCATGAAATATGCCACTACCAGTCATCTCTTTCATTTTATACCCTGAACAAGGTTTCCTGAAAGTCACAAAGGTTTAGAAACCTTGGAGAAGTAGAATATACACTACCATGGCCCTATGACATCTTGGGACATCAAGAACGAGCAAAATAATCAAATTGGAAAATGGAAGTTTCTTTTTAATGCATCAGTTGATTGGACTTGATTACAGATTCATTACTCCATTTGCATCAAACATCGTGGTATCAGTAAAGACACGCACAATGAGGCACAAGGAAGAGACACACAAACTACACTAGTAAGGAACTTCTTTTTTGCGGAAAACACAAGGAACATAATCTTATGAATATTCTGCCACTTTTTTGTCACTCTCAGTCTCGTTGATATCTTACTGATTTCTGGTCCTAAAAAATGGACAAAGCTAATGGATAATCAATGTGTTATGTTAATCCTGCATAGATTGAATGGCAAGATTCCCCTTTGAATGACATTAAACCAATGTTTGTAAAACAAAAGGAAGTTGATCACTTCTAAATTACATGAAACTGATTCCACTTGAAACTGATAAAAATTAACGGCACATCTATACACGTAATAAAAATTCATTTATATTCTGAATGAAGTACTGCCACAATAAGCAAAATTAAGCACTAGCAGCCTGCATCAAGTGCTAAAGCTGTATAGGTACCAAACTTCTAATGAAAACTTTGATGCAAAAAAAAGAAAGAAAAGGCTTTTGAACGCTACATAAAATGCAAGTTTTGTAAAGCACTGAAAACTAATCCATGTAGCATATAAGTAATTATAAATACAGTCATAAAATTGCTTAAAAACATTTTCTTCAGTTTTCTTAAAGTTTAGGCAAGAATATGGATTATCACAAAATGGCTTGCCCATACAGAACCTATACACCTGTCTCCAACTAACAAAGAAATGCCATATTTGACTATAGTGACACCGAATATTACGATCTCTATGGTTTCAATCTCAAGCTACTCCTATATGAATCAATTTGAGAACCCAATTTTAGATCCAAACATTCTGGTTCCGTCTTAAGATCGCGCAATTTAATTTAATAATTCAGAAATTTCTTTATTCAACATAATTCAGCAAGAGAGAGTTTTGAATAATAATTTATTCAAAATCACCCGGCGAATAAGTAGATCAATCACAGATCATTGAATAAATCAACCTTCAGTAATAAACTAAAACCACGAAAAGCGGAAAATGTTTATAATATTTAAAATAAAAATTACATTTGGCGCAAAATAAAGAGTCAACCTTAGTAAATATATCTCAAACCGTGAAATTGCAAACTAAACGTAGCGAAAACCGTGAATAATGAGAAATAAAATAAAAATCTAAACTACCCTCAATGTGCGCAAATTGCCACGCAGTAAAAAAATAAAATAAAATAAAATAAATTGAAAATACGTAAAAGAAAGAAGGCAAAATTTGAAAATTATGAGAGGAATAAGCGGAAGCAGAAGCAGAAGCAGATCTCACCGTTTGTTTAAACTTTCGAATTCCTCATCCGTCACTTGACCTCCAAACACAACCTTACGGATCCCATCCGACGGCTAAGATTATCCCCAAACACAAACAAATTAACATTTTTCTTAAATAGAAAAATAAAAATAAAAACAAGGTGAAATTACAAATGAGTACCTGGTGGGAACGCGTGGCAGAGCGAGAAGCAGCGGAGGCAACGGCAGGAGAATCGGCTGGGGGATTCTCGGACCAAGTGAGCAGATCTGCTGTGGATGTGTGTGGCTTTCTCACCGGAGTGCTCCTCTCCATTCTTTTTTTTCTTTTTCTTATTCTTATTCTTCTTAATATTATTCCTTTCTTCTTTTTTGTTTTCACCAATAACAACAACAACTGCAACAATCACTTGCCCGAATTAGAAACCAATCTGAAAAAATAGTCACAGTGAGAAACAAAGACAGAGGATTTGGTCTTTCTCGTCGTCCCCAAGTTACTCTAAAAAAAACAACCAAAGCACTGTGTGTTAGTGAGTGTGTGTATTCGGCTATTCGCTCTCTCTCACTCTCGCTTCAGGCAGAGTGGGGTCGTTTGGGAAATGACGATGATGTCCTTCACCTGATCTGTAACTTTCTTTGCTTTTTATTTTGTTTTAGCTTTTGCTTATAGTCTTGTTGCTTCTACTTTTATATGTGGGCTCTTTTGGGTTTGGGAGTGGATTGGAAGGGAAACTATTCTGGACTTATAAACAAAGAAAAAAAGAAAAAAAGGAGTAGCAGCTACTCTTTCTTGGGTTTTAAAACAAAGAAATGTTTTTTTTAAGGATAAAAATAAAGGGATGGATGGGATATTATAAAGTTTATAACTGTCCACTCAATCTCTCTCTCTCAAGTCATAACAACTACTAAATTTGAATCTTGTACCGCCCTTTCTGATTTTTTTTTTTTTTTTTTTTTTAATGTTTTTTCTAAGTCCAGCATGTGCAACGAATGTACCGTCACGTGCCGGTAATTAAAGAAGATCTACCGGTTATTTTAATCTACAGGGAATTACTATGATCTCCCCCCAAGTTTTGGGGTACCGAAACTGCCCAGTGAAAGTCTTCCTCCTAGTCCCACACTATGGGTGTGGTTTGTGAATAGTTCCTTTCGAACTTTGGTAATTGTCCCTTAATTAAATGTGACAGTGATTTATACATTCAATGAGGGTGGTTACGGTACCCTACTGAAATTTTTAGAACTTTTTATTCTAGGGTTCATCTATTAAGTGATTTTGTTATTAAATTTATATTGATTATTTTTGCTTTCATATTTTAATTACATGAAATATATAATTATAAACATTTTTTGAATATGTCTTTTACTATTATTATTCGCAAATCACAGTACTTATAAAAATTGCATAATTCACCTAGAATTTTATATAAGATATATAAAATGGTGTGCTTGATACACATAACTTGTAACAGTGATTATCACACTCATTCAGAAAAAGGAAATGTTTATCACACATTTTTATAAAAGAATTTCGTGCAATAAATAAAAGTCACAGAATATCATGTGCTGAAAGTTGACAATTGTTTCTTAAAATGATAAAGTAGGTGCAATTATTAATGCTTTTGTGATCATGTTGGCAACTGGCGGGTTCTACTTCTACATTTAGGCATTTAGCATGGTCAAAGCTTTCCAAGGTAATTGTGACTTCGCATAATGTAGTACCTAGCTAGAGACATTTTTGAAGAAGGAGCTCTTTTTGCCACAGCTTCTCCAACAAGCACATCATCTTCAACCCTCCACCCATGTGAAAACTGAGAATTCTAATCCCATAAGCTTCATTCGTGGGGCATGTCCAAAAAAGTTTCACGTGAAGTGAATGGGCATCGATCATGATAATATTTCTGATCCTCATATGCTTTTTTTTTCCCACCTTTACTTGGAGTTTTAGGCTTCTCTCTTTTCTTCTTCGGGAAAAAAAGTAGATGTAATTATAGAGAAAAGGAACTAATCACTCCACTCTATTGAACAAAACAAGGGTAGTGCTGTCATTTTCATAAGGGGCATTTCCGTCCTGTAAAGTTGGAATATATTCGTTGTGAGGATCATAACGATATGTAACGACAACGTAATGATAAAGTGATCCGTTAGACAAAATAATTCCCCCCAGTTGCCTATAGGCACCCATTACGGGAACTGTGATTTTTGAATTCTAAATTCTAATAATATCCCAGAATTCAAAAATCTCCATTTGAATGAAATGTTTTTGAAACTAGCACTAATTAGTAATTACTACAAAAACTAAAAATTAAATATACACCAAACATTTTCTCTTTTATTATTTATTTGTCGTCTTATTTATAGCTTCAGTAGACCAAACATATACACTTAGGAAAAGAGTGATGATGTTTAGGTCCATTAGGCACGCTCGAGCCCAGTGGGCCTCACCACATGCCCAAGTAAACTGGTTAAAATAATAATATATAAAAAAATTCCTTCAACAAGAATGCGTTCGTTTCTTCAAAAAATTAGTTTAAAATTTTAAAAGTCAAGGACAGAAAAAAGAAATTTGATTCTGATCATATCATGTCATGATTTTGGGGCAATAATTCCAGAAATCTCGTGCAAAACCTCTCATCACAATGATTGACTAAAACTTAAACTACGCAAGAATCCTAAAACTAAACTATACAAGAATCCTAAGATTGACTTTGAGAGATTTTAATTTTTATAATCAGAATTCAATTTTCACTTCATTAATCAATAGCTGTTAAATCAAGGTGCACCTGCCTTTCATTTCATTAATCAAGGCAGGTACCTCTTTTAAGTTTTAACCAACCAATTGTGTTACCCGCTGTTCATAGCAACACTGCTTGTGCTTGCTGTATGTGAAATGTTGCCAAAGTTTTTCTGAGCTCTGTCTATCAAATGACCCACATTTGAGTCATTGTGCTCCTCTGCTTGCAAAGCTTTTATCACCATACTGGCATCACCTTCGAGTATTATATCCTATGGCCCTATGTCTCTCAAACTGACTTTGGGAGAATTTAGAATACAGAATCTCAAATGGTCCTCATTATTAGACTTTAGGATAGATTAATCTTTTGGTTAAGAATTATTAAAGTTTTATTTTTTTATTTTTTGTCAGAATCACTAAGATTGAGTATGCATTTTGTAACACTCCTTTATTTCATGATGACATCCCGAAAAAAGTGGAATGTTAAAATAGTCGTGTTAGTTTATATAAAAAAAATAAGTCGTACCAATCTGCCACTAAAATTATAGATTATGGTTTTTTTATTTTGATTTATCAATGTAAGATGTGTAAAAATACTAAAGATGTCAGTTATTCTCTTCACACGGTTTCGTGCTTTCAATTTCATCTATATATATTTATATACATTTGATTGTGTCAATTTTATACTTCAAGTTTCAAAATCAAGATTATTCAATTATAAAGTGTGATAATTTCATCCCAACTTTTAAAGCTACAGTAGTAATCCTCTTCTCCAAAAAGTTTCATCATTTTCTGATAGCGTAGATTCGATTCTCGGGATCTTTAAAATATACGTGTGTATGAGTTTAGATTAGAATTTCAATTATATATATTAAAAAAAAAAATCCCAACTTAAATTGAGGAACAAAAATTTACAAAATTAATAATTGAGGACTTGAGGGACAAAATCGACACAATCAATATATGGATGAAAATTACCATTTGGTAGAGGACCAAAAGTTTAGTTTGTGCCTGTTCTTTCTTTTTCTTCAGGTTTCAAAGGGACCCCATTTCTGGGTCTGGGATTCATCGATCGTTACCAAACTAGGATGCTCTACCGCATCCTAGTTTTTATTTAAGTAGATAAATAAAAACGGACCTACCGTTAGAACATACCTTTTTCTTTTTCAAGTAAGCAACTTAGAACTTACCCAAAAGACCGAGAAGAAAGGAGGAGGATTCCTTGAAGAAGCTGTAACGTCAGTCTTTACTAGATTTGTATGAATTGTGAATTTCATCTAAACAATTAAATAATATTAATTTGCTTCTGAGATTCTATCAAAAAAATTAAATAATATTAATTAATGTTGCTACTGAACTAATAACTACTACCATCATGATGAAAAGTTGGTAAGTACCAATGTACCCTACACTGAGAGTAGGTAGCACAGCTGTCAGTCACTCTGTCGTCTGAGTATTTTAGTTTGCTAATAATCATTCATGGCTGCACAAACTATATAATAAAAGTTGAAACAGTCTGGATTCTGAAAATACCTGCTCACATATTCGACAATGTAAGGGCCTGTTTGGTACGTGTTTTCGTTTTTTGTTTTGGTTTCGTGACTTTTTACTTTATTGAAGTTGGAACTTTAATCCTGATTTGAATTCAAGATTGTAAAAAAAATTCTGTTTGGTACATAGTTTTGGTTTCACAACTGAAATCATAATTTAAAAAAAAAAATTGTGTTTGGTACATAGTTTTGATTTTTAGATTCAGTTTTTATTATTATTATTTTTTCCTTTTATCCCCACCACCCACGTATTACACCACTTTATTTACTTTTTCTTTTTTCCCCCACCACCCACATACCCCCCCTCCTCCCTTTCTTTTCTCTTCTTATCTACTGCCCAGATCTCACCCTCCAGCCAGATCTCAATCCAACTCAAACCCGGTTTCTTTTCTCTTCTTCCTTGTCCTTCAACAGCAGAAATATTGACATTTAAATTTTTATTTTTTATTTTAACAGAAGCTGCCTCACTCTGAAACAAAGAGGCCTCAACACCACTAACTACAACAGGTACAGGAGGTACGGTTCCATTTTGAAGCTGATAATAAGCTACAGGCTCAACACCTCCTCCTCCGGCCCGTGATTTGAAGTGAGAAGAGATGGGCCTTGGAACGCCGTAACGGAGAATAACGATGAAGAAGAAGAACGGTAACGCCGTAACGCCGTGGAACGCCGTAACGCCGTAACAGCAGAAGAGATGGGCCTTGGAACGCCGTAACGCCGTGGGTTTCAATGGGTTTCGGAGTTTGGGTTTTGGTAGCCATGGTTGTTTATGTTTCGGTGGTCTTGGTGGATTGATCTTGGATTTGTGGTTTTTGGTCTGGGATTGAATCGGCTTCTTGTGGTTTTGCTCTGTAATGGCCGAGAGCAAGAGAGAGAAGCAGTGAAGCTTCTGGAGGAGAGAGAGTGAAAATGGGAGAAAAGAAAAAGTGGCCCAGTAACGGTAATAAACTGGGACCCACAAAAAAATTAAGTCTGGATTTGAATCCGGTTTGGATTCAAAAACAGGTAGAAGGCTGAACTCAAAATTGGCATGGGACCCACATAAAATTCAAGTTGGGATTTCAATACTCATTTGAATCTAATGTACCAAACATATTTTTTTAATGTGGGACCCGCGATTTTTTGGATTTGAATACAGAATCAGGTTTTGAATCGCGTGTACCAAACACGCACTAAGTGTTCCACATGAAGGGAATTAAAATCTTACAGCTATTTCTTCTTCTTCTTCTTCTTCTTCTTCTTCTACCAAGTGTTGTCTAATGTCTTCCACAAGCCATCTATCTTTATTTATTTTATTTTATTTTGGGATTTTTCTTCCAGTTTTACGTAATAACAGCATAATCGCTATCTCCCTCGTGCAAATTTATTGAACAACATTAATGAAATGTTGAAAGGTATTTAGTTTCCATATTAACATGAGTGAATCATGGACGGATTGATACGAGTCCATTGTGGGATATGAATTAATCAATAATATTTTATAATTCTAATTCAAAATATATAATTAATTGATAATGTACCCCTTTTTTTTTTTAATAAAATGATAGATATTTATTAATATTATGAAGCCAAGATTATAGATGTAAAGATGATAACTTGTATACAAGTCTAACTACAAACCAGAACAACATAAACAAGAACAGGAAAAAAACATTATATAACCAAACCACATAGCTTAGAACAAATAAAGAAAACAGACTCGACATAGCAGCTGGAGTAGCAACTGGCGATGGCAGGAGCCATGAGCTGATAAACAGCAATCTGAACACAGCATCTAAATTGATATCATGCTTGAGTCAGGGAAACAACAACATTTGGTTAAGTTTGGAACAATCCTAATATTGCTGGAGAAACCACACCAGAGCAGCACAAAGTTTAGTCTGAGTAAAAAAACTGCTGATCTGGAACCCAAGAAACAAAAAGGCCAAATCTTGAACAGAACACACTAGATCTAACAGAGAAAAAAAAACAAAGAGTCCAGATCTGAGTCAATGGCTCCAGATCTAGAACATCAACAACCTGCAAAAGAAAAAAACCACACAAAGTGAACAAAAAAAAAAAGCAGGAGGGAGAAAAACCTCCACTTCTCCGAGCTACCCAAAAAGGAAGTATTGAAAAGGGGGAGAAGAACCCTTTGAAAAGATAAAAGAAAGAGAAGAAATGAAGCAAAAAAAAGAGGGGGGTGGGGGCACGGCAGCCATGGAGGCTACCGCACCCCAGATTTTCTTTTTTTCTTCTTGGAGAGGACGAGAGCACATAATCTCAAAAATTCTAGATTCAAAATCCAATAATTTGGATAATATACCTAATATAACTCTTATTAATGTAACATCATTTAATAATTTTCTATTAGTTTTTTTTCCTCTTACAAATACATTGTCGTACTTAGATTACATTGTCCTTATACCTTCCAAGCTTACAAATATCAAGATTATCATAGATTAAAATAACTATCTACTTTATAAAATGTTTAAATTGTAATTTTTTAATTTAAAATTATATATAAAACATGATTTTATGAATCGAATAGTAAATAACATTATATTGGAACAAAATTTGACGTACTTGTTAAAAATAAATGAAATGCACATTTCTCTATATTTTTTTATTACATTGTTCAAATTTTATAAAAATGTGTGCAAGGAGATGTGCACAAATCATGACCTATTTTTTTTATTAGTACACATTAATTTAAATTAAAACGCAATACTTTATTTCTTTATTACATTATTAATTTTGTATTGGTAGTAAATGTATTTTTAGCCTTGTATTGAGATATTTAAAATAAAAAATGTTAATTATATAATGTATACTAATAATATATTATTTAATAGGAAGAATGCATTTTTTAAAATACCAACCAAACACAATTTCTTTCAACATAATCACTTTTTATAAATAATTTCAATATTTTACCAGAAGCACTATTTTCACCAAAATGCATTCTAGAAAATGTATTCTCGAGAATGTATTATAGCAAGAATGCATTTTCTAGAATGCATTCCCAAAATAGAGGATCCAAATACAAGCTAAGACTTGGTTGTTGTTATTATCAACCAAATAAATGAAAGATGTCACCATTTAGCTTTTGATACCGAGTATATAGGTCTTCGTGAGAACCATCTTATTGCTTCATTATTATTATTTTTGCTAAATCTTTGCTTCGTTATTGATTGTTCTACTTTCTTAATCTTATATCTTTCATTTAAAATCCAAGTATTAGAGCACGTTAAGCTTGCTTGCTCTTCTTGTTTCATCTTTATCTTGTCGGCCACTTCCATCATCATCATATTTATCAATTTTTATTATCTACCCCCTCTTTTTTCTTTTTCACATTCAATATTAAATGTTACTGCTTGTTTATATTCATGCGTATTTTCTATGCAGTAAAGGAATTTTTTTTTAATCGTTGATATCAATGGGGGCAAATTTTCTAATTTTTTTTTAATTTTTTATGGACTTCTCATTAAGGGGAGTTAAGTGTTGTTGTTTTTGTGATCTGCTTTTGAAACACCTAATTTAGTTCATTAAAAAGAGTAGTGTAAGTCATTTTGGAAGACAACATTTTCAATTTTTTGGATTCAATTTTTGCAAGTTTCGCATTTCAAATACGATCGTAGTTGATGGCAGTGTTAGGCAGGGGCGGCGCTACTTGTAGCTCAAGGTGTTCAAATGAACACCCTGAGTTCTTAAAAAAATGCTTTAGTTCTTAAAAAAGTGAAGAAAAAAAAAATTATATATACACATTGAACACCCTAAATTGAGATCTTGAACACCCTGTTCCTCTTTTTCTTCTTCTTCTCCGTGTCTCCGCCCCTTTAAATAAAATATCAAATACTTTTTATTTAAGATTCTAAAGACCTGATCCTATTTAATATTCCACTTCAGTGCTATTTTATTTTCTTTGCCTTGGGAACCACAACATTTTACTGTTTATTCTCTCATACTCTTAACATGTTATCTCTTGTCTCTCGATCCCTCTCAATCATAACAATAGGGTAAGTTTTCGTTTGATTCAAATAAAGCAGTTCTAATGATTTCAACTTTTTTTTTTTTATTGTTTATAATTAGAAAAATATTGTAAAGCTTCATGTATTTATATATATATTTAATGATATGAGTATATTCAAGTTCTCATTTTATTAGATCTTATATAATTTAAGTTTTTTAATGGCTATTTGAAATTTTAAAATATTTCAATGACCACCCTAAAAAAAATTTCTGGAGCCGCCATTGGTGTTAGGTATTGACTATACGACCTTTATGATTATAAAAAAAAAAAGACTATACGACCTTTATAATAGTAAGCCTAAAACAAGATTAACGTGTGATATTACAAAACTGCTCATAGTTTTTTAGAAAATCATAGTCTACATTATTTATTGTAATATGCTGATATATAATATCTTAATAATTTTTTTGATGAAATAATATCTTAATATATTAGAAGCATGTATTAGAAGAATATAAGACATGTGATAAACTAATAAATATGATTTTTGTTTGATTTATAAATTTTCTAAATGTGATTTTTTCATGCTTGATTTTTTTTTTTTTTTGTTCATGATTTGGCCCATAGAAATGAAAATTATGATTTCATTTTTGTAACCTCTAAAGAGTTAACCTATTTTCCATTGAGTGAGCACTAGCACCTCATGTCAATCTTTTTAGAAAAGCTTCATTTTGATTCAAATATGTGCTTATCCAACACTCTTTTTTGAATTCTGATGTTGTGGATGCATGCATCCTCTCAATTTAACTTGAAATTTATTTATATTTTATGGTTAATATTTTGTTTCTTGAATATTACACCTCTTAAAATTTCAAATAAAGTGACACCAAATATATTTTTAGATACATAATATCTCATCAGAACCATGACATCTTCACTTCTTCCATTCTATTATTTAAAATTCAACCACATAAGAATGCATAATTGCATATCAAACATATGCTGTTTAATTTCCCAAGTCCCATTTGTATTGCACAAGATATCAGGTAGTTTAAGTGCTAATTCTCTCCGAAAACAGCCTAAGCACAGGATGTTAATACTACAAACTCAGGAGTCATGCTTAACTAAATGAGTTGAGCCTCATGCACTCATCCATCAATTAACAAGTGGATCCACATCAAGATTGTTAAATATTTGAAGCTAAGGACATGGCTTCATTTGATAAGATTGGTTTAATAACTAAACATCAATTAATTTCAATAAACTAATGATTAACTTGATAGAATGCGAATGGGTGGGGGCTGACAGCTGACTTGTATTCATGCTTGGCCAATGAAGGAAGTTGTGTTGGCAGGAGGATGAAGATGACACACATTATCAACAACCTAAATGGGCCAAATGCAAGAAAACTTGCATCTGGTGTGATAATTACCTTCCGAAAGAGACCACCTAGCATTCAGTCTAAGGTCAGAGAACACAGTCTATTATAATATCTTAGCCACCAATCACGTAAAACTTGGATTGAGAATTTGAGATCCCTCATTTTACCCTCTAAAAAAATCACTTTTTTATTTTTTTACTTCTTTTACTACTTCAATGATTAAGTTAAATCATCAAGATTGTTATGTTACTTTTACACTCTTATCAGTCTATCAGATGAATTGCCCAATTTGAACACAGACAATGAACCAAAGTTTATATAAGTCATAACGAATTGTAAATTAGATCTTTTTTTATGTTCATCTTATCAATGTATTGTAATTTAGATCTTTTGTATGTTCATCTCATCAACATACCAAAATCACATACAAAGCAAGTCATAGACTATTCATCAAATGAATGCATAATTTACAATGTTCATATAATTTCAAAAAATTATAAATAAATAAAAAAAATGTCACACAAATGGGATTGTACGGCATAAATGATAAATCCCAACAATAAAAAGTGTAAGTTAACTTTATAACTAAATTGTGCTTAATGGGGGTATTCATAGAACCTGAACACCTAACTCACCCATCCGATCTGAATCAACCCTGTGACAAACAAATGGTCTCAATAAGATCGATAACAACAACGGGTTTTCAGCCTTTCAAACCTGACCATTATCGGTCGATCGGGCGTGGGTGCATGTCACCCGTCAAATCCAACCCACCCATCACCCTTCCCCACCCCCTGCTATCAGTGACCATATAAATCTAGCACCATTGACCACCAAAACCCATCTTTCTCTCCGACCAACCTCCTTTTCCTTTACCAAATTTAAAATTTTCCAACCGTGAATTTGAAAACCCAATTTCATTGAGTATTCCAATCGAATTGGACAGTGGCAAGTTCCATTTCTCATCACTTGAAATAGTCAGGCCGAGTGGTGGGTTTACCACCCACGCGACTCCAATTGAGACTTAAAGAATCACTTTTTTTTTTTTTTTGTTGTTGTTGTTGAAAATAATAGATGTATATTATTCATATCCATGTAAAAATTCAAATAGGCTAATTTGTGTGGTGCCAAGTTTCCTATCAGCTCCTAACAGGCAAACAGCCTAACACAGCTCTTGAATTTCCAAAAGAAATTACTTGCATTGATATTTCAGTAATAATGTATGTCACCAACCATCAGTTTCATAGATCAAAGAAAACTGTGGCTTGCTTGCTCTGCTTGGCGACTTGGCGTATATATTATCTTAATCAAAATGCAGTGAGGCACTATTTTTTAAGAAAATAGGCACGTAGCTCTTAAACAAACCTAGGTGAAGTCGTTAAAAAAAAAAAAAAGAAAATGAAAATCGCCCACCGTGGGGCTCGAACCCACGACCACAAGGTTAAGAGCCTTGCGCTCTACCAACTGAGCTAGACGGGCTTACAACTTGGGAGTTGGTAATTTCATATTTGTTTTTTTCTTGGTGTTGTGCATGCCTGTTTGATTTCAAAATAGGCACGAAGCTCTTAAACACCTGGTGAAGTATAAATTATAAAAAGGAGAACAGAAAACGAACGCCCACCGTGGGGCTCGAACCCACGACCACAAGGTTAAGAGCCTTGCGCTCTACCAACTGAGCTAGACGGGCTTACAACTTGGATGTTGGTAATATCTTATTTGTCTTTATCTACGTCTTTCATGCCTGTTTAATTTGAAGTACTTTGTATTCCTGGATATTTGGGATCGTGACTCGTGAGGGTGAGACGGACCATTTCTCCAAGTGCCATGTTTACCTACGTAGCTTTTTTGGATTTCTCAAAAATTACTTTTCGTGGGGTATTTTGTACCCGTTTGAAATCCCATTAGGATTTAGGAGTAAAAAGCATATTTTAAAATGTAATACCCAAATTTTGATAAGAAGAAAAGAGTATGATTTGTCAAATTTTTTGACTCGTGACTCGTGAGGGTGAGACGGACCATTTCTCCAAGTGCCATGTTTACCTACGTAGCTTTTTTGGATTTCTCAAAAATTACTTTTCGTGGGGTATTTTGTACCCGTTTGAAATCCCATTAGGATTTAGGAGTAAAAAGCATATTTTAAAAATGTAATACCCAAATTTTGATAAGAAGAAAAGAGTATGATTTGTCAAATTTTTTGACTTCAAAACGTTCTTTTGACAAAAAACATAATAAGGAAATGGGTTCTCAAACGTACGCAAAACTTAGTTAGAGTTATAAGATGCAACAATATTATTTTTGAAAGATAATTAAATATAATGTAATTACGTGTTTGAATTTAATTAAGAAACATAATATATTATATCTATGTTTTATCCTTTTTATTTTGAATCTTGTTTCATTTTAGTTTCTAATTTTTTTTTAGACAATTTTAATTTTATCTTCACCGAATTACGCTGCTAATAGTTTGTCACTTAATTACAATAAAAAATATTTAAGTAGTATACAAAGAGTCACGTTAGCAATTAGACTTAAAAAATGGCAAAAGTTCACTTTTCGTTCCTATAATTATAGGGTGTTTCCTCACAATCTTTGGCAACGTCTTTGGTCTGCTTCAATAGTTTTGTTTTGTTTTGACTTATTATTTATTATTTTTATCTTTAAGTATAATATGGAATGAATAAGGTTTTAATGGGATTGTAATTATGTAAGAGAGGTCTTATTCTTTTATCTAAAGAAAATATGATATGACATTGTTTTATTGGAGTATATAAACATTGAATTTTACACCGAATCTATATAGAATTTAATCTATTATATAATAATCCAATTTTTTTTTTAATTAAGGGGAAGAAAATAAAAATCACTTGATGCAAACATAAATTTATTTACTTAATAATTTGATAGGTACAAATTTACAATAATGAGGAAATGAATTTGAATCATGTTTTTCATCATGACAACGTCACTACAATACAAAGACAAATTCTAACCCTCAACTATTATTTATAGCAACAACAATAACAACAAAAAACAACTATTATTTTGGTAATTTTTTTTTTTTTTTTTTTTTTTTTTTTTTTAATCTTGGCTGTCCGGGTCAGCGTTCCGTAAATACGAACACCTCGACTAATTCTTGGGGGACACGCAATACCCTATTAACATGTATACCACGATAGGCGTAAAGTTTTACCTTATGTGACCTTTAGGAGTTACTCTAATATAGTATAATAATTATGTTTAATTATTTGTACGGTCCAATGTTTTAAATATTCCATTGTATAAGATATTTCAAATTCAATATGAATTTTTAGCGTGCATATCTAGTTTGGAATGATTAAAGTGGTTGTGTTTAATTGCCGAATTATCCAGTCAATTCATGCAATGTGGCCCATTCTTGTTCTCTAGTGGAGAGCATCGAGCCCCATACAAAAAAAAGAAAATTCAGGTAAATGTTGTAACTTGTAACACGTTCACTGCCACTGCTCCTCTTTTCTTTCAAGATTTTTATTTTCTTCTCCAAATCCAAACAACTGAATTTCAAAGCATAAACTAACAGAGAAAGAGAGAGGCAACGGTTATGGCGGCAGTTATCAACAACCTCTCGTCGGTGTTGCTTCCGAGTCAACTCGGTAACTCGAGGCGTTGTTTCTTCAAATCCTGTACTCGACCACGTGTCTTCGATAAACGCATTTTCGCAGCAAAAGTTCGAGCTTCTTCAACTGCCTTTGTCGAGACCAAGCCGCCAACGGTAACTAAATTCCTCTCCGCCTTTGCTATTTCCTTTGTCAAATTCTTGAAATTGAATTTTTTTTTTTTTTTCATTACACAATTGTTGCTTCTGTTTGGCTGCTGAGAAAGTGGTAGAAATGGATGCGAGAGGAAAACTGAAGGCTATGTTTGGGTCTATGGTTGAGTGGTACTAACCGGAGATCATCGGATTCTATGGAACCAAACAGAGTCTTAAGAATTTTTTATTGCTCTAATTTTTCATTGATTCAAATTTAAATTTGTGTGATACACTATCTAGTCTAATTGCAATTACAAGCCTACAAATCAATAATAATAATACAAATATGATTGTTAAGTAGTTGACAAATTTAAACTGTATTTTTTAAAAATGTTTAGGATCCTATTGTGGTTGAAAAGGAGGATAGCAGCAGCAAGAACATATTAGCTTGTCCCATATGCTACGAGTCGATAACGTTGATTGGGAATCGGCGCTTATCTATGTAAGTAATTTCATTTGATGGAATGGTTTTGCTGCAATGTAATTGAATTTCAGTTTGTTGTGCTTCACTAGCTTGATTTCTGATTGTATTGGATAAATTTTCGGCAGAGAGTCTGCTGCCGGGTCTACTTTAGAATGTAAAACTTGTAAGAAGTCTTACTTCGGCAACCAAACACATTTTGACCTGACGGCGGCTAGTGGGGCCAAGAACTATGGTGAAGCGATGCCAGCTTCCACAGAGCTTTTCAGGTGGGGAAATTGTTTATTAATTTCAATTATTGTACCTATACTGTGGCTTCTTACACTTTTTAGAGTAGATGTTTATTGGGGATGGATTAGAGCAGAAAACAGAAGGGTTGAAGAACATTTAGATGCAAATTCACCCAGTTTTTCCATATTTGAAGCATTGTGTGAACTGTTTATAAGTTTAATTAGGCTCCATTTTGGAGTTAATTCCAATAGTATCGCCTTATTTCAGATTCTGGATAAAGAACTTCACTGCGTATATTAGGTCCTTTGTTGTCAAAGTTGGTATTTTTGGCTTGTTCTATGGCATAGATAGTGTTTGAACGTTGATCAAATGTTGTTGCTGATGCCATTCTCTCATACTGCATCGGTGCGGTTGTTTAATTTGAATCATATGATGGTATTGACTTGATTGCATCTCTTATCATGTGTATTTTTTGTTTGCTGGATCAGGTTTCCATTGATATCTTTTCTCTATGAGAGGGGCTGGCGTCAAAGTTTTTCTGTCTGGGGTGGTTTTCCAGGCCCAGAGAAAGAGGTGATTTGAATGTGGTGATTTGAATGTTCATCTACTTCTTTATTTTATCTCTTGCAAAAAGATTTACAAAATACTTCTATACTACATTTCAATTACAGTTTATTTTATGGGTGGCATGTAAAGCTATTCAATTATTAAAAGAAATTTCAGCTTTGAGCAATGCAGTTGAAATCAGGTTCAACAGATATTTAGTATATGAAGGTTTCTTGGACATTATGTGGAAATTAAATCAACCCGTCATGTCTGTTTTGTATCTGATGTGAAAATCAGTATTCTAGAATAGCATCATTAAATCCTGGAATGCTCTCCCATTATGCATGTTGTGGATGATTTGGCGAGAGTGTAATAGTCGAATTTTTGATGGTGTAGAAAGTCCAATTCATGTTATCAAGTAATCTTAAATTTGTATCTATTTCATGATAGTTCTCATATAATATTGAAGTGATGTAAAATAGTCACACAAATCAGTGGATTTTTCTTTTTGAATGTATCCACTTAGGGTTGCTGAGCTACTAACTGCATAGTGATCTGGCTGCAGTTTGAATTGGCGAAGGATTTCTTGGACCCAATTTTAGGTGGAAATATTGTTGATGCCAGTTGTGGGAGTGGGTTATTTTCAAGACTATTTGCCAAGAGTGGATTGTTTTCTCTTGTTGTTGCTCTGGACTACTCAGAGAACATGTTGCAGCAATGTTATGAATTTATTAAGCAGGAGGAGAACTTTCCCAAAGAGTACAGAATTTTAACTTTTATATTTAAATTCATTACATAAGACAAGTGAACTTCATAATTATCATTTGATTTTTTAATCTGATGGAGTTTGTTTTCTGTCAGGAACTTAATCTTGGTCAGAGCTGATATCTCTAGGCTTCCTTTTGTTTCAAGTTCTGTTGATGCTGTGCATGCCGGTGCTGCTCTACACTGTTGGCCTTCACCATCAGCAGCTGTGAGTATCTCTTCTATATGTGGTATTTGAAGTAAATTTTTTTCTCTTGCACAGGGTTCCCCTATAAAAATTTCATTGATTACCTTCTCACATTGTTATTTATTGGGAAATAATTCCCTTAAATCAAATGGACCCCAATTGTTCAAAAGGAATGTAATTTACTTTTCTCTCTTTTTTTTTTTTGCTTTGTGTATAAATTTTTTAATTTTGTCTTCATTTCTATTTGTGTATGAAATTTGCCCCTAGAATTATCTTGATTACATTTTCTCTTACATCTTCCTTGTGGATTACTGTGTTATTAATATTGACTAAAACATGAGAGCAGTAGAATTTTGAATCTCCCCTCACCTTTCCCTTAGGGTCAAAACTTACTTATCAAAAAAAAGAAAAAAAAGCAGGTGAACTTGTAAATTGTTTGAATGGCTGAGCTTTAATAAGTGGCAAATGCATTGTGCTAGTCAAGGGAAATTTTATTCAATATATTTTGTGAAGGGTAAAAAATGTTGTCAGATTTTGGTTTAGTCTATATGTAAAGACTTATCTACTTGTGGATCTTTTAGCTTCAGGAATCCTATCTAATTTCTGTAGTACATAGGTTACAAATTTTGAAGGGCATGTCTCTATGCATCTTCTGGTGTTGTAGTCCCCGCACTTCATCCAATATTACTGTAATGCCTAACATCCCAACATTCGTTATTTCCACGTGATTTTTTAGCTACGGTTTTGTAGGTAGCTGAAATAAGTCGAGTTCTGCGACCTGGAGGAGTGTTTGTTGCTACCACCTACCTACTTGATGGGCCTTTCGCTTTTGTCCCATTTTTGAGGAGACTACGCCAGGTATACTGTTTCGACTTTGAATCTGGCATGGCTGCTCTGAGATTTAAATCAAAATGCTCCTTTGGAATGGATGATTCGGCATAGCAATTATAGTTTAAATCCAAGGACTTGATTCTCGTTTATCTTCTACCATCATGGTTTCTTATATTTTTGTTGGATATAAGATATAGCTTGGCAACTATAAAAGAAACCATGATATTTGCCAAGCTATATCTTACCTATCAAAAAAATAAGATATAGCTTGGCAAATATCATGGTTTCTTTTATAGTTGCTCTCTAAGATGTTTCCAAATAAGAATGAAGTTACCTGTGCGCTTAGAAGCAGCTAGAATTACATTCCCCAACTTTATTTCAGTCATCATTATATTTGTTTTCTTTGATCTGTGGCTGATGGTGGTAATTTCTTATTATAGAATATAACGCAAATATCAGGCAGCCACATCTTTCTATCCGAACGTGAACTACAAGAGCTCTGCAGAGCCTGTGGGTTAGTTGGTTTTACAAGTATAAGAAATGGGCCTTTCGTGATGATCTCTGCTTCAAAACCCAGCTAAGGATTTAGCAACCTTTTTTGATGAATAAGGATTTAGCAACCTGCTGCTCTGCATCCTGTCCTCACGAGAAATTTTTGGTTTATAGAGCCACATTTATATAAAATGCTGTTACCAAACATCTGAGTTCGAATCTCATATATATTGCGTCTATTTAAATATAGGGAGAGCATGGTGACCTGTTTTGCAAATGAAAATTTTCAGAAGATGATAGTGCAATACAAATAAAGGTGAAAGTTTATATCTTCTGTTATTTTTTTACTAAATCAAGATCAATTCTGCTACTGTTAATTTCTTTTAGACATTTTAGATTTTGGAACATCTCGGTCATTTTTCACCTTTTCTTATCTAGTGTGAAATACGTTGCATTGCACAAGAGCCTTATAGCTCAACAGGTTGGCACCTCCTTCCCCTGGTGTTGTCCAAAAGAGACATCCAGGTTCAAATCCTCCTCTCTCTCATCTATCAAATTATCAAAACAAAAATAAAAAAAATACTTGCATTGTAAAAACTCTTCATTTAATGTCTTGATCGACTTTAATCCATCTATGTGAAGAACATATACATTTCAATCCATTTTGTGAATAATTAACTTAAACAAATTCACTCATCAAAAAAATAAAAATAAAAATTCCACAAATTCATATCATCTAGCTAACCCATAACTGGTAGACAGGCTTTATTGAGGCTCCAGAGCTACTCTTGTCATCCCCATAAGGGCTGCAATAAGGTCAATATGTACTTGATCTATTCATAAGAATGTCTCATTTATTTCATCAGATAATGTAATCTATAAGATGGTAATCAAAGGCTACATAGACAGTGGAGCCAAAAAAATAGAAAATCGATGGTAACTCCTTGCCAGATCTGGAAATTGTCTGCCGACATGTTCTGCTACACACTGTACTCGTTAGACTGGTCAAAATTGGGAAGTTTACAAAGCCAATTTTTTTTTTTCAAATGATGTAAGATTATTTGTATTACCCCCAGAATTGGGGCCTTTTAACAGATTTACCCATTCCACGAAAGCTGGCAAACAAAACTGAAGACCTATTCAACAATCTTAAACCCTTCAGTTCTTGTCAACTAAATTTCTTTCAGGTGCCAAAGAATTTCAGAACAAGCCGGGTATGTGACTTCTGTATATTATGGTACTCGTGTGAGGATTGAACATGCATCTCTCATCACAATAATGAAAAGTTCCTTGTGATTAATACCAGCCAAAAGCTTTGAATTTTTATCTATGGACAATCTTCTTCAATGGAGTGCAGTCTTTGGAAGATAAAGCAGCTTCTGCTTGTCGGGGTTACTATTCACCTAAATTGGAAAAAGTCAACTGGCGATAAAGCAAAATCTTCTCTTCATCATCAAGATCAAAGCCATCCTCCACTTCATAATCCAATTTCTGAACAAAACGATCTCCTGACTCAGAGAACCGAACTTGGGAATATTCTTCACCTGTGGGTGAATTATCCAACTCTATTTGTAGCATCTCTGATTCTATCAGAGCTTCCATCTTGGCTCGTTCTTTGTCTCTTGGGTAGGTGCAGTAGAGAAATGAGTAGATGAGACAACACAGAGCCATTGGAACTCCTATAGCTGTGTAGAGTGCCTTGGCCAATGATGCAGCATTTCCCCTATCTGTGGCAATCTCTTCAGATTCACTGGACCCTCTAGGAACTGGCTTATAACCATAAACATGTTGAGCCAATATCCCAACTACAGGGGGAGCAAATGATGATAGTATGGACTCAAAAGATCGGTCCAATGCATAGACACTTGTTCGGGATTTCTCAGGAACTATCTCTGCAAAAATTGGACTGTGTATACCATCAAATAAAAATCAGCAAATTATGAGTGATAAAGACATCATTATAAAAGTTTTAACTTATTTTTCGATAGATAAGTTACAAACATTATTATGGGAGAAGAAAGTGACAGTTGAGCTATAGCTCATTAGCAAACAAAAAATTTCAACTTATTAGTAATGAATAATCTCTTGAAGAATTGCCCCTTCGCAAAAAGCTTGAAGTTTTGACTACTTAGTGACAGCACTTATCTCTCTTTCACTCTCTCTCTCCAAATATTTTGTTTTCTTTTTAGTTTTTGAATTCTATGATAAATGATTGATTGGTACTTTAAACTAAACAAAACGAAATAATTCCATCTGAAACAAATTTTTGTCATTCTTCTTTACTATTATTAATTAAATAAACTACCTAATCGTCACAACTTCTACAATTATTCCGGTCATTTTGATTATGACTTTGTTTTACAAGATCAATTTGTGTAAATGCTCCTGTCATTAAACAGAATTCTTTCATTTACGAGAAACCCTATTACTTGTGACGTTCGGATTATTTGTGTATATAAATCCTAAATTTGTGAAATGATTTTAGCAGGTGAAAAGGAAAAGGATGTAAGTTTGAAAGACTTTACTTGTTTGTAGCTGGAGCATTCCAGGATATAAAGAAGCCCACAGTGAACAAGACCAAACCATGGGCTACTCCAGTAGATGGACCATTGGGTAAAGCCAGCAAAAGTATTGCTGCTAGAGGGATAGCCGATGCTGAGCTTGTCTGTGCTAGAATTATCCTTCCAGAATTTGGGAGACGAGTAGAAAGGATATCTCCCATCTTACCACCAAATAGGCCCCCAAGGGAACTACCAATCACAAACAGGGCTATGAGGAATGCAGTTTTCTCATGGGAGAAGCCAGTAAGCTCTAACCACATGGCTGAGAATGACAGAGCCGACCAGGGGAATGAACCGGTGACACCCTGTGCCACAATAATCTGGAAAGATGGAATCTTAATAACTGACTTTGCTTCCAGAACCAGGTCCTTCACATTTGACCAGAAAGATTTACTTGGGACTGGATCTTTAGCTTTTGTATTAGTATCTGAAAAGCGAGGATCATTGGCAAAAAGACGGACCAAAACACCTACTATAACACTGATTATTCCAACAAGATGAAAGGAAATTCTCCAACCAGGAATTCCCATGAATGTTAATGGAGCTATCAATACTGAGAGGAGTCCACCAATAATTGAACCAAGGTTTCCCGTTAGTTGAAGCCACCCAAAAGCCGTACCACGGTTGCTGTCATCAGTTGAGTCAGCTACAAGGGACTGGATTGCAGGTGAAACTAGTGCAAGGCCAATCCCATTCAAAGCTCTAGAAATGGCCACCTGTTTGACAGAAGATAAATGACTTCAAAGAGAACACAATCAGCTAGTACGCCAAGGATGATAGTACTTCACTGGCACAGCTCTAAAACTTAAAAGATTTGCAAAGTAGAAAATAGAATTTTTTTTGTCAAAATATGATTTTGGTCTTCAAACTATTCGTAAGATTCCAATTTGGTCAATGAATTATCAATTGTTTCAATCTAGTTATTAAAAGCACCTCAATGTTACGCTTCCCCTGTCTTACCATCACTATGCAAATGGTAATTACAAATGTGAGTCATTTTTTTTCTTGGAATACATGTCCTTATAATATTGACATCATATATTTAGCCACGGTCTCATCTCACAAAGTCAGAATATATGGTAGACATGAAAATTTAATATTTAAAATAAGAATAATATATATATATATATTTTTTTTGATAACGTAGGAACCTTTCTAAAGAAGAGCCCTTTGGACTCGCCTCTAGTCAGTAGTAAAACCTACGGACAACTGACCCCACCCGCCAGAACCAGTTGCCGGGTAATCCAAAGGATCATTTTTGAGTGGGAGTACTCCCCGCCTTCCGGCCTCAAATCATCCCTGACGGGCTAAGCAGTTTATCCTCTTGCCCAGGAGGCAAAATAAGAATAAAATATTGTGGTCTCCAACCTACGTGTCACGCGTTTCCATGTATTCTAATCCTACTTGTAGTTAAAGTATTGTAACCCTAGTTTGTCAAGAATTTAGTCTACTATAAACACCCTTCAATGGGTTCATTGTAGTACAAAGCTTTATAGTAAAGAAGTAGACATCAAAAGCTTTCCACTATGGATGTAGGCCTTTAAGGTCGAACCATGTTAATTCTTTGCATTCTTTCTATTTCTATTTATTTCTCCCTTTGTCTTCTTTATTTTCTACTTCATATTTTTTCATATATTTTATCATTATGTCAAAGCTACGTCTCACCTTATTCTAACATGGTATCATAGTTTCGTTTTATCTTTTCTAATATGGTAATAGAGCCAATCTCCTTTGACCTCCATTAATAATCAGAGCCAGGCTTCTATGGCATACATTAATCTATATCTATCTTTAATCGCTAGATCCTAGATCCTTTCTCACCACCACTGCCAAGTGCCAACCACTCTACAGGGCTCATCATGATCTATTCCCTATCATGGACAGTGTCTAGATCTGATATTTTCTGATAAGACAATCTTGGAGATTTCAACTACATTCAATGGGCACAAGCATCTTTCTGATTTTCGGCTTTACTTCTGATCAAGCGGCCTCAACCATCTTAGCCAAGTATCACGGATCACCCTAATCAGTAACATCCATTTTCGGCTTTACTTCTGGTCATTTGCCTCTATCATCTTCAGCTGATATACTAAAACCACGCCTCTGATCAGTAACCTTTATTGGTTTTCTTTTTTGTCATGCGTCTCTATCATCTTCAAGTAGAGTATTTCAAACTACGCCTCTACTTAGTAACCTCCATTGGTATGCCCGCATTGTGCTCAACATTCAAGCCTCAATCATTGCGCACTTCATTTGGTACACTACACATTCAATTCGGTTATTATTTCCTTCAAGGTCTTACTTTTTCTCCAAACTCAAATTGTCTTCAAACTTACACCTTGAGTTTAAGGGGGCATGTTAAAGATATCTAAACCTAATCCTAGTCAAGGCACAAATTTTGTTGTCCTTATTCATTGTATCTAATCCTACTTTGAGTGCAAGTAAAGTAATCCTACAAGTACTGTAATCTTGATTTTACTTGAAGTGCAAGTAAAATATTCTTAATCCTACTTGTAGTTAAAGTATTGTAATCCTAATTTGTATAAATACCTTTCAAGGGGTTCATACAGAACTTTATAGTAAGGATGTAACCATCAAAGGCTTTCTGCTGTGGATGTAAGCCTCTAAAGTCGAACAACGTTAATTCCCTGACTTCTTTCTATTTCTCTTTCTTTCTCCCTTTGCCTTCTTTATTTTCTTCTTCATATTTTCTCATACGCTTTATCGTCAAAGCTACATCTCACCTAATTCTAACATGGTTCAAAGTTATGTCTTTATCTTTTCTAATAAGGTATCAGAGCCATGTCTCATCTTTTCTAATATTAAGGACCAAAATAGTACTCTGACCACAAATTTATTATAACTTAACTTCAAAAGATAATTTGAAAGGTACAGGTACACAAATCTAGATATCATCACATAAACCTCAATGCCGACAAAAAGTTGTGAATCTTATACTTATTCATTGTCTCACTATTGGTTTTGTTCCTGTTTGATTTTAAAAGGAAGCCATCAGAAGCTAGATGGAAGTGAAAGCTTCTTCTATTATGTCATGCATCAAAGGAAGGTCAAGCTTAAACTCCAAATGATCAAGATTTAGAAAAATTTGTATACAGAAGCTCTTAGCTATTCTAAAAAAGCTAAGTAAATTTATCAGTCTAACTGTTTCTCAAAAGTCAAAATCTAGCTCAATTCACTTTTCCATTACCAAGCTCTTGCTTCTTTGACAAGAAAAAATTTACATTTCCTATCTCAATAAACTCCTTAATCTTCCACTATAGTGATTCAATAAAACTACATACACAACACTTTCATTACAATTTCACAATAATACTGATGCGTCAAGCTGTGAATGGTAGATAATAAAGTAATATCATTGGTGGATCCATAAGAGAACTAATAAAAACCTGTCATCTCGGTATTATTGTGAAATTGTTGCGCCTATAACATTACTCATAATGATTACACACAGCTTGTCCTCCTATTTATTTGAAATTATTTGAAATTAATTGCACCAACTATCTAATTGACCCAATCGACAATCAAATAATTACTATATTTAGTAACCCAATTGACAATTAAACGATAAAATCATAAAATTACAAAATTCCCCCCTATGCTCGCTCAGACAAAAACAAAGTGGTGTCGTTTTAATCAGACAAGAGGGTAAGTGTTTTTGAATTTAATTTTTACCTGAGTGAAAGTGGAGGAGAACCCAACGAGAAAAGTAGCGGCGGCCCAGAGAAAAGCACCGAGAGCGATGACGTGGGTGCGATTGTGACGAACCGCCAGGTAAGCCGCGATTGGATAGCAAGCGGACTGTACCATGGACCTGAACAAAGTGAGTGCGCCCAAGCCTGTTGGGTCCGTATGCAAAGCCGCACCCACCTCTTTATATACACCTGGTAATAAAGACTCGTCTGCCCTTTCCATGATCCCGGCCAGATTCACCAGAATTAAAGTCACCGTCTCCGCCTTCATCGTGTTTTCCCCTTTTGTTTCAAAGGGGAAGGGAATGAAGTAAAGTATGAAAGGATCAAGACAAATGTGGGTATGTTCAAAGGGAAAGTGGATGGGGTGGGGCTTGGCTTTACCAGCTAGCTAGGAAGTAGGAATCGGTCGTGTTTGTGCGGTAGCGTGTAAGAGGGAGGGGAGAGACTAGATAGGAGTGATGTGTAATTTGGGTAATGGTGGTGGTGGGCTTGACTTTATTACTTTTGTGAATCAAAAACATTCAGTTCAAACAAGGCAAGCAAGGGTGTTTGGTATTTACGTGTTTGCTTTGAGGGGTCCACGATTAGACTTTTTACTATAATCGAAATGATTCTATTTGTGGTGATCCATGCAATTTGATTTGAGGAAGTTGTAAATTGTAATGGGCCTAAACTAGTGACTGCAAGTTTCTTGGCTGAGAAATGGGATATGCTTAAATTCTCTCAAGAATCTACGGATACATCAAATGGTATAGTGCTACAGCTATTCCTTGGGGATGAGGCATGGGGACTCTTTTGGTATTCTGAGATACTGGGCTTTTCAGAACAAAGCTTGCCAAAATTCTCTTATTTATATGAAAAATAAAGAGATTTTGGGCTTTACGTGACTGATAATTGGAACACATGGACATGGGCTGGCGGAAGAGATCCTTCTTCTATATCCAACAACTTTTTTTCTTTTCTTTTTTAAATTGCCCAGGCCATCATTAAGAACCATTAAATCAACTTATTAGATTAACTATTACCCTTCTAAAGTAGCTCAATTTGTGAATTTAATATATGATAGAAATCCAAGAGTGGTCCAACTTAAACAAGTGTATGCGGATAAACTACCATTTTATTTCAAAAGTTTAAATTAATAATAAATGATGAATTTAATCAATTAACTTTATTTTAATACTTCCTTTAAGTGTAGGTCTACATTCCTCATTAATAAATGAGACTCATAGCATTCAATTTTTTAAGTTTTAAGTAGGAAGTAAAGAGAAGGCATGTTTCAAACTTAGATAATATCTTTTGATATTATGATAAACTATTATTTATCTTAAAATTTTAAAATGATAAAAAATATGAATTTAATTACTTTATTATTCTCACCAGCTTTTAAAATTGTAAAAGCTCATTGTAACATATGAATTGTTGGTTTGAGTGTGTAGATGGCAATCTTGAGAGAGTGTTGATCACAAGTGTAAAACCTTGTATTAAGGGGAGAGAATTGAATGGCCTGACTCCTTCCCACGTTTTCTATTCATAGATGTTCACACACCCCTTCGTAGAAGGTTACAATTCTTTAAAGAGACATCTTTCGTGAGGGTTGTAATGTATATATATGTGTAAAGCAAATATCATTTATATACCAAAATAAAATAAAAGGTGATATGAATAATAATAATAATAATAAAGTAAAAGGTGATACAAAAAATTAGGATAGCAAATGAGTCAAGTCGAATTGAATATTAAAAGTTTATAATAAGTTAATCTATATATGAGAAAAACCAAAATTCAAATCCTCTTCCCCCACTTATTGTAATTATCAAATTATATATACCAAATCTTCGTACTCACGAGCTTGTTTACGAATATATTATAATATTTGAGTTTAGTTTGTTTAATACTTGAGTTTAAACCTAAACATAAGTTTGTCTTATATCCTTTTTTTTTTTTTTTTTTTTAACATGGATTATTTATACGAACAACATAATTTTAACCTATTAAATTATGTTGTTTTGAATTTAGTTCATATCTAACGATCACATCATCAACAAGAATTGATAAAATGACAACTTCAAAAACGATGTCAAACCGTAAGGATTAAAAAAAAAATTGTAAGGATCAAAATCAATATTTCCTCAAAATTAAAGGGTGAAAATTATAATTTATATTTTAATCTAAAATAAAAATATTTATAAAGGTCATTAAACTTTTTATCCTTTATATTGTGGAAATAATTTTCCTCCAATCCGATCTTATATTATTTCAAATGTTAATCTATTGATATCAAATTTTTTATTCTTTTTTATTTTTGAAGGGAAGTTAATTTAAGAATAGTGTACTTTTTTTGGATAAATAATTTTCAATTTTTGTGGGTGGATAAATATTGAAGGCAACCACTACAGGTGTTGTGTTGTCATGATTATGTATAATCTCTTTCGGGACTAGGATGGCGCATATTTGTGCACCCGTACAAACGTAGAGTTCCGAACCCGACTTGAATTGGAGCCATCATCACAAGACAGCTAGCAATCAATGTCTCGCTGTCCACGTGGAAGCCCATATTACCATACACTTGGACCATCCTCCTTATTTCACGCCCTTTTGCTGGTTAAGGCGCCCGCCTACGCTTTTTGTGAGCATGAAGTGATACTGACGTCGTTTTGTGCGTCATATGACTGTGAGTAACGGTCTGTCACATAATTATAAGTGCATAACATCGAAAGATTTGCAGTTTAAATCAAAAGATTTAACATCTATTCACATGCTGCATATTTGCAGTTTAATCAAAAAGATTCGGAAGGTATGATATGGTGGGATGGTCGGACGGTGGATTTATTGGTCAGAAGTATGACTTAAATTTGAAGGTATTATGTAATCCACTATAATATCATCTCATGGATTGTCGGGTTGTTTCATTAGCAAGAAAAATGGATTTAGTATGGCTAAATATTGTGAATCACTTTTTTAAGTCAAAAACAATAAGATTTGAAAGGTATCGTTTCATTAAAAAAAACAAAAAACTCATTCTAATTAACTTGGTAGAGGCTTCTAAGTGAAAGGGAGAAATTATTAAAGTAATTTATGTGTAATAATTGAGTGATTAAAAGTGGTGGTTGAGTCATCTTTTGAAATAAAAAGTGGTTAAATCCTATGTGAAATAAGATTAATAAAAATAATCATTGATATATTGATATAGTACTACTCCCACTAAGGTAATTTTGAAGAAGATAAATAATGTTAATAGTTTTGTAGTTCAATTAATATTTTTTAGTGTTTTTAACAAAAACATGTATTCAGGATTCAAATTTCTCATCTCTCAATTATCAAATTATTAAAATAAAAAATAAAATAATATAAAGAATAAGAGAAATGAGAGTCTACGTTACATATCCTTTTGTTGCTTGGTAAGAGAATGAAAAAAGGCCAAAAAAGAGAATATATAATAGAAATTTGTCATTATACCCTCATGTAAATGGTTCAAAGTGGATGTAAAGAAGAGAAATGAGAGCCTACCTTACATATTGCTTGGCAAGAGAATGAATTAAGATGCCAAAATATACGATATATAATAAAAAAAAAAAATGATTATACCCTTATCTTATGTAAATGGTTCAAAGCAAATGTAACAAGAAAAGAATTAATAGTAACCTTTAGGAGTAGCTCAACTAGTCTAGCTTTGTATGTGCTTCCCAATGGTCAATAGTTTGAGTCTCCTCAAGACCACTTATCCAAGGCAAAACCTTACGCCTATTGTGGTACACGTGTTAGGGTGTTGCGTGTCTCCCTGAGATCGATTAGTTGAGCGTGTATATACAAAATATTGGCCGGATATCCAAGGTTAAAAAAAAAAAAAAAAAAAAAAAAAAAAAAGAATGTAACAAGAAAATAACTAATTAATAGTGGGTTTGGATCTCACCTCCCATAATTTCCCTTCTTTTTTCCTCCAATCAAACAAGGATTTTTTCCCTCCTCTTCCTATGAATCTTTTCTTCAATCCCTTCAAACAATTAGATTATGGAGTGTTAGTTTCTTCAATTTTTTTGTCGCCAAGATCATCAGAGTAGAAAAAATCGTTCCCAGCTTCACAAAAGATTTTTTTTTTTCAAGACGTGCAACATATAATATATATTAATTACAGATAAAAGAAAAACCCTTATTCCTACAAATTGTAGGCTCACAACGAATTGAAAGAATTTTTACCTTTTTCCACGAGGCTATTAATGATATTGATAATGCCTAAAAATCAGTGGGCTCGCTCGCGTCTCAACTCGAATGGACGAAGTTTGTACCGACGGACGAACGTACCTGCAAAACAGAGAAAAAGATGAAAGAGTGCACCGGCGGTGGTCCGGTGGGGGGAGCCTCCGATGCTTAAGTCAAAATTTTGATTATCTGGAGCAAGAAAATGGATTCAGAGAGTATAGAGGTGAGAAAGAGAGTCTGTACCTTGGTTTGAGAATTCTTTGGGTTTATATAGGGAGGCTCTAGCCTTCTAGCCGTTTATCGGCATTAAATGATATTTTATGTCCAGATTTGTAACCGTCTGGTCCTGATTTGTAACCGTTTTTAGTCCTTGATTCGGTCCCTTTAATTGTGCTTTTGACTTTTCTGGTGAGGCTTAAAAGGTGGCACATTTGGAACGTGGGTTTAATGCTGTATACAGCTGTACATTTTAATTCCGTCGTCCATGCCGAGTTAGTCGTCATTAGGGTTTAATCTTGTCAGTATCAGATATTATAAAGTGTTTGATTTATTTATTGATTTATAGTCTAATGCCAATAAATCATTAGATGTGATTATATATATATATATATATATATATATATATATATATATATATATATATATATATATTTATCAGATGTGATTCAGTTAAAATCATAAGAACATATATGAATTTTAGCAACAAAAAAAAAAATCTAGAATGTGAATGGAAACGGCGGATTGAATCCCTCTCACAAGATAGGAAATGGCAAGTTTAGGACGGATTGGGTTTAGATTTAAAACCCCAAAGGATTTAGGATTAGGTCTCGAGACCCAATACTAAAAATTATTCCAAATACTAAAAATATTTACAAAATCTTGGTTTCTATGATGTTTACTCAGTTACTCGTTATCTATTAGTTTCTAATATTTACAAAATATATATTATGATATAACTCTTGGTTAATGTTACATTATTTAATAACTTCGTATTATATTAATATTTTAAAAAATCCACATTTTGATGATTATTGATTTCTCGTTCTTCTTAACATGAGTGCGTACTAATAAGATGATATTTATTATTCCATTCATAAAATCATGTTTTATATATAACCTTTAAATACTACTAGACCAAAAAAAAAAAAAAAACTTAAAAATTAAACATTAAACATTTTGTGAATGAGATAGCTTTTGATTTTTGATCATCTTGAAATTTTGCAATCATGAAGTGTATAAGAAGAAAATATAATTCAACAGTGGATTTGTTAAAATACATATCCAATAAAAAAATGACTGAGTGGTGTCATTTTTCATACCATCCATGCTTGCAAAATTTTAAGACAAGAGATCAATAATTATGTTATCTATAAAAATGTTTAAATTTCAAGTCTTTTGTATTTTAAAATTATGGCTAAAAATGAGCTTATGGATTCAATAATAAACAACATTTTCTTTACGCAAAAATAAGGCATTCATGTTAAGAACATAAATTTATTCTAAAAAAAAAAAAATGTTAACATATATATATATATATATATAATATATATATATAATATATATATATATATATATATATATATAATATATATAAAAAAAATAAAAAAAAATAAAAAAAAACATGAATCAATGATGAAATTTTTAATATATTATTTTAATAAAAAATTATTAGGTGGTGTAACATTAAAAAAAGAAAAGAAAAAAGTTATGCCTAATATGACTTAATCCTATATTATTTGTATAGAATTTTCCTCAAAATCTGTAGCATAGATGGAATTGAGACCCCCTCTTTCCATTTAAGAAGGGTTTCTGATATGAGATATCATTCCATGCATATTAAGATTTCATACTCTCTTTGTCTTAAAAGTCTTGCGCCTACCGTGGTACACGTGTTAGTAGGGTGTTGTGTGTCCCTTTGGGATTAGTCGAGATACTCATATCTACGGAACACTAGTCCGGACACCCAAGATTAAAAAAAATAATAATAAAATAAAATAAAATAAATTGTTGGTTCTGTATTTTATTTTGGGATGTCCCATCATCCCAAAATTAAGTCATTTTTTCAAATTCAAAATCTACTAATTTACTAAATTTTCTATTGTGTCCTTACTTTATTTTTAGGAATTAGGAGCATTTATATGCCCAAAATTAAGTAATTATCTTAAGGATAGTTTGGGAAACCTTTATTTATTTTTATTGAAAAGACAATATCTGTATGTGACTTTGTAATTGTGTTGCCATGTGGACCTATGATTGTGTGATTACTAAGTACTAACTAAGTTTAATGGCTTAATTAATAGTGGTTAATTAAAAAAAAAAAAACCAGATCATGTGTTGCTTGATGACTAATGAGTTGTGGTTTTGTTATCCTTTTTGAGTGGTTAATTAATAACTTAAATGGTTTCATACATTGAAAAAGATGTATTTGATAGCATTGATAATAAAATTATCACACTATGATTTAAAAATATGAAAACTTTTAAAAGGTTCTTGTAAAACTTCATGTATTTGAATTGTTTGTGATGCGGATATATTCAAGCATTTTAATAAACCGACTAAAAAATATTCAAAGAGCTACTAGTGGAAAGAGTACATTAATTTGTGCTGCAGCAACAAGGAAGTCGTTACCATCTCAGCTCTTTTTTCGATAAACAAAAGGAAAATTAACCACCCATGACGGCCAAAAAAAAAAAACCATAGCTTCCACTCATTAGGCAATCGTCAGTATATGCTATTATGCTTCCACAACAATTTCCAAAGTACAAGATTTATGCTATACTCATTGAAATTAGCAATTCTTTTTAAGGGTAACGACACAGCATCAAAATCCTCAATGGCTGCAAGTAACACATTTATCTAATTCTGAGGAAAAACTGAAGTGGGGGACATGTGGGGTTCATGAAAATCACTGAACATCCACTGGAGGCAGACAAAGATAATGTCTCCACGTCTTTAAGAAACCAATTTTTTTTTTCCCTGAATTTAAAGCACTTGGGAGATATTTTTTGCACCCAAAAAAAGGGGAAAGAAAAGGATTAAGAGATTGACGATATATAAAAAGATCCTTTGACATGCAATATATGAAAACTCCTCTCTTATGTAACCATATTGAACTGAATTAATTAGACCATTCTAACGTTGAAATAAACAAGTGGTAAAATAATAGCTCTCTCTCTCTCTCTCTCTCTCGTGTGTGTGCTTCTGTGAGAAAGTGAATCTTTTTACTCTTATGCCCTCGAGATAGGCACACCTCATGCAAGGAGCGTAGCTGCGTAGGAAAGCTTGAAGTTTCAATTTAAGATTAGGTTAACTATCTCATACTTTGTGTATTAATAGATGAAATATTTGAAATGATATATAATTTATCAGTATCAATATAAAAATGTGTGATTTGTCTAAAATAGTTTTTACACTAAATTAGAAGTGGTATAATATAAGTTGGTGATAAGAATTGTATTTATTTTTTGAAAAAAGTTAAGAATAATATAGGAAATTCAAATTTTATTTTAGAAAAAGTTTCATATCTAACAATAACCTAAAATAAAAGGGTTATTAAATTTTTTTGTGAGATAAAGGGAGTACCTATACTAACAAGCTTTTTTAACCTATAATTAGAGGGTGGTAGTGTGGTACACGGTATGCCTGTGCCCCTACTAAGTCTAACATCTACGATCTTTTTTATTGTTTTTCTGAATAAGTCTAACATCTACTTTTTTTCTTAGTAACTTGCTTTTTAATTTTAGAAGAATTTGGTGATTAGATGAGAATATTGGGCGAACCTTGTAACTTAGAAAAGTTAATTGAATTGAATTTTTAAGAAAAAAGCATCTTAGTAATTCAATGTATATGATCAAGGATTGGAAAACAAACCACAAACGATTCTCGCATCAAAATGGAAGTAATCTAAATTGTTAAAGCAGCGACACGGGAAAGAATATAAGCATTGTGTTGCGAGGCAAAGCATATCTGGTGAGAATCCAATAGACGAAGTATCACTAGCCTGGCCGCATGGAACACGTGGAAACTCGAGTAATTCAAGAATATGGACCATCTTGCAAGCAAGAATAACGGCTCTTTTGAAGTAATCAGTAATGTAGAGTAGTACTACTAATACGGCAATACCATAAAGGATTGGTGAAGGAGTTCTCTTAACCAATAACATAACTAAAATTTTATTGTTATTTTTTAAAATATTGTATTTGTACATTAACAAGAATCATTGTATTGACATTTTATATCAATTCCTTTGAAGTTGTGGTATTACATTTTATTTAATTGTGTTGGATTAAACATTCTTACCTAACCTAAGGTGTTCAACCCACAGCCGCACTCGACAAACCCGCTCAACTTGGAGACACTTGAGTCGGAAAACAGTTGATCTGAGCATTGGGTCGATCGACAACAAGTTTGCAACATTGAAACCCAATCAGCTCAGGTCAAATGACGGGTTTCCCATCTAGAAATCCTCTTTGCCCTCCCATCATCGTGTACCATCATGCTTCGCTTGAGATTCGACAAACTTCACATTGATGGCCAGATTTGGAAAGATTTCTGCCAAATCAATGGAGATCTTTGCTACGACATCACCAAATCTCGAACCACGATGAGGCTACCCGTATATTCAAACGATTCGACAATCGGAGCTCCCAAACCATAGATATAGAGGTCAACAATCTGCATACCCATGGCTAGCAATGGGTAGAACGTTTTTAGACCCATCGCGATCTAGCCTGCTGAGTTGACACCATACCTGAGCTCGACCAACTTGTGCACACCCCTACTCTCACCCCTATTATTCACGGCCATTGACAACATTTTCCAAGGCCTTTTTATATGAATTAGATTGTATTTGTTTCCAAGTATCCTATCATGAAACAACTTGAACTCCAACCATGGGCGGATCCATTCTAGGGCCAAGGTCCCTCAAATATTTTTTTAAAAAATTATTAGGTATAAAATATAAAAAATAATTGGATTTTATAAAGTGTCTACCCTCAATTTTTTGAATAATTCTACAATACCTATACTTTTTTTGGTGCGTGTAGTACTTTTAATAGATAAAATGTCACATTGATGGTATTAGTGTTACACATGATGGTAATTACCTCACATATGTTGATACCTATATATGATCACATTACTTGATAACCTAAATTTTTATTTATTTATTTAAATTTAATATATATAAAATTGGAGGGTACCGACATCACATTGAATAGCACTACCATCACATATGATGGCAACTACATCATATTTGATGATAACAATTGAGTGGGTACCAAACTCACAAAAAGAGTGAGTATTGTAGAATGACCCTATTAGTTGTGACTGCCATTGTGAAAAGATCATTTTCAGCTATGAAGATTGTGAATAATCAGATACATAGTCGAATGAGTGATCAATGGATGGATGACAACTTGATTGTATACATAGGAAAAGACATCTCTCATAGTATTAATAATAAAATTATAATGTAACGGTTTCAAAATATGAAACACACGTCGAAATTAATTGTAAAAGACTATAATAAGCTTCTTGTTTATTGTTTTTTGGTTATATAAATAATGTATATCGACTTTTGACATTTTTTATATTATGTCTATTAAACTTTAAGATTCAAAGGTACCCACTCTAGATTGAATTCCTGGATCCGTCCTTGACTTCAACTAATGCTGCATGGAGGGAATACATTAGGGTATCAAAGCTTTCCAAAAGCATTCTCAGATTTTGAATTTTTGAAAGCAAGAGCACGAGATTTTAATTTAGTTGAAAATTTCAACACTTCTAGAGCCACACAAAAAAAAAAAAAAAAAATCTACTTTTTTTTTTTTTTAATAAATATATAGTAGTAAGAACGTATAACCTAAAAACTTACTGATAATTAATAAAAATTCACACCTGTAGCTTTCGGTCTTCTATCAAAAAAGGACTTTCTTCTAATGGGCAACCTAACTTCACTAGGATAGAGACTTGTCCGAGCGTCGAACCTATTTAAATTAGCTAGGTCATGTTCAATTGTTCTTGTGGCCTCCGTTATCATAAATAAAGTAGTCCATTTATTAGGTATGGCCTCTGAACTAATAATGGTTAAGGTCCAAACTTTATAAACCGCGATGATATATAATTGTTTTGAATCACATATTCATTCACATGAGGTTATCCCAGTCTATATGTACACCAAAGAATAGTCAAGGAGAGAGAGAAGAATAATCAAGGAGAGAGAGAAGAAAGGAACAAGTCTAACATTGCAGCCAACAGTCTAAGCCACGGGGTTCTTAATTGGTACCCTTTTTTTTTCTTTTTTTCTTTTAAATTACTACCAGGTTCTTGGTTAGTCTTCAAAATTAACCACATGCGTCACCTTGCAATCTACTTTCATCATCGCTTACGTACAGCAAATCATTTTAAACAATGAAAATAAACAAAACAGTAAAAGTAGGGAAAAAGGCAATCAACAGCATAAATTGAAAGCAAGAGAATCGAATATGTACTATATAGAATTGCATAATAATGACTATTTTTTTACCAATCAATTTCGCTATTTCCAAATAACCATACTTTCCTGATTCAAGCTCAGCTCATTTATCATATACAAGCTAAACCTAGGTTAAAGAAGTTATTTTTAGATGCTACATAAAGCATACAAGTATATGTTTTTTTTTTTTTGGTTATGATGGTCGATAAAAAAAGTAACTATATTTGGGGTTGGCTTAAGATCGTTTGGACACACATAAAAACAGAGAGTTGTGTTTACCTTTTCAGTGCAAGAATTTTTTAGGCCAGTGTTTCTTTCTCATGTCCTCATATGAACCTCAGGATAAGAGAGGCAAGAGATAGAGAGATAGAGAGAAAGAATCATCATTGCTAAAAACCAGATTATTCCCTGGCATGGGGCCACCATGATTCCAAAGGAGAAAGAGTGTACTCACATGTCACCACATCCTCTCAATGTGTCCTCATCTTCCAAAATCCCATGGCTAATAATGCCTCCTCCTCCTCCTCATCATCATAATGTTTCTTTAAATATTTTCTACCCGTAAAATCAGTCCCCGTAATTTTCATGCTTAAAACACTCAATTTGTTGAAATAATTCATAAAAATTATGAACAGAAAAATACACACACACTCTCTCTCTCCAATCAATAATTGTATAAAAAATAAAAAAAGCCATCATTGACTTTTAGGTAGATAGCATCTTAATCTTTTGTCAATTATAATTTTCCGTACACTATATATAAAGCATCTCTTGAATTTAGGAAGTTTGATCTACCAATGTCTAGCACCGAATAATCTAAACAATTATATTGTGCATTCATAGGAGGAAATTCTATTCTATATATAAATTAATAACATGGGGTTTAAGTGGGTCAGGACAATGAACGCACCTCCGAGTCTTTTTTTTTTAGCAAAAAAAAAATATAAATTAATAACATGAGTGTGTGAATCACAAGCTTGTCATGCTTTAAGGACTCCGCTAATAATATTTCATTATAATGCGCATTGAATGTTTTGTATTGTTTTTTGATTGTCTATATATGACAGGTTTTAACTTTAAAAAATTCCAAATAATAAACAACGGACTATATATGGTGCAGAAATAATGTGGAAGAACCTAAGGAAATTAGGTTTATGCTCGGTAATATATATCACTGCGGCTATCAACATAACTTTTGTCATAACTTACTTGTTAAGTTGTGAGTGATTAATAATCAATATCACAGGATCCACCATTGATATTACCTTTATTTTCTACCAATAATTACATGACATCTCACTAAGTTGTGACCAAAATTGTGGAATTGTTTGTGGTCCGAGACTTACTTGAACCTAAACTAATTTAAGCTAATAATGGTAGAGGCACATATATTCCTGTTTATTATGGGCATCTCTCAACAAAAAGAAAAACACAGAACAATAAATAAGACAATAAAGGAGAATATTGAAATAATAGGAACTTCTTGTATTTGTATTTTATAATTGTAGCAGATAGGGATTCCCCTATTCTTTCCACTAATCGCTCCACTATATACACAATATTATGGAAGAGATCATGAAACACGAGGATGTAAAACTGTAATCCTAGGGCTAATATATGATATACTAAATGAAATAAGAAAGAGATATACAATTACTGTACACCGAGTAGTACTAGTACGTTAGAACTTAGAAGTTAGAACCAATATATGTCCAGGCAACGATAAAAAACCTATGGTGTGGGCACAACACAAATAGCCTTTTGCTTGAATCTAAAAGGTCGTGTAATTTATAGCAGCTCTGAAAACTATAAACAATTGGACCACCCTTGATTAGCAACTCTTTTCCCTATGGATAGAGACCTTAGACTATATGATAGATTAGATATATATGATAACAAAAATTTACAACAAGAGGCCTTAAATGCACAGCACCGACCTATTTATTAGCTTCGTCTTGTAGATAAGGTACGAGGAAGCAAATTTGCTTACTATATGGTTCTAAGTTACATTTATATTCTCTTCGTAGCAGTAGCTAACATCTATCACATATATATGTAATGTAAAGACAATGAAAAGTGGAAAAAACACAAAAAGAAAATTATTAAGAAAAGCAAATATTGAAAAGTAAAACAAAGTTTTTATAATCATCCTACGGATGTCTAATCTCAATTACAGAAAAGAAAGATATAATAATATAGATATCTACATAAAATTAAAATAATACGATGCCTCATATCTTTGACTAAATTTCTTATTCATTGTTTAATCAGAAAACAGCAAAGAGAAACAAAAAAGAAGGTTATATAATCTGATGCCGCAAATTAATTAGCTAGCTAAGGCGTGGTGGTTGATATATATCAGGTTTAATTTCACAAACAAACATTTTATTCACCACCACTTTGATCTCTTATTGCGGCAACAAAATTAAAACCCTCTTCATATTCTTCATAATTAATCAGAAGGACAAAGCCACGAATCAACCGTACCTTCACCTCTTGTAGACACATTCTCCAAAGGCTTGTCATGATTGAAATCCGATGATGAAGTTGCTGAATAGTTCAACTTACAGCCACCACCAACACGGAGTGAATTGCCAAAATTGCCATCCGAAGATCTCAAATGGTCTTGACCACCATCGTTACCATGATTTGGTTGTGGTAGCTCACAAAGGTTCACATTCACATGTCCATGGCTCATACCCAATTCGTCAAGGGACCGTGCACCAAATCCTGGCACGTTAAATGATGGATGAAGGGAAGTTTGTGAGAGAGGCTGGAATGTGAGAATTGGGTTTTGCATGTTTAGCATATTTTGAGGCTGTCTGGGAATTTGGCCTAATGGGACTTGGTGGTAGTTATGTAAGGTTGAACTAAAATGGTTGCTATTAGTAGCATCGACCATATTGTTCAACAATGAAGAAGAAGAAGAAGAGCAAGAAGAGGAAGAGGAAGATAGAAATGGTGAAAGTTGGACCTTTTGGGGTGAAGGACGTAAAGGGTAAAGAGCTCCCATTGGTTCCAAATGACCAGTCCGCAAGGCTGAGCTATTGCCAAAGAGATCAAACCGGCGAGAGTTTGATGAGCCTGAAAAAGGTGGTGAAGGAATCCCTGTAAATTCTTGCACCATTGCCCTGAAATTCGAGGTGTCGGTGGTGAGAACAGTGGTGGGTGCTCGTCTTGAAGCTCTGGTTCTCTTCTTGGAGTTGCGAACTACGTTGGGTTGTGTTGTAGCTCGTGCGGTTGGGGTTGAACCCTGGTTAGGTCCGTGATGTTGGGTTGATGATGATGAGCCTGGTAGGTTTCCAAGGTCGGTGCAGTTGGGTTGATCAGATCTTAGGCCTCTAGGTTGAACCGCATGATCAAGATGTAGCATCGAATTCGGATTCGAGTAAGCTTGAGACTGAGAGAAAGCTTGGAAATAATTAGATGAAAGATCAGACAAATTGGGTTGGTGTTGATTTTGATGTTGAGGAAAAAGCGAGGGTGGGTTTGACATAGAACCAAAGTGATTGCTAGGAGGATTATTCAAGAACGCTGGGACTGACTCTGCTCGTGAATCATACTCTTCATCACCACCACTAGAAGATTGCATACTTCCACTATTACCGGAATCCATAGCTAGCTTAAGAATAAAGTAAAACAAATAAAAGATGGTATAGTAAAGTGAAAAAGAAACCTGGAAAGAGATAGTGGCAAAGTTGCAGAGAGAGAGAGAGAGTGGAAAACAATAACAAAACAAAAAAACAAAAATCAAAAATCAAAAAACAAAAGTATTATGAGGGTGTAGCGAAAGAACCCCTGAAGTGAATGAAGTGAGAAAGAGATGTGTCTTCTAAACCCGCTTTATTTGAATCCTGGATCTGCAAAATGGAAGCAAATCTTTTCCCTGTCTTTCACTTAGAGCAAAAGTTTCTATAAAAAGAAGAGAGAATATCCAATATAGGATCTTAATTATGACTTATAGGAAGTGAAGGTTGAAGAGGCTATAGAGATATGAGAGGATCTGTTTGTCATTTGCTTTTGTGGGTTATGTTTTTTGGTTTTGCTTTTGCTTTTCCATCTGAACTAGGGTTTCAGAGAAAGCATAAAAGAAAAGAAAAGAGAGAAATGGAAGGAGAGGAAAGGTTATTTAACCTTTCTGCTCAGAAAAAGAGGGCTCAAAACATTAGAAGATCCTCCAGAGTGCAGGGTGGGGTCGCCATTTGAGTAGAGAGAAAAATAGCTGCCGGTGGCAGGCAACGGGTCAAACTCAAAGTGAATGAGAGAGAAAGAAAGAGAGAGAGAGTGTGTGTGTGTGTGTGAGAGAGAGAGGGTCCACTGGAAATATGGAATGAATGTGAAAGGGAGAAAAGGATATGAGATAAAAGTTTGCAAATACAAGGTAGTATCCAATTTAATAAGGATAAGGTTGGGTTACAAATCAGTCTGTAGTTTATTTGTTATAATCTATTATGTAGCAGTTTATAAAATTATTCATATTCCATATGTATTATGTAAAGATGTCATATGACTCATTAAATAGATCATGTGATTAAAGTACACGTGGATGATCTTATTAGTTAACACGTAGTGAGTTGTAGTAAGCTGGTTATAAACTGGTTTGGTTAATTTATAGTCAAACTTTGTCTATTTAATAAAGGTTAGAAGAAAAAAAAAAGATAAGAAATTATAAAGTAAGAAGGTGGGCTAACTAGCTAAATTGGGCAAGAACAAGAGGGAAAAAAATAAAAGTCTACAACCATCACTGTGAGAAACTGTAATTACGATAAATTTTATTTTAGCCAGCAATAAAATATAATAATATGAAATGTACATAGATATTTACCACAAAATATAAAATTTCAATTTTTTTTTTTTTTTAAATTATAGTCCATAACAATATTGCTCTATATTGATAATTTTGATATTGCAATTATAATGGTCAACAATGGTCGAAAGTATGGTCATCGTTGGACTAAATGTTCGGCCCAGCTTATAAGCAAAGTTTATTTGATTTATTTAGTTTATGTACAATTTTAATTAAATCCTCATTTTAATAGATGCACTCTATTTTTTTTTATTTTTTTTTTAAGTAAAGTAAATCAATGAAAACAAATGTAGTAGATACCATATTTATTAAGAAAAACAATGGTTGTTTTTTCAATTTATTACAATTTTTCTCGTACGAAAATTAATCATGGGCCTTAATAGTTAATATCCACTATATGTAATGTAGCATCCACCACAACTAATTCCGTAACAATTCAATTTTTTTTTATTCAAAACATCTATTATATAATTATGGAGGCTTGGGCCTATTTTCAAGTTTACTTTGTAAATTTTGGTCAATCCCTTGATTTTCATTTGTTTTTCCTCTCTCTTGCGAGCCCTTTGTTTTTCCCAATTCAATGGTAATTAACTGACCTTTAGGGTTTTTTTTGTTCTGTTTAGCTGTGAGTGCTTTATTATTTTTCAGGCTCTGTCAATTAAGTTGAACAGTCCTTTGGTTTTCCCATTTTGATGGTGATTTGGTGGAGTTGTTTTATATCTTCATTTGTGGCAACACTTCTTCTCATTCTCATCTTTAGTTCAACAACTCTTCCTTATTTCCAAACTTGATGTGTGCTTTGATTAGTATGTCTCATTCCTCTTTTCTTTACCTTTCAATTTAGTTGTTGTATTGGTTTATAATCGTTGTTCTTCTATGAATGTGGTGCTTTGTCATTGAAATTTCATTGGTGTTGAAATGTATGGATGTTATGATATATTGAATATAGGGCAAATTGCATTTTCCCCCATTTATCTATTGAGTCGGTTTCAATCCCCCACTTTAAACCGAGTAATGTCTCCCTCTATCTATTGGAAATGTGCAGCTTACCCCCAAATGTTTATTTTTTTGTTAAACCCTAACATAACCTAGGTGAAATGTCTACAATACCCCAATTTTAAAAAAATAATTAAAACAAATTTATTCTCTCACATCCCTTTCTTCTCTCTCTCGCATCTCTTTTAGATCATAATTTTGTTTTATTCATGATTCCAAGCACTCATGCATACAGCGCATCAAATTGACCAAATAAATGCTCTTTAGACATTCAGATAGTTTAGCAACTGATCAGATCCAATAACAAAGAACCAAGCAAATCCTGAAAAGTTTCCAACAAGGCAACAACATAAGGCGAGATTGAGAACCTTACCCGAAAACTACATTATAATCATAGAGCTTAGCACTCATACCAAATTAAATACAAGCCACAATGATCAAAATATTATCACCAGTATAATATCAAATGTTTAATTTTTTTTAAATGATTTAACAGAAATTACAACAATTAGCAACTTAGCATCTATACACAAAACCACAAGCTCCTAATATGAAACAAGAATTTTGATCTCTCTCTAAAACCACAAGCTCCTAATATGAAACAAGAATTTTGATCTGAGAGAGAGAGAGAGAGAGAGAGAGAGAGAGAGAGAGAGAGAGAGAGAGAGAGAGAGAGAGAGAGAGAGAGAGAGAGAGAGAGAGAGAGAGAGAGATGATTTTTTTTAATTAAAAGGATAAATTTGTTATACTTAATGATTTATATTTTTAAAATTGGGTATTAATTAGACATTTCACTTAGGTTTTGTTAGGATTTAACAAAAAAATAAACGTTTGAGAGTAAGTTGCACACTTTCAATAAAGAGAGGGAAACATTGCTCGATTTTATAAATAAAGGAGGGGATTGAAACTCGTTCAATAGATAAAGGGGGAAAATGCAATTTACCCTTGAATATATGCATGGATTTTTTTAATTAATGGTTGGTGGATTTTTGGTTATTCTTTACTAATATTTTATGAATGTTTGAAACTCAAATTTTGATTTTAGAGATATGATAGATCTATCAAATAATATAAACAAAGCTCTAAACACATATGAATTTTATAACTTGATTTGACATTGTTTTCGAATACATTCCCTTGCACGGGCTATAGCAACTAGATAAATAAAAAATTAAAGTTCAAAACAAGAAGAATAAATTGTACAATTTCCATCTGATAGAATGAAAGTTGATACACATAAAGTACTTTATTAAATAAAGTGAGATACTTTAGACATAATTAGTATCAAAATACAATTAGGTGTAAAAAAAAAAAATTAAGAAAAAAATATTTTACAATTTAGATTTCATTAACTAATACTCGGTCTTTTTTTAAGTGATAAATTTTAGATATAGTAAATATTATAATTATTTATCTTTAAAAAATTAATTTGAGATTTTAAAAGTGGATCTACAAATTTGAATGAACTAATTATGGATGACTTATACCAACCTCACATATGACCCCAAAGTTTTGTAGAAATGATAAGCTTCTCCCATCCCATTGCGCTTTGTGATAAACAAAACATATAAGATGAAATTCCTATATTATTTTTGAGTTACCAGAATAATTAATGATTCAATTGGCTTAATTTTTTGGCTAATTTACATAAACTAAGGAAAAAATAGCAATTTTATTGATAAGCCAAGGAAATTAAGAACATTTCAAGGGTCCTCATTATATGTAATTGAACACGATGGTAAGGTCAGTATGTTTTTATCAATGCTGACAAGATATTTTTATTTGACAAGGGGAATAAGGGAGCTATTCAAAGCATTCCATTAATTATGTATCAATGTTCTAACAAAAATACTATCACTTATTTGAGGGTAAAACAAGGAATCCATCACATGTATGCTTATCACAAAATGCACGAGGGATTGTTATTTCTGCAAAATAAATGGTCAATATTTTTTCCTTATTCTTCAATGGGGGTGAGTGTAATTTTACCAAAAAAACTAGGTATAAAATTTTAAAATTCATATACATTTTAATAAAAGTTGGGCCTTAGAAGTCGTGCTAAATCATTCTTTTCTCTTTGTGCCAAGTGGCTTTCTTGATCAAAGACTTGCATAAATTACGTAATTTCCCCACATGTGAATTGTGAAATTATATAATAAATCAATTAACACATCCTTCACACCTTTGTCATTGATGTAATAGAACCTCAATAGGTCAAAAGCTTTGATCGAGTCGGACCTCGATCAGGGTTCCTCATAGCTGCACATTTAATTATTATCATTAAATAATTTATAATAAAATTATATATTATATTAATTTAGGACAGAGTTTGGCTACAAACTGGTTTGTAATCAGTTTACTACAACCCACTACATGTCAACTAATAAGATCATCCACCTATACTTTAGTCACATGACCTATTTAATGAGTCATGTGACTTCTTTAAATAATACATGTAGATAGTCTTATAAGCTGCCACGTAGTGGTTTGTAGCAAACTGGCTACAAACCGGTTTGTAGCCAAACTTTGTCCATTAATTTATGTCTAAGTCATATCATATACTATAAAATTAAAGTTGTGTCTTATACAATGTAGTTAAGTAATAAAAATTCACATAAGCTGTGACTAAATCATATCTAAACACAACAATTCTTCTCATGTGAAACTATAAGAGCTCTACGATACTGTAAGAGAATTTTGAAATTATACAATATGTAATTATTTTCATCAAAATATTCACAATAAAATTATATATTATATAAATATATAATTTTACATCCAAATCAGATTATATCATATACTATAAATTAAAGTTGTGTCTATACGATATGGTTGCGTTGAGTGAGTGCATTAAAGTAATTATTACATACTTGCTCTAAGTGAAACTCTATTTCAAATTTTTAATAAGTTAAAAATGCTATGAATAAAATTAAACTACAAAATAAAAAGTCTCTTTATTTATTTTATAGTATTTTAGTAATCAACTATAAATGTTTTGCTTTAATAAAAGTTAGATTGTGCATGTCATGCTTGTACTATGTGGTTCAATATAAGTATTATAAGTTGTATGATATAGTTTCGTTATGTGACTCATTATAAATACATTAAAATTATTAATACAATTTACTTTTTTATGTTTTTGTTAGAAACGATAGATAATATTTTATTGAATAGAATCAAATTGTACAAAAGAAGTAATGCAAGCTGGATGATCCTCCAACCACACTTGCATAGAATTTGAGGACAAATCCTCTGTAGCCAAAGCTGGGGAAGCTTTGTTACAATCTTTCCTAATAACAGAAAAGCTTAAAACAATTTACTTCAAGTTAGAGGGTGTCATATATTTTAAAAAGAAAAGAAAATTAGATGACTATAATTTAAATAATTAAAATTAGAGGGCTAAATTAAATTTTGACTAAAGTTAGAGGACTAAAATAAAACAAATCAAAATTAGAGGATTGACTTGAATTTTAACCAAAAATTAGAAGGTGTAATTTGTGATTTAGACTATATTATAATATATTTTTTTGAAATATAAAAGCTTAGACTTACACAATGTGCATTCGTCATATAAATTAAAGAATTTTACGTTTATTTGACTATCTATTTTATTGTTTAATTTTAGTTAAGTTATTGATTTTTTTAGTTTATATATGATTCTTGATTAAATCCTGCGCATAATACTATTTACTTTTTTGAGGCTACCATAGACAATACTTATATCAACAATATATTGTATTCAGAGTAATTATTTTTTCCTGAATCAGAGCAAGACTTTTATTATGAAAAAAAAAAAAAAAAAAATCAACTGCATGCCTAACCATATTAAGAGCACTAGTTGATATCAGGTTTTATGAATTCGTTATGAGAAACGCAAGGTTAGTATGTTAAACAAATAAAGTTATTTTCACTTTCTTTTTAATTGATTCAAAACAATAACATCGAGGGTTAGTCAGTTCAACCACATCCAAATTCGCTGCAAACCATAGAAAGTTAAACAAATAATAGGTCTTCTTTATTTTTATTAAACAAACCATTCATATATCGTGTAATCTAACTAAAACATTTAACGAATAAAATGATAAATAAATAAAAAACTAACAAATTTACAAATGCAAGAATGTGTGGGCAGTGTTGTAGTCTTGTAGAGGTCTTTGTCATGGGACGATTTATTTGATTCTTTTTAATGGCAATTGGCCTGCCCTGCTAATCAATCCCTAAAGAGTAAGATACGAATTGAATTTTCTGACGTCTTCTATGCCTATTTGGCTATTTGCCTACACGGAATATAAATATTTATAAAATAAAATAAAATAAAACATGTGCGGGCTTCTTTGGACCGATTTGATTGCTGCCTTTCACATTCACATTCACATTCACATTGATCCTTATGTTAACGTGATGATATGTGCGAATAGACTTGTCATGACACTTTATAGTATTTTTTTAATGATAACATCTACTGTTTAAATTCCTTAATATTCTCTAATTATCAAATTATTTTTTTAAAAATATAATAAGTGAGATTATTTTGATTGTTAAAATTATGTTTCTTTTCAATTCATTTCAAACTTTTAGCTTTAATTTTATTCATTGCAATCCTTAAAGTTTTTTAATTTTTTCAATTTAGTCGTTCAATAATTCCGTCCACTTCTCTTATGTACATAGATCCACTTTACATAGATTGTTGTTGTATGCCCAAAAATGACATTGTTTTGGTAAAAATAAAATAAAATATTAAAATATTAAGAAAAAATTACATTGACAACTCTGATATTTGGTGAAACTATACTCGCTACACCCTATTTTCAACAAATGACATTCTTTCTAAAATTTCTAAAATAATTCACACTCCGCTCCCAAAATGAAATGAAGTGTGAATTATTTTGGAGTTGAGTGTCAATTATTTTGAAAATTTTAAAACGGAGTGTCATTTGTTGAAAATATAGTGTAGCGATTTTAGTTTCACCAAACATTGGAGGTGTTAGTGTAATTTACCTAACTATTAAAGTTAGAGGGTATAAGTATAACTTATAAAAGAAATGGAAGTTAAATGACTGAAATGAAAAAATACTTAAATTTTGATCAAAGTTAATGAATTGAAATGGAAAAAGTAAAAGTTAGGGGACTGATTTGAATTTCGACCAAAATTAGAGAATATAATTTAAACTTATTTTTTTAATGGACCAAGTAAAATTAGTATAAGAAAAACCTATGCATGCATGTCTAGTCTATAATAAGATAATGTATCAATCAATCAGATTTAAGCATTTATACAATAATGATCGTAGCACTGTTTTATGCACCTGTTATCCAAAGAAAAAAGAACAAAGACCAAGTTACTCACAATTGCCTATGCCAATCTATGATGTGAATTTTGTAGGTTAAAAAAAAAAAAAAAAACTATCAAATTAAAAAAAAAAAAAAATGACAACGTCAAGCTAGTAAAACAGCAATTATTTTTGGGCCCGGGGGCTAATGAACATTTGGGCATTTCTAATCTTCAATGGGCCTAGTCGTGCTCATGTTTATATGGCATTAAGTATTCCTCCATTCTGTTCTTTACCTCTTAACAGGTCTGAAAAAGTTTCATCTTTCTTTTTCTTTTTCTTTTTTAAATTAGGTTGGGATATTGTCTTTATTTCTTCCATGATTTTTAAAATTACACTACCACATACTTAGAAACTTTGAATGAATGGACTGTTGTGAATTCGAAAATGGTATTCGAACAAACTGACCACCTCCTACTCATAATAATCCAGGGTCATATCTGACCCTATAATATGCATGGTTGTTTATTAGATACGATAGTGATATTAATTTTACTAGAAAAATGGGGGAAACGTTGGCATTAATAATAAGAGAAGTCCTAAACGAAATCCCCTCACTGATAAAATGCTATAGGTTTTGGTTTCTAAAAGCCACTATCTGGTGCAATAGTAAAGTCTCAGGCTCCCAAGCCCAAATTTATGGGCTTGACTCTTGAAATGGCCACATAAATAAATTGAAGGTAGGACCATTACCAAAGCCAGCCCTTTTAAGACCCCTCCTGCTTAAGTGGGCTTAGTACGGAGGATCAATGTTAAAAAATAATGTGGGTTCCGGCTAATAAAATTTTTTATTTTTCGTATAAGGGATTTAGGTTCGAATCTTGTTTATAGAAAAAATTAATTGATATCTTGGCCTGATTGTAAATAGTAATCATCATGGAACAAACATTATAGGTTCAAAATCTATCTTACCTATAAAAAAAATGTAAAGAAATAAGATGAGTAAGGTTTGATATGAGGGAAAACTAAACATCTAAGTTAGAATAACAAACAATAAACTACTCTTTATTCATTGTCTACATCTAACTTTATACATGAAGGTTCAATTAGGTAAAGATAAACTTGAATTTATCAACAACAAACTAATTTTACAATCCTAAACTTCTAATCCAAACTAATTTTTTTTGAATCAGCACAACAGTTATATATATTTAACATTATTTACCCAATATTAATCAAAAAAATTATACTCATAACATTCCTCCCCTCTAGGAAACACCCTTGTCCTCAAGGGTATATCTGCTTAACAATTCTCCCCTCTAGCTAGGAAAGACCATTGTCTTCAATAGTATTTCTTCTTAAATGTCATCCTTTTGGATTTGATCTGTTTCCTTTTTCGCTTTCAAGTTTTTTAGTTTGCAATGACATACATTTAGCTTTCCTAGGTGAACAACATAGAGGTAGAGAGGTTTTAGAGCCTTTTATTTTTTATTTTATTGTTGTTCCTAGACATAAATTGATTTCATAATTTATAGAATTTTTCTTTAAATAATAATATTTCATGGAAGTTTTATTTCTCCTCAAGATGGAGAAAAATTTAAGAGATATTACCTCATCGGTGCTCAACATATATTATAACATTAAATAGTAATCGTTACTGCGTGCCAATTTCATGAAATTAAGGGTGACCAAATTGAGACGCATACAATGTTGTCGCTTTCTTGAGACAATATGCACTGTTTGCAGAATATTTTATCAACCGATGCAATAAAAATTTTAGGCATGCTGTCCCTAGGATACAATAGCCCAATCACCTTTGCCGTTATCTTACTATAATTTGCATTACTAAGGAAAATAGGAAGCTCTAAAATAATACTCTCCCTCATAAGTCATAACACATATATCATATTTATAAACAAACAACTAAGTTTTGTATATAATGAGAATGGATAATACAAATAATGATAAGATTTTTTTATTTTTATTTTAACCATTAGACATTAGACTAATTGTGTGTCTCTCATACATAGGTGGAAGAAGATAACCTTATTATAGGCTTAATTGATTAGTAGTTACAAAATGAATAAATAGGACAACTAAATATGAAATAATATATGGATATAAAATTATGAGTTTGATAAGTTTATAATTCTCATATAAAACTCAATTATTGAATAAAAATTCATGATCAAAATTTGACTTTTCAATTAATGTGGAAAATAAATTGTAAATATCATTTTTATTAAAATAGCACAATATTTATTGTTTTTGTGGCTGTATTTGTCCAACCTTTGAGACATTTTTATTACTTTTTAGTTACACTGACCTGTAATCCTTGCCAGTAATTTGTGACCTTCCATTGCCATTGACACGGTGCCTTTTATGGTTGGCCCTTGCATAAGCTTACAAGTACTATCTTTCTTCTCTGTTTGATGGAGACATGCTAAGCTTGTTGAATAACTCGATGATTCTCTTCATAACTTTTTGCATATGTTGCTGACTAGAGATGAGGAAGCTAATTTTTTTGCTCCAATTGCTCCATTTGTTGGTCCATGCGCAAGCTCTGATACCAATTGTAATTGTTACAAGTTAACGTAATGAATCGAGTATTGAAATGCTTTGTGAGTGGTAGATTAATTTTCTAAATTATTCTCTTCTTCCTTTTCTCTCTTTTTGAAATTCTTTGTGAGTGGTAGATTAATTTTCTAAACTATTCTCTGCTTTCTTTTCCCTATTTTGGTTAAGAGAAATAAGAATAATAAAGTTTGTTTCAAGGGAAATCTAAACCAAAATCTTTCATATTTTTTTTAATGATCCTCCAAAATAATGCGAAAGTATGCTTTTTTCTTCTTCTTGGATTGGAAGAAATAATAAAGGCTGTAAAGGTAATAGCATTTTTTGTTGTTGGTAAAATAGGATTTGTATTAATAAGATAAGAAAGTCAGATCACTCATCCAAGCCTCAGAAATGAAGGAAATGAGAGAATCCTTATTACAACACAAGAAAATAAGTTGGTGGAAAACAAACTTAGTTAAAGCATGAGCTATCAAATTTGCATCTCTATTAACCCAAAAGAATAGACAAAAAATAATAAATAGGTACATTGTACAGAGATGATCATGAATGTTGTGCCATCTAAATTTTCATGGCAGCTTTACGGCTTTTAGCCTTAAACAATGTGAGAAAAAAAAAAAATCGTAAATAGGTGTGCTATCTGTGGTGACAAATTAAATCAATTAGAACAGTTGAAGCACATGGACATTCCAACTGGTTCTCCTAACATCACCTCTCTACTATTACGAAGATCCCGATGAGATAAGACTTAATTTGTAACCTATGTTGCATGTGAACATTATAATCAATGATTGAAGATATTAGCAATTATGTGTTTTACATCAGATAATGTTTGTTTCTATAGTTTTGTTTGTCATGGTTGATTTGATTAACGATATTATTACGAACTTTGAGGGAATTACAAATTTACATGGAGGAAGTGATGGGGGCTAAGAATGTCTTGTTGAGGTTGATCCCAATGAGAACCTTAAACTAAACCGATCGACAAAGCTTAAAACTTAAGATTGGGCAGCTTTCAAGGGCGTTCGATCACGTGACCACTTGTATTCCTTTACGTAAAATGCACGTGCGAGCCTTTCCGCACCCGATACGTAATACACTAATACGTATCACTTTTCTTCCTCTTGAGGCTTGAGTCCAAAGCGTTGCCCACACAATTTCATGTGCCTCATTTTCCACACCCTATACGCCACTTTCCACTCTTTGAGCCTTGCATTCCAAGCCTGCCCACATTTCCACAATCTTTCACGTCCTTTTCAATATTCCAACGTAGATATGAAGCTCATTGAAGAAACATTTCAAGAGTTTTGAGTTTTCACATAAAAAAGAAAAGGAGAGGCTTTTTTTTATTTGGTATTATATATGAATGGGTGCTAAATGCTAATGACCATGCTGCTAGCACATTATAGTGCCTTGATATGCTATGGCTAGATGATATATTGGTCCAACCCATGACTCATCCGTTGGTTTACTAATATTATCTAATTGTGTTTTTGTAAATAATTCTCTTCATTTGAAATATATATACTTTATGAGTTGAATTAAATTTTACAAATTTTAAAACTGTACATACTGTTAAATCTATAAATAAACTAGATTGTTATGGGTTGTATGCTTATATTTACCTAATCCTCGCATCTAAGTATTGGGCTCCCATTGTAATTAGTGCAAGCCTGAAAGTTGTATGTATGTATAAATCTATGAATGCATATCCAATCACCAATTTCTGTATGCAATATGAGTCCAATTTTTGTATATAATGTGATTAAACATTGGAGGCTTGCGTGATAACAAAGCTTGTGAAGATATTTATTGCATAAAATATTAGGAGTTCAAGACTGCTTGTGATTTAAACATGTCTCAGGTGGTCCTTTGCTTGGTGTGTCAATATTCACGTGCATTTCTTCATAGATAGTGCAATAGAGAAGGTATCTGTGATTGTGGTCAACAATCATGACACACGGATACGATTCCACCCTTATCTGGTGAGTGGAGACTCTCTTACTTCCTTAGGGGTCAACATTTAATCAGTTTGTTTAACCGATTGAATTGGAATGAAGTAATTAATGACTTTTTATTCATATAAATGCAACATGTTTGGTTCAGATATGGTCCCAAATCCAATCACTTTTATTTCTCTCTAGACACACATAACTTTCTCCTTGAATTACAGTTGGATCTCCTAAATTATTGCATTATAATTCTTATTAGCCTAAATGGGACGCCGGATTTCTTAATTAGCAAGCAACCGACAATGGGAGATACCACTTCTACCAAAGGTCCACATGTCACTTCTTAGCTATGTTCCTGTTTTTTTTTTTGAAGGAGGTTAATTCTGTAGAAAATTAGCACTTTTCAATTTTGGAATTCGTGTACATCAATCTGCCACCGTTTTGTCAAGTTTTTTAGAAAAACAAAGACAAAAAAGAAAAGAAAATAATAAGAGTAGATACTTTCTGCAAGTTGTTAAACTTTGACTACTTTTTAGGCTTTTGGCGAAGTCAGAAAATATATGATTCTCCAGGATGTAGTTTATTTGCCACTCTCAGCCACTATTCCTATCTTTCTCCACACAACTTAAAACAGGAAGAGAGAATGAGAGTCATGCATGAGACGCCTTTGTCTTTTGTCGGCATTGGCAAGTAAAGGATGAAATAAACACGGCTGTCAAAAGAATGAGAAACACATTGTTCAACGCGGCTTCATCAACTTTTTTCTTTTTCTATGAATTCTTTGTTGTATAGGACTATAGGTAACCAACAAAGAATTTGCAATTTCCTAACCATTATAATTATTTATGACAGAGTAGGAAGTATTGCTTCAAAATATTGAATAAATTATCCCTTCCTAGTCTTTTTTACTTGTTGGATAAAGAAAGCTGTGGTCTTCATTAACGAATTCAAACAAATTACAAGCATAAATCAACCTGTGTTGAACGTATTACTATTAAGTATTAACCAAGGAACTCAGGGTACTTTTCTAGCCAAAACTTGTTATACTCCGTTATTTCAATGAAAACTATATATATATTTTTTTTAATGTTTGATTGCAACCCTAGTAATGAACTAAAATAATTTTATTATTATTATTTGGCTACATAGAAAACCATTAATATTTCTTATAAATCCAAACAATTATATGAATAAGAACTTTCATTCACGAAAACATACCTCAAATGAAAAAATTTCTTATTTTTGGGTCATTTAGGAGCCTCAAATAAGAAAACATACCCCAAATTTAGAATCTATGTGGAAATTAGTTGGGATAGAAATTAGTATACGCAAAAAAAAATATCATTTAGGAAAAAGTCAAATGTTAATAGTTGGGTTGCGACAATTTGTGGAGAAAGGAAGAGAAGTTACCTTTAGGAAATTTTTTATAGTGTGAAGTTTAATTTGTGATGATCTATTAAGTTTGTAATGCTTAGGAAAATGTTTCCCACTCTTAAAAAAAAAAAAAACAAAAAAAAAACGTTTTTCTTCTATTGGACTTAATTTTATTGGTTGGTTTACTTTTATGGGTATAATTCATGGAAAATTTATTTTATACAATGTGAACAATATTTATTCATCATTCTTACTAATAATTCTTCTCTTCTTCTAAATGGTTTAATTAAGTAATAGAAAGAAGAAGAAAAAAAAAACAAATGTTTGCTAAGAATTTTGTTGTTTAGTGATATTGTTCAATACTTCCAATAAAAAAAACTTACGTTTAAATTCTCCTCTCTACTTGTAAAAATTAAAATTAAAATTAAGCACAAGGATTTTGATGCCCACATATCACTCTATTGCCTTGACTCTTGAGTAATAAGGCCAGCAACTCATTAATTGAAAACCTATTAATAGAAGGTCTTTTAAATAAAAATAATATAAAATTGCATTCACGAGCATAACTTTGTGTAATCTTAGTTTGCTTTTGCTGGCTAATAATTCCATCCTCCCACGGATTCTAAAATACTTTTGCATACTATTACGTCGAATTGTGTAAAATTAAAGAATAACCATGTTATGAATGTCTTGTCCAATTTTATTTAATCGATTTCAATTAATCTTTAATACTGTTCATAAGATAAGTCATAGCCAAATAGGTAGAGATAGGATTTGAACCAGTACCATTTTATAACCAAAACAAAACGTGGTACCAAATTCTGCTACATCCCTTTCAATTGATCCCCTCTTGTTCCAAGTAATAGTTTCTTCCTTAAACATCAACTATTACGTGTGCAAGATTAGCAATTGGAAATAGTTATTCACAGGTGAAACCGTGAAAGAGTTTGACACTTCGTTTCTTTTTAGGATAAGACCCTAAGACAGAACACTAAAATTAGTAGGGCCCAAGTAGCGCATGGAATGAAGCAGAGCTAGGGATTCTTGTCATCTTTAAAGACATTAAAAAGTGCAAACATATGGTAAACCCCAAATCCATAGCAGGATTTTATCAAAATGTTTTATATACATTGAAACTAATAATTGACGTGCACAAAATTTTGTGGTGCCGTCCGGAGCTGAATAGTTTTGAAAATTAAGTTTGTCGCTGTGGTGTGGGTTACAAGCCGGCACCGACTACTAGTGAAGCAGGTATGATGTAGGGAGACCCATAGACAAATATTCTACTAACTCTTTAAACACCTTTGCACCAATGGTCCTAAAACAACGTATCTATCGTGTTATAATTACAAAACTACAAAGTGATACACAATCCTATAGCACAAAACGACACCAAAAAACTGCTACCAACCAATGGATTTCTTGTTCTAGTACCAAAGGAATAAAAAACATGCTACCACCAACCACCCCATGAGAAAAAAAGAAGAAGCAAGGAATGAAGGTAAGGGAAGAAACTAGTGGACTAGTCCAGTCCATAATAGCATACAGCTGGTGGTCATTGTTCCATTGGGGTCCAGGCCAAACAGTCCCTTAATGACGGTGCCTTAATTACTGTTTCTAATAGGTTCAATAATCAGAAGTTGTTTATTTACCTTTTACTTTTTTGATTGATTAACGTAATTACTATTGGGACAGTTGTTATCAGCTATCAGAAAAAGCGTGCTGATCAATTCTTTTCCTTATTTGGGGGGAAAAGACTAATTAATATTTAAGTTTTTCTGTTTTGGGCAACAGATCTACATCTACCATTTATAATCCTAGCCCAATTTCTGGCTGTGCAAGTTTGCCTGATCATTTCATCGCAATTAAATTGAAAGAGAAGATACTTTTTCCAAGCTAACAACCTTATCTTTTTCTATTATTAAGCAAATTGTAATGAGCTTTAGAAATCATTAGCACGTGTATATAGTGTGTAAACCAGTTAGGTATGTCAACAAACAATTTGAAACTAAAAAATGACAAACACAAGTTTTTGTTGTTCGGATAAAAGATTCTAGGAAGCCACATCAGGCAAAATAAGGCGATTATATTCTATAAGCTTAATAATAGGGACACAATATTTTTCATATTTTTTTTTTTCACAATTGTTAACCTTATCTGTTTTGGTTAATCAGGGGCGAAGCCAGAAAAAAAAATTAGGATGGGCTAATTGCAAAAAAAAAAATTTTGACTGGGCTAATTAGGGTAATTTTTTTTTTCTTTTTTAAATATAAGTAAAAAAATTTAAAAAAAAATTAAAAGTTGGCTGGGCTACAGCCCACCCTACCTTAAAGGTGGCTACGCCACTGTGGTTAATACATAGTAAAAATAGTATTAATATTGGTAAATTCAAGTGAAAACAATATTTCTTTAATCACAACAAATCATATCAATAATTGTGAAAAATATTATCATTAGTGTTACTCAATTACATTTGTTGAGATTTAGCCAAAAAAAAAAAGAAGAAGATTACATTTGTTGAGCGCATGTCATCTCCTATGTTGAACAGTTGAAGTCTAATGTATTGGTATTGGACAAAAGAAGCCACCAAAATTGGTCAAGAGATCTTGTTAAATCACTCTTGTAAAACTTTTAGCATTCCATTATTTTTTTTTTGTATTGTTTAATGTGGTCATTATGAAAATCATGAAATGATATTATAGGCATCTTAATTTTTAAACAAGGTTTAATTTATAATTTCTTTATATGTTATTCTTCTATAAAGTCTTGACCCCTCTCTCTCTCTCTCATATCTCCCTCTAAAAAATACAAAAGAGATAAAGTTGGTTTCTTGGAAGCCACTCTAGGAGGTTGTGAGTTTATATATATATATAGACGTTATTGGAACTATGCCTGCAATATAGAATCCTTCACATTCAAGCCTTCTTTTGATAATTTCCTTCCTTTATCATTCTTTTAAAATTCCTTCAATTGTTTATGCTTAACCATTCTTTCCATTTCCTTAATTGAGTTTTTTTCTCCTGGCACATATCATATGTAACATATCTCCTGGCACATACCACATTGTGCTTACAAAGTCATTGGTTAATTCAAATACAAATCAGGCACCAGTACTTGGTCTTCTATAGGTGCCTTCTTTGATATTCATTACATTCTTAGAGAGAGAGTCATGGCAGAAATGGAAAAGTACAGTGTGGATGGTGAATTTGGGTGTGGTTTCATGGGAGGAATCTTCCAACGCCGGAGCTACTGGCCTAGAAAAGCTTCTGTGCGTTCACTACCAAGCACTGACAATTCCAAGAGGCAGAGAAGCAGCTCTGAAGAGTCTGCTTGCAAAGCCAACAAATCTCCACCAAAACTCAATGAACAACCTGCAAAGAACTCAACTTTGGTTCATCCCAGCAAGGCTTCTTCAAATTCTCATAAGAGAATTCAAGGTCGAAGACCTTCCGATGCTGCAAGAAGCTCAACATCATCCTCAACTAGTTCAGGCCAAACAAAGGTGCCTGTGTCACCGGATTTGGGCCATGAAAGAAAGCTAAAGAGAGAGCCCATTGGTAACTCTACAGAGCTTACTATCATTGATCCCCAGCAACTGAATGAAAGCAAAGCTCTCATTCGATCCACTTCAAACAATGTAATGCTTTTAGGCCACTTGGGTAACTTGAGGCAGACAGGGAAAATGTTGGGAAATAACAGTCCCAATGCCACTGTTAAGACCGTGGATTACTTGTCTAGGAATCTTAGAGAGAAAAGCTTAATTCCTAATAACCCCAAAAATAGCTTTGGAAAACTTGGTGGCATTGCTGTCATGGGCAACATTGTTAGGAAGAATAGTGATGAATTTAGACAGGTTGGGGGTGTGGTAAATAGATTGGATCCAGAGGCGTTTAAGTCCATGGGAAATGAGGCATATAAGCAGGGTAGATTTGAAGATGCCTTGGCTTTATATGATCGAGCAATTGGTCTTGACTCAAATAAGGCCACCTATCGTTGCAATAAGAGTGCTGCTTTGATTGGTCTAGGCCGGGTTATGGAGGCCGTTTTCGAGTGCAAAGAAGCTATTTTGATTGAGCCTTCATATCAAAGAGCACATCATCGCCTGGCAAACCTTTATCTCAGGTATTGAATAAAGTGTGACAACATTGTCTGTGTATGTGTGCGCGCGCATTGTATTGTTGAAAATTTTCCTAAAACGAGTGTAAATTTTGTAATGTAGAGTGGGAGAAGCAGAGAAAGCATTGTATCACTACAAGCACTCAGGCTCCTATGCTTACTCAGATGACATAGCCCAAGCTCAGGCTCTTCAAAACCACCTCAGTAGGTGCACCGAGGTTCGTAAGTTAAAAGAATGGAATAATTTGATAAAGGAAACCCAGCATGCAATATCCTCTGGCGCTGACTCAGGACCACAGGTTACTTTTCTTGGTTCAATTTCATATATTGCTAGAGTTTTTAATTATTTGCCACCTTTGATTATATTTTTTGTTATAGTATTATTCTCATGTTGGTATTTTCTGATTATAATACATGAAGGTCTACGCTCTACAAGTCGAGGCCTTATTGAACCTTTATAGACATGAAGAGGCCTATGCTACCTACCAGAAGGGACCGAACTTCAGTATTGATTCTTGCACAAAGTTAATTGGCCCGGCTGCTAGTGCTTATATAATGATGATTCAGGCACGGGTTTACTTAGCAGCTGGCAGGTTAGTTAGATTAAATTGCGCTGGAATCTGTTTGTTTGATATTTCCCATTTTTACTTTTCCCCTAAACATAGTAAATTACATGAGCAATTGCCAATTAGTACAGGAAAGTTGCCGGCCTAAGTAGGGTTATCGTTTTAACCTGAGCAGGGGGCACCAAGGTTTTTCCATATTCACACTTGTACATTTCAGTCACACACTTTAAAAAAGTTAAACATGTAGACGGGATGAAATCAAGAAAATGATCTTCTTTATTTGAAATGAATATTCTCTTAGATCTAACAGAGTACAGAATACCACGTCATTTAAAATTTTAAATAACGTTATATTGGATACACTTTTAGAACTTTATTACCAAGTCTTTCCCTTCTATTTGCAAGTCTTGCATCTAACATATGAATGCTGGGTGTAAATTAGTCTAATAATACAATTCTTTGTTTCTCTTGCCACCTTTCTATAATTGCTTTACTTTAGGGCCCTGCAGGTTCATTATTAAATGGATATGCTTACAAAGGGAAGTTTTGTTTTTGTGGACGTATTTGCTATAAATGTTAGTATGAAGAAAAGTGGCAGATACACTTCTCAATTTAGGAAGGAATGACCATACTTTGGTTTTAAATACTTAAATTGAAGAAGTAAAGAGCCACATCCAAACTCTTTGAGTGGACTTCAAGCTTGTATAACATTGCATAAGCATAAATCGCATAAGCCAAACATAAAAATTGAATTTATATTGACCTAAAGTGAACTTTTTTGGCCTTTTACAAGTTCATGTTGCTTTCCACCTTAAAAAAGAAAGTTTTTGTTGCTTTCTGTAACTCATTAATCTTAGTACTAATTAAACCATCTTAGGTTTGTGTTAGAACAAATGCCAATGTTGCTAAAATGTTGGTTTTGACAGGTTTGAGGATGCTGTGTCAGCATCTAAGCACGCAGCTAGACTTGATCCAAGCAACAAGGAGGTGAATGTCGTGGTAAAGAGGGCAAGAGCAGTGACATCAGCCCGGTTGAGTGGTAACTTTCTCTTCAAGGCATCAAAATTCTCGGAGGCATTTGTAACATACAATGAAGGACTAGAAAATGATCCATACAACGCAGTTTTGTTATGCAACCGGGCAGCGTGTCGGTCCAAGTTAGGCCAATATGAGAAAGCTGTTGAAGATTGCACCACAGCTCTTAATGTGCGGCCTTCTTACAGCAAGGCCAGGCTACGAAGGGCAGATTGCAATGCCAAGGTGAATAATTGTCACTTGAGAGTTGAATTGAGAGAATTTATTTCACGGTTTAAGATTTTATTTCCTGAATCTAATATTATACAAACTGTCACGTTATTCAAAATTTTATATAACGTGGAACTAGATATATCTTCAAATCTGCATATATAATCTAAACCATAAAATAGATTAAATTCAAATGGAGATGAACATTTTCCTTACTAGTACTTACTATGATTCTTCTTTTTTCTTGTTTTGTCAAATTAGTTGGAAAGGTGGGAAGCTTCAGTCCAAGACTATGAAATGTTGATAAGAGAGACTCCTGGGGATGAGGAGGTGGGCAGGGCTTTGTTCGAGGCCCAGGTCCAGCTTAAGAAGGAACGTGGTGAAGAAATCAAAGACCTGAAATTTGGTTCAAATTTGATTTTCATCACTAGCAATGAACGTTTCAGACACTTCATAACCTCACCGGGTAAGTCATCATACATTATTCATCATTTGCCACATCCACATAGTTTTATTGCAGAGATTGGGAATTAATACGACAAAAACCAATCTGTTGTGTTAATTAACAGGTATGTCTGTGGTGCTCTTTTGTAACAAATCAAACCACAAGCAAGTGTTGCAAGTCCTGGAGCAAGTTTGCAAAGGATTCCCATCTATTAACTTCCTCAAGGTTTGTAAAAAGAAGAATTGGGTTCACTTTTTTTTTGTTCCCATTTTTTAAAGTAGTTCTTTCTCTCTTTTGTTGGAAAAATTAATGGTACATTTTAAACTTTGAACCTTATATTATAATTAAGGGCAATCATGACATACCGGCTTTATTTGCTATCTTTTTTTTTAAGTAAATTGGACGGCACTGTTTCTTGAACTTTTGAGACATTTTAATATATTTATACATATAATATAATTACCTCATTTAATTTGTCAATAAATTCAGGTTGAGATCGAAGACCACCCCTACTTAGCAAACTCAGAGCGTGTGAGCTCCATTCCAGCCTTCAAGATATACAAGAATGGATCAAGGGTCAAAGAAATTCCAGGCAACGACCGTGAAATGTTAGAAAGTTCAGTCAAATTGTACAGCAGTTGAAGATATATATATATAATTGTACAAAAGCAAAACAGATAATTCGTGCATAGTGTGGGACAGGAAGCAACGTTTTATAAAGAGGGGACCAAAATAAATTGGGCTAATTGGATATGCTCTATTTCTTTGCCGGTATGGTATTGCACATAAAGTAGAAAAAAAAATTGAGAGAGAATACGTGTGGTAGTAGATTAGAATATTAAGAGAAATTTTAGAGTTCTTTGTATGGCTTTATGATATTTATTTTCTTGCTTTTGAATGTTTTGTGTTTGGCTAATTTGGATATGATCTATTCCTTTGCTGGCATTGCATGCATAGTGGAAAAAGTTGAGAGGGGAACATGTGTTGTGGTAGAAAAGAATATGAAGAGAAATTTTAGTGTGTTCTTTGTTTGGCTTTTATTTTCTTTCTTTTAAATGATTGTGAAGTCCTTTATTCTCCCTACTCCATACGTTTCATACACTAGCAAATAAGGCCAGCATATGGGCAAAATTTATGGCTAATAAAGGAAGACGAAGATCTCACGAAGAAAGTCAATATATGTCCATCTTTTTTGTACCAATCTTTTGTATGGGATATCAGGAGTATGACCACTGCTAGACAGGTATCTTTCACCCAAAATGTATCTAATGTTTAAAGGTTTTTACGTTGGAATAAGTATTTCCTAGTTAATATATTATCTCTATATATCAAAAAGAAAAAAGATTTGCTATACGATAAATACAAAGTCGAATAGAAGGCGAAATACACCTACTAATATCATTTATTGAAACTACAATATAGATTTGGTAATCCATTAAATTTCAAAACATAATGCATATTTCATGTACCTAATCTATTATTCTATAATATAAACTAAAAGCTGAAGCTGAGAGAAAAATTTTAGCCTTCTCCAAATACTGTCATATTAGATTTACTACTTTCACACACTTCCACATTCCCCTTCCGCTCTATTTAATTCTCTTTCTCATAGCTGTTCCTCTACCTCACCTTTTCATCTACCTCTCACCTCTTGAACTCCCTGACATTTTCATCTCCTCAATTAATTATCTCATCTTTTCATCTACCTCTCTCTCTCTCTCTCTCTCTCTCACCTCTTGAACTCCCTGACCTCTTCATCTCCTCAATTAATTACCTCACCTTTTCATCTACCTCTCTCTCACTCTCACCTCTTGAACTCCCTTACCTCTTCATCTCTCCAATTAATTGCACCCTCAATTTCCTATTTAAATCCTATGTTGGGATTCTTTTTTAGTCTCCATGTGGTCCCTATAGTTCTATTGTTGTTTGAGTCTCAAAGGTGCGTTCTTTCCCCTTTGGTTTCTGATTGGTTTTACCGGGTTTCATGCTTTTATTTATTTATTTTTTTGGTTTTTCTGTTTAGCTCAATATTTTTATTTTTTGGCTTTAGGTGTTCTTTGTTCCATTGGTTTTATAATTTTGTAGTTCTTAAGTTTTTCTCAAGCAATGTTCTAATTGTTGTCTTGACTTCATTCGTTTTTCTGTTTATATTGATGTTGTACAACATTAGATTAATTAGATTATATATATTTCTCGTGCATCATACGAGTTTACGACTAGTATACCTAATAGCCAAACAACTGCTCATTAGCTCAATAAAAGTCATAACGCCTTCCTGTGGTGTGTAGGGTTGATAATGAGTCAAGTTTGGGCAGGTTTTTGTTCGACCCGTCAACTGACTCAGCAACTTTGAGTTTAGAAAATAAGAATAGGTTGCCGACCATCGATGCTCATGTATTCAACCAACCAATGTCCTTTGATGATCAGTCGAAATGGGTTGGTTTTGTGGGTGTGGTGCGTTAACGACAAGGAGTAACTTCCGACGACAAGACAATGATAAAGGGTGTCCTCCGCCCATAGACTATAGCCTTCCACGATTAGATCTCAATTTTCCAGCAAATATTCAAACTCCCACCAGCTAAAGCAATGTAATTTCTTGTTATATTCGAAAAAAATGTAAATTATATACTTGTCTATCAATAAAATGAGGAATACCATTTCAACAACTATAAAAAGGTTTTCTTGTTTTTCCCTTTCTAATAAAACAAGTTGTGGCTCCAAAAACATGCCAAGCCCTCTATTTAAGAGATAAGACATTGTCGGTTAGGTCATTGACTTGAGGTTGAGGTCCATTTGACATGAAGCCTATGGGTCGTGGTTCTCACACAATGTTGCTTTTCGTGCTAAAAGTTAGTGTGGTCGGGCTTGTGATCATTGGTATCTTCATGTTCTATATGGCTTGGGTTTACATGACCCTCATGGTCCCGTTTGTTGATAGCAACAACAAGCATTGTGACTTGGTGGCATATGCACTTGGTGGTTAGGGTTGAGGTGATGCTAGCATGATGTTAATCAGAATTTTCATTGATGTGTCATTGGTCCACATTTCGAGAATTGCACATTCACAAGTTATTAATTATATGCTTCCAAGAGAAACCTCCAATAAAAAAAACAGTAATTTTACAAACACAACAGTATCACATATTTCACAATTGTTGAGATCACGAATGGTTAATGATAAACAATAAAGTATTGTTAGTTGTGGGCTCATTGAGAATTGGTAACAACCTATCAACTCAACTGTTATTAAAAAAAAATGTTGTCAGTAGGTTGTAGCATTACTCATAAAGTGGAGTAAACTGCCCCAAGGAAAATTTAACACATCCATATTGCGGGCTTAAAGGCCCACTGTCTCGACCATTAGCAACCATACTTTTTTTTTTTTTTTTTTTTCTTTTGCAAATTGTGTTGGGCTCGAATGGGCTCACTTACAAATGTCAGACCATCCAAAATGCATTTATGGACTAAAGCAGTCCATGGACTTATTTGTCACTTAGTACACTATTTTATTACTATCTCTTTATTTTTTGTTGCTAATAACACTATTTCATTACTATTAGCAACGTCCATTCAAGGAAAAAGTATCTCTACAAACATGTTTGGTTGCATGAGATACTACCTCCCATGACCCATCCAAGACCTCAACATGTGTTTGAAATCCCAATATTGTATCCAAGTGCCTGAAATAGCCGTAGTTTATCCAAACTTATTCACTTGTGGACCTGTGGTACTCAAAACAACTTAATCAATAAGGCCCAAGTCATGATGGCCGAGTTCACGTTCAGAGTTTAAAGAAAATGGGTGTCGCGAGAGTCGTTCCACTGTGGGCTGGATTTGCCTCAAATCAAATTCTATACAATAAAATTATGGCATAACTAATCAAGCCACATTTATAACGCATATTTTGTTATAAAATAAAAGATATAGTAAGATGAGAAAATATTATAAGTGCTTTCTTTCTATTAAGCGATCATCCACACAAACTAGACTCTTTGAATACAATTGGTTTCAGTCTCTCTACCAGTGTCTTTCTTTGTTTTTTTGCAGCCATATTTATAAGTGAGGGAAACTTATCAATATACTGTGGCTGAAATCACTTATTGCAAGTGGATGAAATAATTGTAGTTGGTGGAGGAAAATAATTCAACAAGTGGTCGAAATAATTCAGACAAGTTGAAATGTTTGTCTGAAAGAAGGAATGGCTTGGCACAGAGACCAAAGCCATTCACAACACTCCCCCTTGGATGACCATTTGCTAAAAATATGCCTCGTTAAAACCTTGCCAAAGAAAAACTCAGTGGGATAAAAACCAGTGGCGAAGGAAAAAGAGTACAGTATTCTTGTGAACTTTTAAGTGCCTTTGGATTGCTTCATTAAAACCTTGCAAAGGAAAACCCAATGGGAAAAAACCTTAGCAAAGGAAAAAGAGTACAATCAGCACATATCCTTCAGAGTATTTACTCCCCCTCATGAGTATGTAGATCTTTAAGTTGATGCATGCCAATGTTGTGCACGATCTTTTTGAATGTTGCAGTCGGTAATGACTTAGTGAATAAGTCGGCCAAATTGTCACTTGAGCGTTTCTGCTTGACATTAATACCACCGCTCTTCTAGAGCTCATGTATATAAAAGAATTTTGGTGAAATGTATTTAGTTCTATCACCTTTGATATATCCTCCTCTAATTTGAGTGATACAAACAGTATTGTCTTCATATAATATTGTCAGACTTCCTTTGATTGAAGACAATCCACATTTTTCTTGAATATGTTGGATTACTAATCTCAGCCAAACACATTCACGACTCGCTTCATGAATTGCGATGATCTCTGAATGATTTGAGGAAGTAGCAGATATTGTTTGCTTGACAGATCTCCATGAAATAGCAGTATTGCCATAAGTGAACAAATACCCTGTTTATGATCGGCTTTTGTGCAGATCTGACAGATAACCTGCATTCCGCGTATTCAACTAACTATGGATTTGACCAGTGTGGATAAAATAATCCCATGTCAGTTGTTCCACGAAGGTAACGCAATACATGCTTGACACCATTCCAATGTCTTCGAGTTGGTGCAGAACTATATCTTGCTAGTAAGTTGACAGGAAATGCAATGTCAGGTCGTGTGCAATTTATAAGATACATCAGAGCACCAATTGCACTAAGATTTGGTACTTCAGGACCAAGAGTTTCTTCATCATCTTCTTTAGGACGAAAATGATCCTTTTTGACATGAAGTGACCTAATAACCATTGGAGAGCTCAAAGGATGAGCTTTATCTATGTGAAAGTTTGTTTTGCCGAGATCTTTCATCTCAAACTCATTCTTTAAATAATAGGCGGTTTTTGTGAGCTCTTCTGGAGCACCCACAAGGTTTAAATCATCTACATATACTATCACAATAGCAAATTCGGATTCTGATTTTTTAACAAAAACACATGGACAAATTGGATCGTTCTTAAATCCTTCTTTCAATAGATATTCGCTAAGGCGATTGTACCACATGTGTCCGAATTGCTTTAACCCATACAAAGATCTTTGTAGCTTGATAAAATACATGCTTCTAGATTTTGAATTGTATGCTTCAGGCATTTTATATTCTTTAGGGATTTTCATGTATATATCATTATCTAATGATCCATGTAGATATGCTGTAACCACATCCATTAAGCGCATATCCAAATTCTCTGTAATTACCAAGCTAATCAGAAATCTGAATGTAATTGCATCCATAACAGGAGCATATGTTTCTTCATAATCTATACCAGGTCTCTGCGAGAAACCTTTGCCATTAGTCGCACTTTGTACCTCATAATTTCATTTTTCTCATTACGTTTGCGTACAAATACCCATTTGTATTCAACAGGCATTACATCTTCAGGTGTTTGGATTACAGGTCCAAATACTTCACGTTTTACTAGTGAGTTTAGCTCTGCTTGAATTGCTTCTTTCCACATTGGCCAATCATTTCTACGTCAACATTCTTCAACGATTTGTGGTTCAATTTCATCATCATTACTTCTGGTAATGTTAAGAGCAACTTTAAATGAAAATATGTTGTCGACAATAATTTTATTTCTATCCAATATTTAATCAATTAAACAGATGACATAGTAATGGATCATTATTAGGATAGCAAACATTCTGGAACTCTAACAGTTCTCCTTCTCTAAGCATTTAAATAAAATGGTCAATTGGATATTCGGCCTATTGGTAATCCCCCTCCCCAATAAGCCCCACTTCTTTATGAGGGTGTGGGTTCGATCCCTGGAATCTTTAAAATATACGTGTGTGTGAGTTTATATTAGAATTTCTATCACACACATATATATATAATTAAATAAAATGAAAAGCAAAGCGAAAGGGAAAATTAGATATGATATAGAGTTAGGGATGAGAATGAGTTGGGTTTTGTGGGGGTTTACGACCTAACTCGAATATACCAACAAGGATTTGAGATATTTTAAATGAGTTTGAGGTGAATTTGGATTTACATATTTTTAAACCCGTTAGGATTTGAGAAGAAGGATATAAGTTTTATTACCTATTATGTATCTTCACCTTGTTCCATTAATATTTAAATTATTGAAATACCTCTATTTTTAATTACACAAAATGTAATGTTTCTTTATTAAAATTAAGCATGCCTTTCTTTCTCTCTTAAAATAATACTTAACTTAGTGTAAAATTTCTTAATAATGCTTAAATTTTGTTATATATTATTTTAGATGCTCAATTGTAGGTAAACTCAACTTTTTTTTTTTTTTTTTTTTTTTTTTATATATATATAAAAGAAAATATGTAGGTCAACTCAACTTGCCTTTTGACACAACTCTTGATAAGAATTTGGCACGAGTTTAGGTTATTCGAATATAAATAGAATAAGTTTGGGATTGAATTTTATTTTATTTTATTTTTATTTTTTATTTTTTATGATTCTGGGTATTGAGGTCAGTTTGTGTACACCTCGATTGATCTCAGGGGGGCACGTAAGTCGTAACACCTTACTAGTCACATTTACCGTGATAAGTACAAGGTTTTATCTTGGGTAAATGGCCTTGAGGGGACTCGAACTAATAATTATTGGGAAACACACCCAGATCGGACCAATTGAGCTACCTCTTATGGTTGAATTTTTAAAATTTAATAAAATTTAATATGTCAAATAGTTAGAGGCTTTACCGGTTTAGGTTTGAAAAAGATTTTTTTAGTCCCAAACCAAATTAATTTCCATTTCTAATATAATCAATAAATCAAAATGCACGGAAGTTCCTTTTGATGTAACGAAAGGTCCATTTGATGTATCATATTAAACATTAAACACAAGCTATTAGCAGGAAGGTTCGGAGCCCCACTCTATAATAAGCCAAGAGGAATTAAGATTTTAGAATAAATATTTTATTTATAAAAAAATCATAAAATTGTCGTATAAAATGATACATAATTCTATTATTAGGTGTGCGTTTGAATAAACTTGAAATCCAAAATATATATATATATATTTATTGTTAATATATGTACAAATTTTTTAATCTTCAATAATATATATATATATATATTTTTTAATTTATGATACTCTGACCAGTTAATATAGTTAAGCAGTTAAGCTACAAAGAACCATGATATATTACCTATTTACAATCCTTAATTAGTCACATAATTTCTATAAGGGCATGTTTGATACATTGTAATAGATCCTGTAATGTAATAGCTATTCCTAAAGAATAACTAGTCGGTTGTTTGGTTACGCTTTTATTACAGGAAATAGCTATTTCTTAGGAATGATTATCCTTCAAAATGAGGAATAGTTATTCCTTATAAAAATTGGTGTAATAGCTTTTCCTTAAATCACGTAATAGTTAAAAAAAAATTAAAAAATTCGAAAAGTCTTAATTAACTACAACTCTTTTTTTTTAATTCTCTCTCTCTCTCTCTCTCTCTCTCTCTCTCTCTCTCTCTCTCTCTCTCTCTCTCTCTCTCTCTCTCTATATATATATATATATATATATATATATATATATATATACCCAAGTCTCCATATTTTAAAAATTTTGCCTCTCTCTCTCTCTCTCTCTCTACACACACACACACACACACACACACACATATATATATATATAACATTCAGAATCCAAGTCTCCAAAATGTTTTAAAATTATTAATACTCCTATAATAAGCAATACTTGTATATTAATCATATTGTAGTAAAATATAGAATACATATTTAGGACCCTATTCATGTGTTATCACCAAACAAATGAATGATAATAGTTATTACATTACAGCTTATTTTATTCTTTGTAATACTGATTCCTATTACAGTATAATAACCATTACAACGAACCAAACTTTCTTAATAGACCCAATTATCATGTTTAGCTTTTGTGACCACGGGAAAGATGAGCACCCTGATTAATGCCGCTTGAAGGTTCATTACCTAATTCTCCAAAATCCCATTAACCAATGCCATGTTGGAGCCGGTGTTATTAATATAAGGTAATTAAAAATTTGGTGTCTGTTCTTATTAAATTAAGTCACACAAGCTAAGAGCCTTAAGGACAGAGTTTGGCTACAAACCAATTTGTAGCCAGCTTACTACAACCCATTATGTGTCAATTAATAAGATCATCCACGTGTACTTTAGTCACATGACCTATTTAATGAGTCATGTGACTTCTTTAAATAATACATGTGAATAGTCTTATAAGCTATCACATAGTAGGTTGTAGCAAACGGATTACAAACTGGTTTGTAACCAAACCTTGTACTAACCATAATTATGATTGAATGACATTGTACAATTCTCTTATAGAGAACTTCAGTTTTTTTTTTTTTAATAATTCAATGGGTTTTTTTTTTTTTTTAATATAATAATTCGATAGTTATAATAATAGAAGAAAAAATGATTTGAATGTTAGTTTTCTTCCTAAAAGAGAATATATAATATCATTGGACAACATATTTCTTTGTAGACGAACCCGAGCTTGAACCTTTCAGTTGTTAGAAAAAAAAATAATAATAAATAAATCTCACATGCCTTTTTCCATAAACTATTGGATCACCAGTTCATGAGAGATGAGACGTGAACAACTCTATTTACCATTATTTATAACCTTTTTTTTTCTCCACTTGTAATGATTATGTCGGGAAACTGGTTTCACATAAAAGTAAACAAATAAAATAGGACTCAGTAGTCAGTAAGCCTCAGAAGCCAGTGGAAGAATAAATTCATTTTTGTGAATTGTCTAGCATCACTCGCTAAATTCCTATGGCATGTTCGCATATTCAATGGATGAATACCTCACCTGCTCTGATAATTGTCTAGATTATTCGGAGAGTAGCATGAAAGAAGAACATTTAAACAAACTCAACAGTAAATAGGGGTGCGCAGTTGAATAACATTAATATTTATCTCAATGAAGCTAATAACAAAGTCACTTATCATAACCGTGCCTCTAAAATTCCACTATATAGCTTTAGGTTTACATTAAAAATAAAAAGATATTGATTTAATAAAGAAAATTATAACAAGGTGGACATATAGTCATATACATCACAAAAATGTACATGGCATTGCAGCAAAATCTTTTCCAGGAAAAGGTTTGAAAAAAAAAAAAAAAAAATTCTGTACAAAACTACAAATCTAACACAACTTTCTGAGCACAGCAGGAATAAGACAACAAAGGTGACTATAAATGGGGACTAGTTGGATTTCCCAGTTCCCACGCAAGGTAAAAAAATTTAGAAAAAACAAACTATGAAAAATATTGAAAAGGATAAAAAGCTTAAGATAAGGATAAAACTTGAAATAGTTAAAATAAAAGTAGTAATTAAAGTCACCGAGATCATGATGATCATCTCTTCCAACTTCGACTCCTTGAAAATGGATCACCAACAACCCATGTCTCCTTGGCAATATCAGATGAAATTTTGTAGAAATCAGTGTCGTATTTCATCACAACCATGTTATTCATCTCTTTTGTCTTTCTTTTCTCTTCCTCCATTAAGCACTTCAAACTCTTTGCTTTTATTTCTTCTTTTCCTCTTCCTATTATTTCTTCTTCATCTTCATCTTCTTTCTCTTTCTCTTCTTCTTCTTCTTCTTGTTTCTCTTCCAACCAGGTTTTTGCAGGGGCAGATCTACAACGCATAAGCAACAAAGCATTTGGTGGAGGAGCAGATGGTGCTGCAATAGATTCATCAATATCTGTCTCTTTGCATAATTTATTGTTTTGATTTTCCTGTAAAACCATAAACCATTTGGAAAACACAGTTGCTGAATTCTCATTGCTATCACTTCCCTCAGTGCTCACATGATTTTCTCGATATTCTTTCTCTTCTTCATTTTCTTCTTCTACTTCAATATCTTCATCATCAGTAGTGATATCTGAGTGTTCAGGAAAGGCTCCAAAGCACCGAAAGTCAAATTTTATTCTTCGTAAACACGTCAAGAATTGCATTACATCTTTCTTGAACCCAAAAGCTTGAGCCCAACTGGGTTTCTTTTTTTGTTTCGCTCTGTTGTTGTGAATTCTTTCGATTTCTTCCATCACTGATTGCCAGCTCTTGCATGAACTAGTCTTGGGCCTCACCTTGATCTGTCCAGCACAGGTGACTTTAGGAGAAGTAGGTTCAGAGATCTCCGAGTCCATTGGCTTGGTTTTGGACCATAGCATAGGACTGGCTTGGCCACCACCACCACCACCTCTTGTGCTTGATTTCTTGAGGCTGTTGTGACGGTGGTGGTTGTGGTTGTGGTGGCGCTTGTTGGGCTCTGAAGGCCTTGCTGGGCTGCAAATGGGCTTAGGCATTAGAGTTAGATGGGCACGAGAAGGAAAACATACTAACAAATCTGCTGAAGGAGCTGCCTTGGTTTCTCTTCCCTTCATGTCTCTTTCTCTCTTGCTTGATGAATTGCTTGGTTTGTGTTGGGATGGTTTTTAAAAGAGAAAGAGAGTGAGGAAGAGAGGGACCGACAGCTTTCCTTTAGCTTTGCCTTTATTTTTTGTGTCTCTCTTTAAGTCTTTACCATCTGTTTGTTTATTTTCATAGCACTAGTAGTACTCCTTTTTGCTCTGCTTTAGAATGGGGTCACAAGACAGCTTCTTTCTTAGCCTTTACTTTCCATTTTTTTAATGCTTGACAAAACATATTAATAAAAAGATATAAATGAAAAGTGAATGGGAAAGTTTAAGCCCACGAGCTTTGTTTCATGATCCAATCATACCCTCAACTTGTGAGCCCATGCCAGTAATACTCGGATGCACTATAGCTTGTGCCCACAAATGTGTCTGCAACCAACTACCAAACCGCTTCTCTTATGGAATCAACCGGACCACACACAAAAAAAAAAAACCCAAAACAAAAACAAAAACAAACATAAAAACAAGAAGAAAAACAAGATTGGGATGTGGTTTTTTATTTTATTTTTGGGTTGTTAGCTCATTGTTCATGCTCAGATTAGATGTCTTTTATGATCCTTTTGCCCCATATTAGTATGGATAAATATTGTTTTATACTACACATCACATAAGTATGAACATCAATGTTTAAAAATTGTGGATGTATGTTCACAATTTTTTAATGGTGTGAGATTTGCTCTCTAGATCTAATCTCACCTCACCTCACGTAGGGGATGGTCATGGACTGCCATTAGATCATATGAAAATATTAGTATATATAAAGAGTATTGATTATCTCATACTACTATTTTATACTATTATTTCAAACCACTTAAGATGTGGACAAAGATGTCCACATTTAGATAATATAAAGTGTAGGTGTTGTATAGTTTTAAATGTATAAAACTGTCATCAATCCTAACATTGAGCTAGTGAGAGCATATACATATAAAAAAAAGGAATTAACATGAGTAAAAGTGAGATATAATGCATGTATAGTTTATTTTCTAATGTAAGGAGATAAAAGGAACACCGAAAGTCGTAAGGTGGGAAAACAGGACTTAACCAAAGTGAGGATGCAATAATGAGGGCGTAATGCACTTGAGAGCTAGGGTGGATATGGCCCCTCTAACCACTACACACGTTACCTTAGGATTATACTTTGCTTTTGTTTGGGACCTTCCATGTAAAGTCTTTCTCTCTCTCTATGTTATATTCATTTTTATCTTGTGTGAGAGAGAGATGGCTTTGGCCTTTGGGGGGAAGTAGGAGTAGGACTAATTTTATTTTTCTACCACATGTTTTTCTTCTACTTGTTTAATTTTTATTTAGTTATTTTTGCTGCTGAATTCTTCTTGTTTAATTGTCTGGCTTTTAATAAAAAATTATCCTTACTTATCAAAAAAAAAAAAAAAATATTGTGAAGTAGAATTTGATGCTTTAAAAAATGCTTTCCTTTGTTAAAACTTCAAGAAAGGAGAAATTAATTTAAAAAAGATGTCATATGAAGCTTGGAACGAAGGAAAGACGTACTAATCTATGCATTTAAGTATGGTTGTAAATGAATCGAGCTGTTTGTGAATAGTTTGAACTTAATTCGAGAAGATCTTGTTTATGTTTATAAACAAATAAATAAAAGCTTATAAATTTGTTTAGACAATATTAAATCAATTATGCTCATGTCAAGCCGGAGCCACTTAACTAAAATAAAATTCGATGGTCCCTTTTATAGGCAGCACAAATCTACTTCTGCCTAATTATTCAAGCATCTATGTACTGAATCAATATGCCATAATGGAAGACGCAGCAACTCTATGATAAGTTTTGTAAACAATTATATGTCACTTATGTCAACCATTCATATAGAAAGTAAATTACATAAATTGCTTCTACGATGCTTTTAAATGCTAAAAATGCTAACAAAATTCTCTTTTTTGCTAAACAACCATTTTATTTTGTTCAGAAGTGATCCAAACTGGTCATAAGCATTGCCAAACTTTCAGAGTGACTTGTTTTGAGATCCCGTACTTTGATATCCTTTTCGGAATATCAAAAAACAGTTTGTTGCAAAAAATATTAGTACACATGGGTTTGAAAGCCAACTTTAAGGTTAAATAATAAACAACTTTCTTATCACTTGCCATTCAAAATTTAGAGGGTTCCTCTCCAGCTTGTGAAATTATCTTAAACCATAGCAGAGAATAGTGATCATAATATACTTTCTACTTTCTACTAATAGCATCACTAATGCTGTCATAGAGGATCTTAGGCTTTTTTCTATAATAGCCAAGGTCTATTTTTTTTTTTTTTTTTTTTGTGGATGATGGGGGATGGGTTTTGCTACAAAAGAAGTTATAAGGGACCACGTCCCTAGTAGTTTGAAATCACACTCTCCTTGTTGGGAAGAAACATAACTACTTAAGTACACCATCGAACAAAATGGTTCGATGGTAAGGTAATAAGTTACGCGAACCTTTCTATAACATGGCAATTGACAAAAAGGAATTTGTTAGAACTTGATTAGTCAGTTGGCCTTGATTTTCTTCTATAAATCTTTAAGAAAAAGCTAAGCATGAGTGAAGTTTAGGTAAGTACAATATAATATGTAAATTAATGTAGTGGTGTGTGTCCAACCTTCTTATCATTGAGACATGTAGGGTGGGGAGAAGATGCCTGGGAATGGAGAAGTTGAGTTTCAAATAAAGTGAATATATAGATAGTGTCCAAGACAAAAGGATTCCTTCCTATCATGAAGGGCAGCAGCCCTATTCGGCTATTCCTAGTCTTCTTCCCATTATTTATGGACCAAATTGTCAAAAGCGAATTTGTCTATGTTCGGTGGCGCTTAACGGGTAATTGGGACAAAGCCTTGAATTATCAAAAAAGTTGGGTAAATCTTGAGTTTCACTCAACTGTCCTTAACCTGAATATAAAGTAAAAGGTATCATCTAGCAAAGTCTTCACAATAAAAGTTGAAGAAATTACTATATATGGTTCGAAAAAAAAAAGGAGGGGGAACCATCACCTAGAATAATGGCTTGGTGTTTCATAGAATTAGTGGGAAAAGTGAGGGCACTTGAAATTCAAAATGCATAACATTTCTGACAAGAATGATTTTGCATTCATCTAATACTTTTGTTACTCTTGTTGTGAATAGAAATACGTCTAGAAGCCAAAGAAATTAAATAAATAAAATCAAAGATTGCTACAATTTTGTTTGTATGAGCTTTTATTTTTTCCTCAAAATAAAATGTATAGCTTTTTTAAAAATTCATATTTTTTAGGTATGAAAGTATTTTTACAAAATAAACAAAATAAGATGAATAAAAATAAATTCATCCACGTACACATTAAGTCCAATATCGATCTATAGTTATGGCATATACTGGCATACTTGCTTTGAGGATCATTCATTAGGGTATATTTTCACACAAAAATTGCTTTCTCTAAAATGAATGCACACATCATGATGACATCACGACGAAAGATATATTCACACGTAAATCTTAGTATGTGTTTATGGATTCAATTGGAATTATGGAAGTTCTAGAAGGTACTGCTTAGAAAATGTTAGGCTTTGTTGTTACAATAAAAAAACAGCCAACTTCATCACAAAATCATTGTAATATATACCTAACTAGTAGGATAATAACATATGGAATCCTTTGAGTGCAAGGTTCGATTCCTTCTCAATCTATGCACTAATCTTTATCCCTTGCTGTCCTTTCGAACCAAACATATCAATAGGCCAATGACGGAAAGATGGATTACAAGCATGGCCCTTCATAATGCAACGTCCCATTGTACGTTGACATATGATTTCCTATCCGATATGCTAAACATGTTCAATCATTTTTTATTTATTTTTATCTTTTTCATAGCACGGCTTCCTATGATTATTATATTATTAAGAGTGTCTTATTTAATTAAATAATGATAATAACTCATAATTTATGTATTCTTTCAACAGTAATTAAGATACTTCTCTTGGCCCAAATAAAGTAGCAACTCGGCGCGAACCCCTACAAGTAGGTTATGGAATTATATTTTTTAACTTATGAACAACTCCTTAAAGATTTATTTGCGTAGGAACAACCGTATTTTTAATCGGAATCTTTATTAAGCCCTTTAAACCATTGAAAATAAGTTTTCCTAGACTAACATAGTCAGCAGCAGCCAGCTTGTGAAATCTACTCAAGTTAAGGATTATCTTACAACTTAAAACTATAAGTATAGATCCAATTAAGCGAGACTTTATAAATGATTATTTGCAGTGGGTTAAATTACAATCTATTTGTTTGATCGGAATCGCAAATCAGGTTCTGGCATGGATGGGAAAGGAAGAAAGAAAATGGATACTGAATTTACGTGGTTCGGCCATCAAAATCTACATTCATGTTTGAAATCCTTTAATTTCCTAGAGCTAATTTTATATATTTTTATCATTGTTTTTTCATCCATTTACAAGGGAGAAGTGTGGCCTTTATATGGAATTGAGGATTTGTATTCTTATATAGGCTACAAAGAGGAGAGAGAGAAGGACAATAAATCATGTGTGTGTTAGTGTATGGTGCAACTTAAAATCCTACATCCAACATTATTAATCCATTTGTCCATTTATTTGAAAGATGTTACCAAAATCAATAGTCAGAGCTCAAGAATAAGTGCATAACAAGAGCTTAGGAATACAAGGAAAATTTGTTGTGAACAGAATGGTACTAGTACTATAGCCACCGGTTTGTGAGCCCACAATTGATGTGTTATAATTGTTATCATCATGCTCTTGCTTTGAAATAAATTCAAATTGGATCCAAAAAAGTTCAAAATTCTTTACTGCCACACATTATTGCCAACATTAATGCAAAGCAATTAGTCGGCTAATAGCCATAATAACTCGTTCAAACTTTTGACTAGATACTAACTTTTTGGCAACTAGACCTTTTTTTTGTTGGTACAAAATAACTATTAGTACCCTAAACAGTTCTAATATAGTACACATCGAAAAGATAGAGCTCAACAGAGCTTAGATTTCAACAGGAGGGTTGTCAGTGTCACAAACCATGAAAGCTTCAGCTTGCCCACAGCCCGCTAGCACTCCTCAGCAATGATTTGCATTCAATAACAATTTAACTCAGCAATAAGTTATGGTTTTGTGGATTAATGATACTGCTGAACTACTAAAGCAGCATCCACCTCCACTTTGGCAATTTTAAGTAGGTGGAGCCCAAAAAACATAGCTAATTCAATTCCATCCCTCTCATGATCATCCCTGATTGAGCCACCAGCTCCTGAGAGGGTTATCCATAGCAGAACTTTATGTGTTAAGCTTGTGAGAGCCCGTTTGTGGCTTCAGCCATTTAAGAGCAATGGCAAGGAAAAGGAAGGAGTTTGGACTTTGGACTAAAGGGGGTGAACCATGGTTGCAAATTCTACCGCTTGGACAAGATGGAAAGAATTCTGGCATTTTGAAATGCCGTGTTGTTTCTGATTGACAACTTGATTATTTTAATATTAAGGAAAGTTAATAAGAATCAATTTTGCATTCATGGTTTAAACGTGACAAAAATGGAATCTACTTATTTTATAAAATTAATGGGTTGATAGAATTTTAAGAAATTTATAATGAAATTTTTCTTTAAAGACTTTAGGAGTTCCCGAATAAATATAAATATTGATGCTTTCACTCTTAAGCTGAATTCAAATTAATTGGGCAGGTATTGAGAAAAATGTTTCTACATACAAACAAGCAGATAAACTTCACTAACTGAAGCTCACGGCAGCATGATAGTACAATTTTTTATTTATTAAAAAAAAAAAAAAGTATAAGACAACATTGTATGAATGTTGTTTAAAAATGTTTAAAAAACTTTTTCACAACGTTCAATAAATATGATCTTTTTATGTTTTGACAACATGTTTGAAATGTGGTTGAATAGATTTTTAACAATGTTTTTTAAATGTAGTATTTATATGTTTCCACAACGTTAATTGAATGTTATTGAAAGTCTGACACTTTCTATAACACCACATCTTACAATATTTATTAATATGTTGTTGAATCGTTTTAACATTTTTGTACATGTTGTAAAAGGTTTTTTTATTTTTTATTATTGTGCTAGAATATCTTAGTATTCTAATATATCTCCTCATTGTACAGTTTGATAATTAATATAAATACAAGCGAAGGGCTCCTGAGATTAACAGGAAGCTAAATCCAAATATTGAATCCTAGTAGGTAATAATTGCTAGTGATGATTGCATACTAGAAGATCTTAACTATACAACTAACGTTGTAATAAGAATGCCACGATTTGAAACAAAAAAATGTTACGTCAAAACAATATGGCAAATTAAAGCTGGAAATTTATACTTTTGATTCCTAAATTTGTGGTAAATTTGGTTTTAGCCTCAAATCTTAAAAGTTGGATTTTGGTCCGACTAATTTTTGAAAAATAACAAATTTTTTTTTTTTTTTAGTTCTTCTATTCATGGCCATTTCTACGGCACCAAAAGCCCACAAGTGATACTAGGCCAACAAGGCCCTAAACAATCCCAATCCCAACAATTCAAGACTAAGCCCAAGGAGAGTTATGGGCCTAAGAGTCCAGGCCCAGCAGCAGATTGCCAAAGTCAACCGATCTCATTCGTACTCAAGCAACCCTCAAAAGGCATTGAGCCCCCATCCATTATGAATACTGGTGGGCCCTCAAGCCCACACCTAACTATAAAAAGCAAGGATGATCACTCATCTACCCAAGAAATCCAATTTGCGGCCCAAGCCCATGTTGGATTAATGGGTGCTTCAAGGACTTCAGATTTTAATGAATGGGTGTCTCAGCCTCTCAGGGGACTTAAACTTCAATGAATGGGTGCCTCGGGGGTCTTAGACTTTAATGAATGGTACCTCAAAGGACTTTTTTTTTTTTTTTTGATAATTGGGTACCTCAATGGACTTAAACTTTAATGAATGAGTAGTCTCATCAACTATAGATTTTTTTTAACAGGTTAAGTTTATAAATAACATAATTATTATACATAAAAAAGGGTTGTATTCTCATCAACTATTATTGGGCCTTGCCTAATTATAATTTCTACCATAAATATAATCAAGTAAAATTTTTATACTTATTTCCTTTCTTTTCTCTTTTATAAATTCACAAACAAACTTAAAAAATAAAAAAAAAATTAATTAATTAAAAAAAAATATTCTTCATTCATTTCATTAGGTTTCTTTATAATTTATCCATTACAATCTTTTTTAAACTTCCATATACAATTAAAATTATGATTAAATTTATCATTTTCTATACTAGCTTAAGTTTTAGAGACAATTGATAAGGGTTTGACCTCACTTATTACAAATAGAACAATTGCAATTAATGATTTTTTTAATAATTTATCAATTACATTCTTTTGTAAACTTTTTCTGTATACAGTATTGTAAACAGAACAAGAGCAATTAAAGATGGAACAATGCTACAGACACAATATTTTCACAACAATACTGAATTGCCAAGTTTTTATTAGTTTTTCATCTGGACTAACTACTTACATCACTTTATTATTTACGATTAATAGTTTAACACCTCAAGATTGTTATGAAATTATTGTAAAAATATTGTGTCTCGTGACCTTATTGTTAAATATGTCTTTTTTTTCTTTTTATATTAGAAATTAGAAGTTTAGAACCAATGAAATGATATAGTATTGGTTTAAGTTTGGGCCTAAGCTCCGTGACAAAATATTACCTGGCCCAATTTTGAACAAGCAACAATGTCAGCTCCAACTCTAAACAGTGTGGAACTCCAAAACCCTAATCCCAGCAGGTTTTGGTGTGGCTATTCTCAGCAGGAAGGAAACAACATATTGGAGCTTTAGCAAGTTCTGCGTGGAATGGCACCACAATAATTGTAAGGCAAGCCTGGTTTCATTTTTCACAATCACATCTTCAAGTTTTATTCTTTACACTCTTTCTCTATATATATTATTGATAGGAGCATAGAATAGAACTAAATTTTATAGGAGTAGAAGAAATGAGACTAGAAATATGCAAATCCCTCATCTCACTCACTTTACAAAACCCTTCACATCTCCACAAAACCCCAATCCCCTACTCAATCCCTCTCTCATTTTTCTCCTCCAAACCCAAAAAATCAAAACCCACCGTAACAGTGTTGGATTACTTGATCAATCAGCACCAGTTTTCCCCTGAATCCGCTCTTAAAGCCTCAACAGTGATAACTTACCTGAAAAGACCTGAAGAAGCGGATTTCATGCTTTCATTCCTAAAGGAGAGCGGTTTCTCCAAATCCCACATCGAGGAAGTGGTTAAAAGGGTCCCTAGAGTTCTTACTGCCAATCTTGCCAATTCCATCAAACCCAAAATCCAAATTTTCCAAGACTTGGGCTTTAAGGCCGATGACATTGCCGAGATCGTATCTGCTGACCCGTGGATTCTCACACGTAGCGCAGATAATCGGCTTGAACCTTCAATTTTGGTGTTGAAGACTATTCTGGGTTCAAATGCTGAGGTCATTAGGGTCTTGAAGGTTACTGGGTGGTTTTTGAAGCATGATTTGGAGAGAACTATGATGCCCAATATAGAATTTATGAAGGGTTGTGGGATTAGTTCGACTCAGATTGTTAAATATCTGTTTAATTTTCCGAGGTTTTTTTTGCATAAGCCGGAGAGCATTCTGCGTTTCGTTAAAACAGTTGAAGAAATGGGTTTTGATAGGAAATCTAAGATGTTTCTTGCTGCTATTCGGACGGTGAGCTCGATGACACGAGAGAATTGGGAGCTGAAGTTGAAGCTTTTTCGAAGTCTGGGGTTTTCAGAAAATGATATTCTAGTTGTGTTTAGAAGGGTGCCTCAGGTTTTTTCTGTATCTGAGAGAAAAATCAAGGAGGTAACTGAGCTGCTGTTTAGTGCTTGGAACATAGACATCTCGTATATAGTTCAGCATCCAGAATTGCTTATTTGCAGTGTTGAGCACAGGTTAAAACCCCGACTACGAGTTTTTGAGATTCTGGAAAAGGAAAATGTGCTTAAGAAGAAACCTGGTTTGACTACATTCTGCAAAATCACCAATAAGACGTTCTTAGAAAAATATGTACTTCCTTATTCAAAAGAAATCGCAGAGCTAAATGTGGCTAGTGGGGGTTTGTAGACAATTAGATATTTACAATTTGTTGGAAATTCTTCAGCATTCAAAGGATGGTGTCGTACAGATCGATTTATGGTCTTTGATATCCATGGATGGTTTGTCAATTAATGCTTGTAAGTGGAATGCCCTAAGGGTTCAGTTTTGGAAGAGCCATAACAAAATTGCAATATTGATCGTCACTTAAGGTAAATTTCCTTGTAACCGATTCCTCACCTCTGTTTTTTAGTATTTTTATATTGATCTGAAAGACAAAAAGGTAACTTTGACATTACTGTTTTTGTCAATTGAGTTATTAACACATGTTTAATCTTCTAAAACTTCTTCAACGTAAGTCATATGTTCAAAGAGAGCTATATGGCTTATGCTTGCCACTCAAAATTTTAGGTATTGTGTATCTTGGGCATCGAGTATCCAACATACTCATTGTTGTCTGTAATATGTTTGACACCTAAAGAAAGGCGCTTGAATGGTTGGTGGCTGCTTTAGTTTTTAGATTTTTTGCATTTGTCTCTATGATTTATATAAAATCTGTTTCACCAAATGAAACATATTGTAATATAGCATGCAAAAAATTCTTGTTTGTAGTTTGTACAATGTCATACCTGTCAGAATACAAGCAGTTTCTTTGAGTTGACCCATCCTAAGGTGCACAGCTCTTTGATTATAGAATTGTTGCTCTGTTTCCTTTTTCCCGTCAGTGGATTTTTTATTTTTTTTATTTAAAGTACCTGTTTCCTTTTTCCCGGCAGTGGTCTCGGATTTGAGGTTTTACTTCTTGCTCTTCTATTGTTAGTTTTGTTGATTCTTTAGAATCTACTCCTACATCTCTATCTATGTAATTATTTGATCCTCTCGTGTTCATGCTTTGTGCACACAGAGGTCTCCCTTTTTAATAAAATCTCTATTACTTAATAAAAAAAAATATCTGTTAATTTCTTTTGCCAAAGACCTCTAGCTTAGATAACACTTAGAGAGTGAGTGCAAAACTCATTAGGTGCATGTGTAACTTACCCATAGAAAAAAAAGTTATTGTTCAAAAATACATGTTGAAACGAAAAAAAGAAGCAATGATTTAACTATGATCTGCTGATTTGATGTGAGAAACTCTGCTAGGAAATTGGCTACTGTGTACTCCATTTGGTTCCAAAGAAATGAAATTGTGCACCAGGGGGAAATCTGGACTGAGGAGAAAATCTTGAAGAGTATTAAGAAGGATGTGAAGAGCACAATGGAATTCAAGGCTAAATTCCACTGCTCTTATCCTTAATGTCAGTCTTTGTCATAAATGGGGTCTCAATTCAAATACCATGCTCCTGGATTCTCATAGAATGCAGTGAGGGATGTGTATGAATTGCTGACAATGTAGGATGGGCTGCTGTGTATTACTTGGAAGTTTTTCTATATGATTTGTTCTTCTGTTTGTAGTTTAGTTGGGGCCTTTGATTGTTTGTTTGCCTTTGGTCTTGTTGTACTTGTTCTTTTGAATAATAAATCTTTCTGATTTATCAAAATAAATATAAAAGAAAAAAAAGATTTTAATTGGATGCAAAAGCAACCAAAATGTAGTTCTTGCACTCTGCATCCCAATGGTAGTCATTTAGGAAACATCAAATAATGTCATTCATCTCTTAGCAGACTGTGTATATATATATATAGCACAAGTAACATTTTGCTTTAGAAAGGATATGGTTTTCTAAAGCAATTGCAAGGCATGCATTTTTTTGTTGGATAGAGTGTCCTTTATCAAAGAGAAGCTGGAAATCAGTTATGCAACTTTATCTCTATGATGATCCTAAAGTTAAATGGGATAATATGAGGGTGGGTGGAAATAATAATAATGAATGAAGAAAGAATATTTAAATAATATAGAATTTATAATAGAAGATTGGATGTAGGGTACTAGGGGGTATAGGGTGTTTTAAAAAGTAGTTAGCTAAAATACAAAAAGTGGGGTTCTTATTTTATAATATGCTTACAATTTTGGCTAAACCAATATGAGTGATATTATTGATGTTTGCATATGACCCATTCTTACAGTTAAGGAATCTTAAAATTTGGCGATGATCACCTAGTAATTTGCAACTGGAAATGCATTGTCTTCAACCGGGTGAAAAGAAAGTAAGCATGAATAGAAACAAGAAGAACACCAGGAAATGCATTGTTTTCTGTCTCACTTTGGATAATACCCACCTGAGCTTGCTGTGCTATATAATATATTCACATCCTTGAAAGTTATGGACCTGAACAGAAGCCACACAACGTAGTGCCTTTCTGTTGATGCATAACGTCAAATCATTATAGCTACTTAGGTAAGGTAACGAGTAGTATTTTTTTTTTTTGAATAGAAGATAGTAGAATTTTTATTAATGATGTAAATCAGCAGAAACAAGAGATTGGAGGCAAGGGGGACAATCCTCAAAGCTAACAGAGGGACCACCCTTGGCTAGAGCACCGCGAGCTAAAGCGCAAGCTGGGGCATTACAATTTTTAAAAATATGACAACAAGATACAGATTGTAAACTCCCCAAAACAACAATAATCTCATCAATAACATGACCAAGTTCCGAGAGGACAGTGGGTCCCTCACAAATACGACTCACTAGAGAGTTGTCTTCGCAATCTAAATCAATCGACCAGAAGCCTGTATCTCGACAAAAGTTTAAAGCTTTGGGGCAACCCAAGGCTTGGTTGAAAAGGGGGCAAGGGCCCTGGTCAAAACAATCCTCCATCAAAGCTAAAACAGAACCTTCCCAGTCTCGAATAATCAAACCAAAACCAAAACCCAGGCCAAAAGCCGGAACTTTCCAGAGTTGAGGACTGGAATGAGCTCTAGAAGAGTCACCATCACGACCGGAGGTAGAAAAATCAGCCAGGTGAGCAGCTTCTGGGACAAGAGCAGGAATTGATACACGTCAATTCCCATAAATTGCATCATTACGAAAACACCACAGCTTCCACAGGATGGTGGTGAAAAAAATCAATTATGCATTTGACAAAGCTAGAGAGCAGCATCCTCCAAAAGATCCGCCAAAGTTCTTGGGTTAGGAAGGAGAATGAGCCAGGGAAGCCCACTTAAAGACCAAGCTTCCAACGCTGTTAGGCAAAGCCATAAAGCATGGATAGTGGTTTCGGCTTCTTCGTTGCAAGAACTACATGAGTAAGTAAAGGAAATTTTTTTATCAAACAGCTTGCTACGAGTAGGGAGGATATTGGAGCATGCCCTCCATAGAAAATTCCTGATTTTTGGTTGAACTCCCAACCCCCAAATCGTTTTCCAGATATGTTGAGAAAAAGATGGGTTGGATGAAGAACCCACATCATTGGCCATCTCCACTTCTTTAAGCAGGTGGTAAGCACTTTGGACCGAAAAGACCCCACGGGTTGTTCCCGTCCAACACCAAGAGTCCTTTGGCCGAGATGGTCTTAAAGGAATAGCTTTGATGGTCTCTGCCTCATGGGGGAGGAAAACTTCATCAATAAGCCTATGGTTCCAAGAATGGCTGTGATCAATAATTAAGGAGTTCACTAGAGCATCCTGGGGGAGAAGGCGACATGGGGAGACCACCTTGAAAGTAGAGGGAGTAGGGAGCCATTTGTCTTGCCAAATTCTTGTCATAGAACCGTCCCCAATCCTCCATCTCAATCCTTTTTCCAGAACATGACGAGATTTAGCAATGTTTCTCCAAGTGAAAGAAGAATGACGAGGGATTCTAGCTTCCAAAAAGGAAGAGCGAGGGAAATATTTGGCTTTCAAAACCCGATGTTCTAGAGAGTGTGTTCATAAGAAGCCTCCAGCCTTGTTTAGCTAGCATAGCTTGGTTAAAGACACTTAAATCATGAAAACCCATACCTCCCAAAGTCTGTTTCCTGCATAGATTGTCTCATCGGACTCTCTCTCTACCATGTCTTCTGTTGCACCAGGTAAACTTTGGACCCAAAAAGCCAATATCACGTAATTTGCACTCATCGATGACATCCCTAAACGCTTGCATATACTGTGGGTTTTGATGTCGTCTTCCAACTTTTTCATTATCTGCCAAAATTTCATTCAGGTCCCCCATAACCAACCAAGGAAGATCAGACATTCTTCGGAGACGACGGAAGAGGGACCATGACTCGTGGCGTTTGGATGCATCAGGTTGCCCATAGAAACTAGTAAGTCTCCATCTTTGTCCAACATTATTTGTGATCCAAGCATCAATATGAGAATGTGAAAAAGATTGAATATGGACCTCAATGTCATTTGCCCATAGCAACGCCAAACCACCCTTTTGTTCCATGTCTATCTACTGCAAAAGCTCCTTTCATAGCTAATCTAACTCTCAACCAGTCCATATTTTTTGCTTCAAGTCTTGTTTCCATGAGAAACACGACTGCGGGATCTTCACGCTTCACAAAGTTGTGAAGTTCATAAACTGTTCGTGGGTTCCTAAGCCCACGACAGTTTAGACTTAAAAGACTCATTGGGTTCGGCGGGGCTGCTCCGCAGCCTCCACCGATAGAGAAAAAGAGTCACCATCTTCTTCTAGAGTATTAAGTTTCTGCCTTAAAGGCGCGATATCAAAGTTCAGTTCTTCATCATGTTCCTGCACTGCTCTTCGTTTCCTTGTCTGAGAATTTTTGGACAGTGATGGTACCGATTCATTTGTAGCTTTAGTGCGAGCAGCTTTCTTCCATTTGGAGGTGCGCCTGGTAATGGGTGGAGTTCCTTCAGACCAACAAGAACCTTCAGAGTCGCCAATGGGTACAGGGTCAGTCATGCATGTTTGGTCAGAGTGGAGGCTACAAAGAGCTGGCTGAGCTGGGTCCCACACCTCATGGACCAGGTTTGGTTGGAAGGAATCCCTTTGGGCCTCTGCATGCCTATGAACCGACAATTTATTTGGCTTTAGTGGTACCACATCACTAGCAATCAGGCCTTCAACACTTGTCTTGGTGCAGTCGATACGCACTTGTCCTGTAACTGCATCAAATTGTCCCTTAGTGGCCACCATTTGAGGGTCCTTGTGTGTATGGGAGCGTAAGGTGACAGGTGTCTCAGAAGAGTCAGACCAAACCTGAAAATTTGTTTGTGCTCCATGCACCAACGTATCCCTGTGGTCTTTTGTCATATTGCCAGTGTCCGCAACCTTTGTCGTACTTGTTACGGCACTTCCCACACCTTTATTTGGCAGAGGCTGGTGGTTGGCCTGAGGAGCTTGGTTCAACTGATCATTCTTCTCACCATCCACTGGTCGAGAGTATATGTCAATTGGTTGTTCACCATTGTCAGCTCTCACCCAAGAGCCAAAAGCTTGAAAGAATAACCATGGTGGGAGGAGAACTACACTCTCTGTATGCATGACCAATCCGGCCACAATTAAAACAAAAGTCTGGTGTTTTTTTTTTATACTTAATACCAATCCAAAGATCACTCAATCCTGTTCTGGGGAGAAAAAAATCGGGCTTTAGAGGGGCTTCAATGTTAATATCCACTCTAAGCCGAACAAAACGCTGCCACCCCATAGTGCCTTCTCCCGACAGATCAACGTCGTCCACCACACCCACTTTGCGACCAATATTCTTCAGAAATTCTTTATATTGCCATCGGCTTGGAAGGCCATGGATTTGAATCCAAAAGGTAGACACCGAAAAGTCTACCTCTTGCCAGGATAAATCTAATTGCCATTCTTTGAGGACAAGGTGGGCTCCTCTAATGGTCTAGGGCCGTTTTCGAAAGGTCACTTGAAGGTCTGCTTCATATTTAAACTTGAACATAAAAATATTTCTTATCTAGACGTTGAACCTCAACTACCATACTTCTCGTCTGGTTCCAAGCTTTTGTGACTATGTCTCTTATAACAGAGGTTGGGATTGTTTTCAAAGTGATAAGTTTCCCAAGTAAAGTAAGGTTGGTATTTTCATTTGGCTCTCCTAGTGTCGGGTCTAGACGAAAATCTTCGCAACTAAAGTTTTCCGTAAGAGAAATAAGTCTAGACTCTAGAGACATCTTGCTGGTGTGGTGGTCCTTCCATTGAGTTGCGGGAGTAAGAGAGGATGTTGGTAGAGAGAAAGGAGAGCAAAAAGAGAGGATAGCAAAAGGTGGGTCTGTAACTGGGCAGAGGGGTATAGATATGAAGTATTAATGGTTAAAAGGAAAGTTGGTGGCTACAGGAAAAGGGGGTATGCAAGATAGGATGTCAAGGAAACGTGTAGGATTGGAAAGGTAATAGCTTGGGTGAGGGGTAGTGTAGGGAGGATAGAGTAGGCTAGGAGAACCTATGGATAAGACTAGGAAGGCAAGCCTTCTGGAAGAGATAGGGGCAAAGGTGCTACAGAGAGCACAGATGTGGGCATTGAGATGATCTACTAGGATAGTATTTATTACCCGCTTGGCAAGTGGCAGGCTAGCATGTATTAGTTAAAAATGTGGGTATTGAGATGATCTACTAGGCTCTCACATTGCACGAGACCACTCTTCATTTTTCTCTTCTGTCCTTCCCCTAATCTTTCTTGTGTTTGATTGGTTTAGTAGGGGAATTGGTTGTTAAGAAAATGTGGAAAATTTAGATTTAGATTTTGTTTGTTCTGTTTGATTTAAAAAATGAAGAAGAAGAAGAATGTGATTTTTATTGTTGGTTTGTAAAGTATTATTATAAAATAAAAATAAAATAAAAAGTAATGAAAACTTCAAAACAATCGCTGTACCACTACCACCGGTTGAATACCGTAAAAACTGTCATGATCTATACTGACAAAATTCAACCGACTAAATTGAAAAACTTAAAGCAAAACATTAAGAGTAAAACTTAGGTACAATTCTTTAAGTTGATCTTAGTATCTAAGTTTTACCCAAAATAAACACTGAATCATATCTAAGTTTTACCCATTTGGAATAAAATGGAGAGTCTCCAATGGTTCAGATTTTATTAAACACTGCCTTGTCTACAAAAATCTGTGATATATTCTATAGTTATTTAAAATATCACTTTTCTAAGGTAGAGTTGTATTTTATTATCCAACTTTTTTGTTTTTTTTGTTGTTGATGGAAATCCATCTTATTTTTTTAAATGAAAGAAACTAATAGAAATAATCTCATCCAAATAAACTGGTTGTTTTGTCTTTGTTTATTGCATGTATATATTCTTGTAGTTGGTTTTTTAAATAAAATACTCAATTACCCAAAAATAAGAAGAAAAAAAAAACATATTAAGTATGTATTTGAATTAGTTTTAGACTTTTTAGTCTCTATTTTATTTATTTATGTATAAGTTATTAATTTTTTGAGTAAAACTTAGGTACAGTTCCTTAAGTCAAGTACATTAGGTTCCTTAATTGAATTCAAACACATGGTTGTATTAACCAATGAAACACAAACAATGTTATCATTTCCAAGAATATTTAAATTTAATGTATTTGAATTCAACTAGAAATCTAATGTACTTGACCTAAGGAACTGTACCTAAGTTTTACCCTAATTTTTTTAAACATCACTTCTGTTAAGTAATTATATACAAAATTTTTACCAAAGACAAAAAGTTAATCCAATTGAAGGTAAGCAACATCAAAAGGCTTATGCGTAATTATACAATGCTTTCAGAGTGTATTAATGTCGTTCTCCTTACTCTCACATGAATTGTGAGTCTCGTTAATTAAATTCATGATAAGATCCAATATTTATATAAGAGGAAATAATACAATATTAATCTTGAGCATTATATTGTTTCTTAACAATCTCCTCGAGATTCCCACGTTGCAGATAAGCCAATCTGATGGGCATTTCTAGACAAATTAGAAAATTTGATTCGAGCACTTGTTCTTAAATCCATTTTCAGATGCTTCTTGTCCACCACTCATTTTGGCGACATTCATTCTCTCTCTGTCTCTCTCTCTGTCTCACTGGGCCGGCCCTGGAAATTATAAGGCTTGGGGCAGTATAAAAAAATGAGGCCTTCTATTTAAAAAAAAAAAAAAATTATTGAAAAATTATTCTACATACGGTTTTTGCTACAAAATTACTAATTAAACTTTTATATTCAATATTTTCTAACAAATATTGTTCAATAGATAATATGACTAATCCATTTAATCTTTCTTATGACATAGTTGATCGCAAGTAAGATTTTTATAATTTTAACTTTGAAAAACTTCTTTCAACGGATGCGACTGTAACAAGTATAGTCAATAATATTCTATATGTAATAGATGCATTTGAAACAATTCAATTCTTTGATAAAATTAAGTATATTTGTCGCTATTTTTTTTTCTTTTGATGGTAAAATCTCTTGTAAGACTTTTAAGTCTAAAAATAAATCAATATCAAAAAATTATCAGGTTTTAAAAAACGTTTAAGATTAACATAATACTTTTTCAAATTATCATAATTTAGTGTAGTTAGCTTCTTTACATCAAATAAATACAAAAAATTGTTCTCATATATACTTGGGTTAGAGAAATAAATTATTATTAAGCTTAATTTAAAGACTTGTTTTCAATATATGGGTCTTTTTAATTTTTGTATATATAAATATATCGAGGCCTTTTAATAAAGGTCTTAAATTTTTTTTAGATGAGACCTAATTTTGAAGTGAGGCCTAGGGCGATCGCCCACTTTGCCCTTGCCCAGGGCCACCCCTGTCTCAGTTCGAATCAACCAAAGTCCAAAGGAGACAATTCAAACTATATGACTTTTATAAATAAGACAATATGGTGGCCAACTCAACATAAGCCATTAAATAGTCCAAGTAAGCAATTTGAAGACCCGTTTATCATTTAGAAAACCCACCAAACAATAAATAAAAATGGTCATTGTTTGAAGCTTGAAGTTTTTATTTCAAAGCAAAAAAGAGACATTTACAACTCAAAAAGTATTACACTAATTTCCCAACAAAGACAAAAACATACAATAAAAAGCACTAGAGAGACCCCCAGCATCTACCCAAGAAATCCAATCTACGGCCCAAGCCCATGTTGGATTAATGGGTGCTTCAAGGACTTCGATTTTAATGAATGGGTGCCTCGGGGGTCTTAGGTTCCATTTGTTTTGCTGTAAAATATTTTTCATTGTAAAATTTTTTCAGATGAAAATGATTTCAGGGAAAATGATTGTTTTTCCGTGTTTGGTTGCATTTTGGAAAATGGTTCGGAAAATATTTTACAGTGTTGTGTGAAAGATAAAGCAAAAGGGGTGGGGGATGAGGCATGCGTTTTTGGAAAATGGTTTATGAAAAAAAATTTCGTAAACCATTTTCCAAATTTTAACAAAGGATTTTCCGGTCAACGGAAATTATTTTCCGTTTGACCACCATTTTACAGCGAAACAAACGCTTGCAAATCTGAAAATATTTTTCAAAAAATATTTTACAGTAAAACAAACGGAGCCTTAGACTTTAATGAATGGATACAGGATACCTCAAAAGGACTTAAACTTTAATGAATGAGTAGCCTCATCAACTATAGATTTTTTTTGACAGGTTAAGTTTATAAATAACATAATTATTATACATAAAAAAAGGGTTGTATTCTCATCAACTATTATTGGGCCTTGCCTAATTATAATTTCTACCATAAATATAATCAAGTAAAAATTTTATACTTATTTCCTTTCTTTTTCTCTTTTATAAATTCACAAACAAACTTAAAAAATAAATAAATAAAATATTCTTCATTCATTTCATTATGTTTCTTTATAATTTATCCATTACAATCTTTTTTAAATTTCCATATACAATTAAATTTATCATTTTCTATACTAGCTTAAGTTTTAGAGACAATTGATAAGGGTTTGAGCTCACTTATTACAAATAGAACAATTGCAATTAATGATTTTTTTAATAATTTATCATTTACATTCTTTTGTAAACTTTTTCTGTATATGATGTTGTAAACAGAACTAGAGCAATTAAAGATGGAGCAATACTACAGACACAATATTTTTACAACAATACTGAGTTGCCAAGTTTTTATTAGTTTTTTCATCTGGACTCACTATTTACATCACTTTATTATTTACGATTAACAATTTAACACCTCAAAATTATTATGAAATTATTGTAAAAATATTGTGTCCCGTAACCTTATTATTAAATATGTCTTTTTTTTCTTTTTATATTAGAAATTAGAAGTTTAGAACCAATGAAATGATATAGTATTGGTTTAAGTTTGGGCCTAAGCTCCGTGACAAAATATTACCTGGCCCAATTTTGAACAAGCAACAATGTCAGCTCCAACTCTAAACAGTGTGGAACTCCAAAACCCTAATCCCAGCAGGTTTTGGTGTGGCTATTCTCAGCAGGAAGGAAACAACATATTGGAGCTTTAGCAAGTTCTGCGTGGAATGGCACCACAATAATTGTAAGGCAAGCCTGGTTTCATTTTTCACAATCACATCTTCAAGTTTTATTCTTTACACTCTTTCTCTATATATATTATTGATAGGAGCATAGAATAGAACTAAATTTTATAGGAGTAGAAGAAATGAGACTAGAAATATGCAAATCCCTCATCTCACTCACTTTACAAAACCCTTCACATCTCCACAAAACCCCAATCCCCTACTCAATCCCTCTCTCATTTTTCTCCTCCAAACCCAAAAAATCAAAACCCACCGTAACAGTGTTGGATTACTTGATCAATCAGCACCAGTTTTCCCCTGAATCCGCTCTTAAAGCTTCATCAGTGATAACTTACCTGAAAAGACCTGAAGAAGCGGATTTCATGCTTTCATTCCTAAAGGAGAGCGGTTTCTCCAAATCCCACATCGAGGAAGTGGTTAAAAAGGTCCCTAGTGTTCTTACTGCCAATCTTGCCAGTACCATCAAACCCAAAATCCAGATTTTCCAAGACTTGGGCTTTAAGGCCGATGACATTGCCGAGTTCGTATCTGCTGACCCGTGGATTCTCACACGTAGCGCAGATAATCGGCTTGAACCTTCAATTTTGGTGTTGAAGACTATTCTGGGTTCAAATGCTGAGGTCATTAGGGTCTTGAAGGTTACTAGGTGGTTTTTGAACCATGATTTGGAGAGAACTATGATGCCCAATATAGAATTTTTGAAGGGTTGTGGGATTAGTTCGACTCAGATTGTTAAATATCTGTTTTGTTTTCCGAGGTTTTTTTTGCATAAGCCGGAGATCATTCTGCGTTTCGTTAAAACAGTTGACGAAATGGGTTTTGATAGGAAATCTAAGATGTTTCTTGCTGCTATTCGGACGGTGAGCTCGATGACACGAGAGAATTGGGAGCTGAAGTTGAAGCTTTTTCGAAGTCTGGGGTTTTCAGAAAATGATATTCTAGTTGTGTTTTGAATAATAAATCTTTCTGATTTCGAAGTCTGGTCTTGTTGTAGTTCTTTTGAATAATAAATCTTTCTGATTTATCAATATAAATATATAAGAAAAAAGAGATTTTAGTTGGATGCAAAAGCAACCAAAATGTAGTTCTTGCACTCTGCATCCCAATGGTAGTCATTTAGGAACATCAAATAATGTCATTCATCTCTTAGCAGACCGTGTATATATATACATACGCACATAGTCATACAAAATTTGCTCTTCCAAAAACCCAAATTATTTTAACACAAACTCAATTTTCAATTTTTCACACATACACACACACACACAAGTAACATTTTGCTTTAGAAAGGATCTGGTTTTCTAAAGCAATTCCAAGGCATGCATTTTTTTGTTGGACAGAGTGTCCTTTATCAAAGAGAAGCTGGAAATCAGTTATGCAACTTCATCTCTATGATGATCCTAAAGTTAAATGGGATAATATGAGGGTGGGTGGAAATAATAATAGTGAATTAAAGAAATAATATAGAATTTATAATAGAAAATTGAATGTAGGGTACTAGGGTGTAGGGTGTTTTAAAAAGCAGTTAGCTAAAATACAAAAAGTAGGGTTCTTATTTTATAATATGCTTACAATTTTGGCTAAACCAATATGAGTGGTATTATTGATGTTTGCATATGACCCATTCTTACGGTTAAGGAATCTTCAATTTTGGCCGATGATCACCTAGTAATTTGCAACTGGAAATGCGTTGTCTTCAACAGGGTGAAAAGAAAGTGAGCATGAATAGAAACAGGAAGAACACCAGGAAATGCATTGTTTTCTGTCTCACTTTGGATAATACCCACTTGAGCTTGCCGTGCTATATAATATATCACATCCTTGAAAGTTATGGACCTGAACAGAAGCCACACAACGTAGTGCCTTTCTGTTGATGCATCACGTCAAATCATTATAGCTACATAGGTAAGGTAACGGATAGTATTTATTACCCGCTTGGCAAGTGGCAGGCTAGCATTTATCAGTTAAAAATGTGGGCATTGAGATGATCTACTAGGCTCTCACATTGCTCGAAACCACTTCATTTTTCTCTTCTGTCCTTCCCCTAATCTTTCATGTGTTTGATTGGTTTAGTAGGGGCATTGGTTGTTAAGAAAATGTGGAAAATTTAGATTTAGATTTTGTTTGTTCTGTTTGATTTAAAAAATGAAGAAGAAGAAGAATGTGATTTTTATTGTTGGTTAGTAAAGTATTATCATAAAATAAAAATAAAAAAAAGTAGCGAAAACATCAAAACAATCCTTGTACCACTACCACCAGTTAAACACCGTAAAAACTGCCATGATCCATACTGACAAACTCAACCGACTAAATTGAAAACCTTAAAGCAAAACATTTAACACTACAAGAATCATATTCTATAGTTATTTAAAATATCACTTTTCTAAGGCAGAGTTGTGTTTTATCCGACTTTTTTTTCTTTTTTTTTGGTTGATGGAAATGCATCTTATTTTTTAAATGAAAGAAACTAATAGAATTAATCTCATGCAAATAAACTAGTTGTTTTGTATTTGTTTATCGCATGTATCTATTCTTGTAGTTGGTTTTACTAAATAAACTACTCAATTACCCAAAAATAAGAAGAAGAAGAAAACATATTAAGTATGTATTTGAATTAGTTTTAGACTTTTTAGTCTATTTTTTATTTATTTATTTATGTATAAGTTATTAACTTTTTAAAACATCACTTCTCTTAAGTGATTATATTCTTACAAAACACCAAAAGGCTTAGGGGCAATTATACAATGTTTTCCATTTTCAAAAGGTATTAATGTCGTATTCCTAAATCTCACATGAATTGTGAGTCCTGTTAATTAAATTCATGATTCATGATAGGATCCAATATTTATATGAGAGAAGATAATACAATATTAATTTTAAGTATTATATTGTTTCTTAGCAATCTCCTCGAGATTCCCATGTTTCAAATAAGCCAATTTGATGGGCATTTCTAGACAAGTTAGAAAATTTGATTCGAACACATGTTCTTAAATCCATTTTCAGATGCTTCTTGTCCACCACTCATTTTGGCAACATTCATTCTGTCTCTGTCTCAGAGCGAATCAACCAAAGTCCAAAGGAGATAATTCAAACTATATGACTTTTATAAATTAGACAATATGGTGGCCAACTCAACATAAGCCATTAAATAGTCCAATTAAAGCAATTTGAAGATCCGTTTATCATTTAGAAAACCACCAAACAATAAAATAAAAAAGGTCATTGTTTGAAGCTCGAAGTTTTTATTTCAAACGAAAAAGAGACATTTACAACTCAAAAAGTCTTACACTAATTTCCCAACAAAGACAAAAACATACAAGAAAAAGCACTAGAGAGAGCCACAGCAACCAGCTAAGGTTCAATGCGAGTAGCAGTGTACTACTACTTACCAGTAACAGTAACTAGAGACCCAAAACAAAGTTAAAAGGAGTTCATTTCTAAATGGTAGCTACGAGTCTTAACCACAGCTTGAACAGCCTCTCCATACTCCCCTCTCCCAAAAGATTCCAAAGCCAATGCACCATCCCCCACCACATCCTCCTCTACGTCAGCTTCAATAAACTGGGCCTTATCCTCTGGCCCATCATCCTTACTTATTATTCTTGTAGGCCTAACAACCACAAGTGTAGCACCATCAACCCAGGCCCCACCCTTAAGGCCCAGCTTTGGCACGTGCCTCATTCTCATCCTTACGCTTGGTACCGTGGTCCTACCACCACCGTTAATCTCCCCGTCTATCCCACTAAAATGCACCGCCCATTCTTTGTAGTCGCTAACCTGTGCCGCCCCAGCTCTCAGCTCGCTCAGTCCCTCTTTGTCCATCACCAGCGTGCCTTCGCCTTCTCTGTCTCTCAGAATCAGCGTCTCTAGCTCCTTGTTCTCCTCCACCACTTCCTTCAGTAAATAGTGCCTCGCTGAGGCCGCGATCAACGCGCTTATCGTCCACACAACTCTCAGTTTCAGACCTCCGGCGAAGTCCACGTCACCTAAATCCTCCGGAATCTGCGTCGGCGGTGAGGTTCGGATTGCGCGGAAACCGAATATCACGCAGTTTTTTAAGGTTTTCCCGAACTCCGCTCTCCATCTAACGACGGCGTTTCGGTCGAGCTTTAAGTCGCCTGAGGGAAGCTCGATCTCGAGGGTTCGGATCCTCTCGAACCCGCGGAGGATTTGAGTGGGTGAGTTTTGAGATCCGGTGGGCCGGGTATGGGCCGCGTGGAGCTTGGGGGAGAGAGAGATGAGAATGAGATTATGCAAGGACTTAAAGAAGGATTTGAAAAAGAAGAGGAGGGGCGAGTCGGACTCGCCTGACTCGGGCGAGATAACACAATCCACTTTCAAAATAAGCGACTCGGTCTGAGGTACCAGCGAGTTGAATCGCTTGGAAACCGCCCGGCACCGAATCAGAGTCTTGACATCGGAGAGTGAGTTGAAGATGGTAAGGATGAGCGAATCAGGGATTAGATCGAAGCCGTCCATTTCTTTTTTTGGGGTTTGGAAAAGTTTCTTGTGTTGTGTGATATTGCTTTTTATGGATGAGGATCTGAGAAATGAGAAATGAAAAATGAGAGAGAGTGTGTATGAATTTAAAACGGTGAGCTGATTAGAGTGGGACCTATCACCTATTGCCAACACATTTTCTTCAGGGGAAAGGACGAATAGTAATACCGAATGGCCGCTTTCGAAAATTTATAATATGATCCATTATATTATAATATTATATGTCGGACCAAGACTTTATAATTAATTTATCTATAGCAAAAGATTATCTTATATTAATGGCGACGCTATATTTGTTTCGTACTTTTCAGCAATTTTCTTCAATTTTCCGACAATTTCTTAGAGCATCCTATCGCGGTCACAGTCCTCATGATGGACGTGTGATTTTGATAGAAGCATTGTTAAATTACGGATTCAGATCCCATGTAACCCACTTTTTACTCATTAACTTACTATTTTGCCCTTTTGATATTATTATTAGATTTTATTCAATAATTGAAATTTAAAATTATCTTTTTAATCTTTCACCTAAGCCTTTGAAATAAATTGTAGCGCATGTGTATGACTAATTGTTTTCCTTTGTCTTTTCTCCTCATTTTTAGGAGGGCTGGTCGGGATGATATTCAAAAGAATCAAAATCACGATTTTCTTTTTATTTTTGTTTTGTTTGATTTTTTCAAATAGTTTTGTACTAAAGTTTAGAGACGCCTTCTAATCAAACGAAAGGCCACCAAAAATGGAGACTTGGGGAGAGTCCTCAAGATAAGCAGGAAGCGGTCCAAGAAAAATATTATTTTGGTCAAATTCTCAAAGCTTATCTTTGATTTTGATAAATGAGAACACTGTCCCAAAGAAAAAATGCTAGGCAATGTCAAGTTGGGCAGTTTCTCTTTCTTTTTATTTTTTATTTTTAAAGTTGGATGATGATAATACATTAAAATAATGGTGCCTTTTAAGAATCTTCTTTTTTTTTTAATTAAGAGATTCCATTTCAATAAAAATGATTCAATTGGAATCTCTCATTAGTCATTACTTATTTCCCACTTGTTTAAGAGCTCCATTATACATTATTTTAAAAAAAGAATAGAAAAAAAAGTACGTCTTTTTGTCTCATAAATTAACTAATATTTAGAAACTATATTTTATTTTTTTTCTCTCTCTTACATCATACATTTTGATTTTTGAGTGTTGGTTTGGTATAATTTATTTCTATTGGCTTATTTTATTTAAAAATAAGTAGGACAAAAGTGTAGTTGTACCTATAAAAAAAAGTGATAAATTATATTATCCTTCCTTGAAATCAAATGAAATGATACTCACCTCCAAAGATTTACATGATTTGTGTAAATGATATTCCCTTCTTGAAATTTTATATAATTGCAATAGTTAAGCCTATACCCTCTCAAACTTTGATTTCGCTAACAAAATATTTAATTTTTTTATAAATTTTTTTACCCAAGCCATGAATGAAATGACACTCTCATCTTTTGAGGTTTATGGGTAAATGACACTCCCCCTTGAGATATTTATAAATTAATAGAAATCATTTTGATACTAATGGATTCATTTTTTTTTTGTGACAAATATGTTTTTTTAACATAAAGTATCTCATAAATGGAAAATAAAACATAAAAATTCATATTCATTCCATAATATCCCTAAAAAAATGTAAAATATAGTTCATAAAAATACGTTCTTATAATATAAAAAGTTTACAAACTGAAACTACATCTATTATCCTTTGATGAGCATTTCAAGTTCATTTCATCTAAACTTCGCAACTCAATGACGTTGACACCCTTGCAAAAACAATATTGCTCTTTTCTACCCCATGTAATTTGTAAGACTTCAGGGCTTAGTAGCATGCAGGCCCACATCTAAACTTCTATCAGCAGGCAAAAAAAAAGCCCAAACTTCTTGATGGGCCACTTTGGAATCATCTATCCAGATTGAACCTAAGAACCTACAATATATAAAGATTGTCAACAGGTCATCAACAAAAAAGCCCATTATTGGGACCAGCTTTGAAGTAGTTGATGAACAAAAAAAGGATTGCCCTGACTACAAATTAAAACATTGGGCATTCCAATTTGGGCCTCAAACCCATAGCCCAGGCCCATCCCATTATCCACACGCCTATTTAAATCTCCCTCCCAAGTCCCAACTCCATTTTAATCTCTCTCTCAACTCCATTTCTCAACTCCATTTCAATCCTTCTCTGTCATCATGAAAATGAAAAGTGGAATTATCTTGTTCGGCACAATCATCCTCATTGTCCTTTCGGTCTCGCTTCTAATTACAGCAGAGATTAACAACTACTACAAGGTTCTTTTATGTTATTCACTTCTCAATTTTATTTGTTCTAAATCTTTTGTACAATTTCGAATCGCAGACTTCTTTACTGTAAGTATGCACCTTTATGTATATATATTCTATTTCAATTATGGTCCCAACTTTTGTTTCACTTGCATTTTTAATATATTACAGAGCACTAATTTTGTGGATATTTCAAAAAAAATTTAGGTACTTGGAGTTGAAAGAAACGCAACCCCTTCTGAAATCAAGAAGGAATTTTATAGGTAATATTTCTATCTATTTTCACTGAGACATGCATGTATTTCTTTAATTCTTTTCACTTTTTCAGTGTTTTGGTTTTGCAGTTTATCCCTACTTTACCATCCGGACAAGAACCATACAAAGGAGGCGAAACAAAAGTACATTGAAATCCGCGAAGGTAAGGAAAAAAGAAGAAGAAAAAAGATGTATACTTTATTATGATTTGGGTATTTAATGGAAATGTTGCTTATCTTTTTCTTGTTTTCATCAGCCTATGACATCTTAAAGGAGAAGATTAAATCATTCTCCGGAGATCAGTTGCCAAAACGAGCTGATTATACAGTAGAGGACTGCGGAGAAATAAACTCATATAGGAGGGAAGCAGGATCAATTTGCTCAGTTGGTCCAATAAATAGATTCATGTGCCTGAAACAGCTTCCTAATCAAACAAACACCATCAACCAAACCATTCTCGAACTCAATCCAAGATACTGTTTATAATCCAAAATCTTTTCATTGCCGCTTTTCACTTAAGCTTCCCTCTTTTATAAAACCCATTTGTTTAGAAACCCACTCAGTTCTCTTCTCTCTTCTGTAATCAAGGTATCTTATTTCTTGCTCCGTTTTCTCTCTATCAATTTTATAAATATGGTGCCTTACAACTATCAAGTTAAATTTGTTGATCTATACATATTTTAAAGAGTAAAATAACTTTTGGAGAAAGCTTGAAGTTACACCGGCACTACAAAAGTGCATATGTTTACCTTGGCTAGGATTTGGTGGTAGTGGAACATGAGTAGGCACCTATTGATATGAGGCTGTGGCAAATAGAAGTGCACATTTACAAAACAGAGTTCTATGCTCTGTTCTTTTTCATTTCACGGCTTTATTTTTTTTCGCACTTCCATTCCAAAACCTCTTGAATTTATAGAAGGGTTAAGTCGATTTAGGACTTAGGAGCTTCCGGAATACGCTACAGAGCAAGATGATTTCTAGTGTAATTAAGACTCCTAGAATACACCACTCTAGAACTTTATAGAAAAGACCACCTTTATCAATATAACCGACTATGTGCTATAGCCTCAAGACTCCTATTTGAGTTTTACTTCTTTATAATGCTGCCACCCTGTGTTTCCTAAAGTTACTGAATTACAGGTTAGATTTTTTTAACACACTACAGGTTTTGATAAAGGCCCGAAGTATATATGTTTTCAAAATAAGATGATTTCTAGTGTACTCCAAATGTTAGCTTAACAAGGATGCTTCAAGTAATGATTAATTAAGTCATGTAAGCTAATAAGTAAATATACTTACTAATTCCTTTTTGATTCTCAATTATTTTTGCTATTCGTTATGATTATATTTTTTGTATCAATGCTAAGTCAAATGTCTATTTTAAATTTTGCAGGATCCCTTCTCAAATGGTTTTAGTCATCTGATTCATCTTGGAAGATTTTTAATGAGTAGTCAATGACTCAATGTTGAAGATCAAGCTTGGATTGATGATTGGAGGAGTGAAAGACTATTTAGGACTTTTGTGATAGAAAATGTTAGGCCACACGTTTCTTTTTCCACCTTAATCCAATTCTATATAACCAATATTAATGAATAGTATTTTCACTTCAAAAGTTGCTTGTAAGCAATTTTTGCGACTTTATGTGAGCTTGTGGTGTGGGTAATTGGTTATCGAAAAACTAGTTTTTAACATTTTGTACTAGCCGACTCACACAACCTCACTATATAAGGCTTTATCACGTGTGGGCTGGACTATTGGTGTTCATGCACCCCAACATATATCCCAAGGGGTTTTCAAAGGCAGAATCATAGGTCATGGCTCATACTATAGATATTTGTTCATGCTTAATTTCCTAGCTGTCTTAATTGCATTTTTCTTCAACTTCCTTTTCAAGAAACCATGGCTTAATTTGATTTGGATGGTTACATGGGTTCAACCATATCCCATACAGCCCTTGTATCTATAGGTCAAGCCCACTAGCATGAGTATGACCATGACAGCTTTGATTTGATGAATGATGAAGCCCATTTCGTTTAACCCGTATCTTTTTTTGGCTAAATTCATTTAACCCGTATATTCTCCTCCCTTTGTGGAAAAAAACATATTCAATTTAAAAAAAACATGGTGTCAAGTGAGCGGCTAATGCTTATTGTTTAAGGAAACCATAGCCCAATTGAAAGAGTGTTCATCAAAAACTAAATTCATTTAGCAGATCAACAATGATGTATATTTAAGAATATCGTTTACACGGTTGACGAGTTGGTGGAATTTAAGAATATTTTTCAGAATGTATTTGGATACATTAATACAATAGTTACATGGATTTATAAATATATAATTTTTCTCTCCCCTTATCAATGTGGGATTCAGTTTTTTTCAAAACACTAACTCCTCACTTTAAAACCATTAACCACATGAAACTCTCATATCTTCACATTTAATTTTTCAATTTAAATTAATATTATTTCAAATTAATATTAAAATGTTACAATATTATTGCTTCTCTCTATTGATAATGTGGCCCAAGATCATTATTTGTTCTTTTTTTTGCCTACGTGGCAGAGCACAAATGGGTGAGGCCACTCAGTTTGGTTAGTCTGACTTCTTAGTAACACTTGAATATCTCTCTGCTTAAAGGGCACGTACGCGTGTCCCAATCATGGGTCATTCTCGCCCCGATTTTTTTTACATTAGTTTTCAATGAACTAAAAAACAAATAAAAGTTTTGTATGTACTCATGAGTAATTTAAAAATTCAATATATTACACAACTAAAAGTCCAATATTTGTTGGTTTCTTTCCCTTCTATACCTAGTTGAAGAAAATAACAATAATTATACAAACATAAATAAACTTAGAGAAAAATTGGAAGTTTGTTCATCATCAAGAACATGCAAGAAACAATAAAAATTTGACAATGTGAATATGTGATAACAAAAATATAAATACAAACTAATTCCAATATAAATTCAAATTGTCACTATTCATAGAGGAGAAAGTGTTGGGTAGCTCTCAAAACACAAATTGCAACATAATGCTTTATAAAGAAAATGCATGACTATCATCTAAAGAGGAAAGGTAATAGCCATAGGCCATTTCAAATTATTGTGGAACTTGAAATAAATTTGTCCACTAAATATAATATGAGGGAAATTTCTTACATATACATCTTCAATTACATTTGATTCGTATTAAGTTTTCATCCCAATAAATATTAAATAATCCCAAAGGAGTGGGAAAAAAGACAAAAAATGTTTTACTAATCAAATCTTACTCCAAATTATTAACGAAGAAAGCAGTAAGTCATTCCTCCAACCAAAAAAATTATAGGCCTTAAAATTGGTTTTTTATGACTTTTTTCTCTTCTTCCACCTTTAACTACAACTAGTCGCAAACCCGTGCGATGCACGGAAAAACTATTGAAAATGAAATTCTGAAGAAACTGTTGGCCCAAGTGGTGAAGGCTTTGGTCTTGGAAGTATGCTCCCTTCAAGGTTCAAGGTTCAAGGTTCAACCCCTCTTAGGTGCAAACAATTCCTTGGGACCACACCCCCTGGTGAAAAGCCAACACCCTGATCCGTGTAGGGAAACTTTTGGAGGTGCGGTGCACGGATTCCGTGGGATTAGTTGAGATTCGCGGAAGGTGACCCCGACACCCAAGGTTATAAAAAAAAACACGTGTAATAATGGTTCACATATTAATATTGTTCTCTTTTAAGGTTCTTTTTTTTAGCATAATTACGATATATGTTGGGTTGTTTGTTTTATTATATCATTGTTCAATTTATTTAATTGAAATGATATCTTGCAAAATAATTACAACTAGTTGGTAACCTGTGCAACGCACGAAAAAGTTTAACATAATATAATTTTTTTTCTCTCTTTTATTTTTTGTATAAATGTAAAAATTGATAATCGTGATATTTATTAAAAGACATTTATTATTATTGTGTTTATATATAGAATATATTCTATTATTAGACATTTATTATGATTGTATTTATATATATAACAATATATTTGTCTAAAAATAAAAATTGATAATCGTGATATTTATTAAAAGACATTTATTATTATTGTGTTTATATATAGAATATATTCTAGTATTAGACATTTATTATGATTGTGTTTATATATATAGAACAATATATTCTTTCTATTAAAGAAAATATGATGCGTCAACATTCTAATGGAAGGTTTAATTATATAATAAAATTTAAATTCAATTAGAAAATATATATTAAAATAATGATGTGTAAAATTGTGAGAACTCAAAAGTTTATGTGGCATAATATTATAAGGTGAACCAAAAGTAAAAAAAAAAAAATTTCGATTTTACATTATAGTATAGATTACTATATTATTAAGCTCATTTACTCATTCCAAGCATTTTAGGAATTTAAGTAAAATTTTATACTAAACTATAATGATATGATGATTAAAACAATTTTCAACTTACACCACTATCTCAAACTACAAATTTAAATAGACATATTTAATAGAGAAAGAGAAAGAAACCAGATTTTTTAGATCTTATTTTCAATAGCATTCCATGCATGGGTTTACAACTAGTTTCCTATAATTCTATCTCAATTATTTCATTATCTTATGTACAAAGCTATAATTATTTCAATATCGTACACATCTCTTGTTCTCGGTTTGCTCTTCGGTACTTCCTGTTGGAAATATTTTTAAGAATCCACAAACTTTACTCAAAGAAAACAAACATTAATCTGAAAATAATCAACCCAAGAAATAGACTGAACAAAAACTTAAAATTAGTTTAGGAACAAACTCACCAAGCTATAGAATCACGCAATAGCGTTGTCCTTAAAGGTTGATTCGCACCACACAAAGCGAAACTCGGTGCGAACGGCTTTCCGGCGAAACAACCCTCAGGATTAGACTATAGCAAATGCCTTTGTGTTGGACGCACTTCCTTCACAAAGGTTCAAGAACAATGCCTTTCCTTTCTTTGCTTAAAAAAAATAGAAGACATATAGCTTCATGTATCTCAAGAACAAACCGGAGAAAGAGAGAGCAAAATAGAAGAAGGTGCAGCCAAAAATTAGAAAAGAGAGAGAGAGAGAGAGATAGGCGTGTATCTGAAGCCAAAGAGGAAAAGATGCTTTTTCAAAGTGTTGGCTGATGGTGTGTTTAATAAGCAATGGGCTGGCAAATTAATAAATGAACCTGACAACTCCAACGGCTAAAAGGCAGCCCATTCAGCTGGAAAAATGGGCCAAAACTAAAGCTCATTTGGACCCACACGTGTAATATAAATAAACCCATTTCCACTCCAGGCCCTAATATCTTTAGACATCATCGGAAATCCATAGAAGTTTATAAACACAAAGGGAAGCTCTCTTCTAATCAATGTGAGACTAAAAGAAATGACAAAGTGTTTGGAACACACCTACACCAACACTTCCTATCCCCGTTGGGTTTGAGGAAGAGTGTTAAGGATAAAGCCAAAGACTCATCTCAAGCAGCAGATATTCACACAGTGCTAAACAACTGAAGTACTCATTCCATCATTCGATTGAGTTTGATTCAAACTCAATCTCTTGTTTATAGTTATCATTGTAACACTCTTTGTAATCTATAAGTATATATATATACATATACGTGAACTTTGATTATCTACTTCTACAGCCCTCAATTTCAATCTCTCTTGCTTTCGAAAGAACTAATGAGGGGAGATAAGAATATGAAGACTCGCTTAACCTTGGTTTCGCTTTTCGTTTTAATCACAGCAGCGACAGCAGCGAAAACCAAGGTAAGCGTACTGGTCCCTATTATTGGTTCTTCATAATTTTCTTCATATAGTTCCCTATTATTGGTTCTTGATAATTTTCTTCATATAGTTTATGTGCACGAGTCGTGTTTTGCGTTACAATTATGTCAATTTAAACTTCTTTTGCATAACTTTGGTCTAATTGTTTCTTTAGAAAACTTTTGCTTTTTTCATATAGTTCCCTATTATTGGTTCTTGATAATTTTCTTCATATCGTTTATGAGCACGAGTCGTGTTTTGCGTTACAATCATGTCAATTTAAACTTCTTTTGGATAATATTTGCTAATTGTTTCTTTAGAAAACAATAAAGTTTGTTTTGTGTTGTCTTTTTATTTTTATTTATTTTATTTATCTTGCTTCGATTAAATTGATAATGGGAAATCTTTACTGAAATAATTAAGAACAGAGCTGACTAAAAATATTACAAACTGGCCAAACTGTATCCAATAATTTATATGAGTTATTGTATTATAAAATGGCCAATAATTAAACTAGTATGTATGTATGGATGTATGGATGTATGCATAACAGATCCTTTTGTGGATTTTTTAAATTCTTGTTAGGTTTTTGCATTTGAGGGAACTGCAAGTCAACCACGTGAAATTCAGGACATGTAAGTTTCCTTTATTTTTTTAATAATGAAAATTTCGAAAATTTTGTGTTTGTATCAATTTATCCAACATTTTGATAATATAAGGTTTCTTTTCACAGAGAGGGTTCTCAAGAAAAGTTAGTTGAAATTAATAACGGTATGATTTTTTATTTTAATTCTTTGTGCATCCTTCTGAATTGCATATCATAATAATAATTTCAATTAATGTTCAAATTAATGATCAAAAGCTAAATATGGTTTGATTTTCTTTTGGATATTTCTGGTTGGAAAATGTTGACTTTACCTTCTTGTTTTCATCAGCATATGATATATTATCTGAGGAAGATAAGAGAAAAAATTATGATATGTATTTGGAAGCATATCTTGTTTTATCTGATGAAGATAAGAGAAATTTTTTTTATATGTATTTGGATGAGAAGGCTCAATTTGGTGGTACAACCAGGTCTCAATCTGGCATTAGGACCATAAATTCACAGGTCTTTCAGAAAGAAATAGCTGACCAAGGGATCACTTGGCTTTTGTTGTCTTACACGCCCACTTTGAAGGGGTACCAACATATTGAATCAATCATAGAGGAGGTTGGCAGTATAATGCGGGGAGCTTTACAGGTACTCCAGTGTTTTCACTTTTTATTTTTATTTTTGTTGTCATTTGACTTTCCTTTGATCATTGTGTATGCTTATTTTGTTTTCCCTCTAACAGGTTGGAAGCATAAACTGTGAAACAGAACCATCTTTCTGTAAGGACCTTGGCATATATCCTCGTAGAGTACCCAGGGTATTCATTTATTCATACGTAGCAAGTGACAAGGGTTCTTTGGTGGAGTACAATGGTGATTTGGCTGTGTTCTAAGGTTGACATTATGTGCCTTTTAAATGGCAAAAGGCAAGGCATTCTAGGATTGTTTAGGTGTGTAGGTCTTGTGATAAGAATTTACTCAGAAACCATACATTTTTACCATTATTATTATGCCCTTATTGTGGTCTCTAGTTTCTTTTGTATTTTCTGTATGCATATATATTTCTTTGACTTGCATTGACTGAGGAATACCAATATTGTTGTTGTTTTTTAGTCTAATCTTTCTATCATCTCTTTGCATTCTTTTATAATGCTCAACATAAAAAATCGAATATGGAGATAGAAAAAAAGTGAGAGCCGGCCAAACTATTTTCCTTCTTGCCTTTTTTTTTCTAAGTAATTATTTGAAAAGTTTATCTATTACTATTAAGAGGATTTTTTTCCCTCATGTTCACTTTAATGTGCTCCCCAAAATACCCTTAATATTAATCCACGTTATTGGTATTAAAAATAAATAAATGAGGGTGAAAAGGTAATTCACCATGTCTTAATATTAATCCAGTATTTCCACTTAACAAAAAATGATATATATATATATATATACTAGCCTCTTCACACGCTCTACGCACGTGTTCAAGAGGCTCTTCCTTTTTATAACAAAAAAAAAAATTATCATGTACTTAGATAATTTTCTTTTTTATCAATATATTTTTTTCATTCATCCTATTTTGGGGTTTATGCAATTATCCAGTATATGTTATTGATAGTAACATCTTGCACAAACAATGATGATATAATTTTTTTTTTTGAAAAAAAAAAAAAAAAAAAAAAACCCAAAAACGAAAAAAAAAAAAATCATAATCTGTAATTGATTTTCAATAACCTATTTTTATCAATTTGTTTTTTACGCAAAAAAATTTAATAAAAATAAAATCATTAACAAACGCTTAATTAGTTGGAAGTTGTTCTTTATTTATTTTTTATTTTTTTCACATTTTACACTTAGCTAATTTATACAATAATTAAAGAATTCTATTTGAATTAGAACTCTACATTCTTAACCGGATTTATTTGATTCAATTTTTTTTTTTTTCATGGTAATCTTATCACACAATATGACTTTTATCATATAAATTTTAGATCATAATTTATCTTATTTGCTATTTTTTCACTTTTTTTTATCGTTTATTTTTTTTTGCTTGTGTACTATTTTTTTTTTTTTTTTTCACATTTTCACTTAGCTAATTTATACAATAATTAAAGAATTCTATTTGAATAAGGACTCTACTTTCTTAACCCGATTTATTTAATTCAATCTTCTTTCTTTACTTTCTTTCATGGTAATCTTATCACATACTTTTATCATATAAATTTTAAATCATAATTATCTTATTTGCTATTTTTTTCACTTAATGCTTTTTGTCCAATAACATAAATGTACTACACCTTCTATATAATGAGATTCCACAAAAGAAAAAGCAACCTTGCACGTGTATATGAAATCCGAATAAAATTATTTCTTGTATAAATTATTTGATTTTAAATGAAAATTCAGTTAATGGGATAACAAATTTAAATATTTTTATTGTTTGTAAAATTGTACACATGCTTTTTCTTTGATTCCATAAACTCATAGCAAAGCAGACAATAATTTTCTCTACCTCCTTGTTAAAGACAAAGAAAGAAGCTGTACCGCTTGCATCATATACAATTATCGAAAAGAAAAAAGAAAGTTCAAAATTAAAAATTAGAAGGCCAATGTAAATATTCAACCTGTTGCAGAAAAACCCCCCTCTAGATCAACCATGCCCTGATTTAGGTCATCTTTCTTTTCATTGTTTATTTATTATTTGTTTTCTTTCTTGGTAATACTAATACCCCTAAGCTTTCCTTTTTATTTTTAGTTTGGTTTTGTGCACTATGCGAGGGATCTTAACCAAATTCTCCAATTCTCACCTTAAACTCATCACTAAAGCACACAACAATTTCACTGCCTTTTGCATTAGAAATTCCAAATACCATTATCTAAAAGAAAAAAGAAAGTTCAAAATTATAAGTTAGAAGGCCAAATGCAAATATTTCACCTATCATTGCATCAAATTTCCCAATTCTCAAATTAAACTAAACCCTTCATCATCCTGTTTGGCACCCTTGGCACCAATACCTAGATCCCAAAGCCAATAATTCTTTTTGCAAGTTTTGCAAGCCTCGATACTTTTCTCAAAGCTGGAACCACATCATTTAAAAATACATGATGCAATATAATATATTCATTACATGTTAAATATCAAGAACATGTAAATGACTTCTCCAAATCAAATAAAAATTTTAGAATTGAGAAAATAACATGTTTGTGTCATTTATTGAAATAAACATCTGAAACCACTTGCCAGAAAAGTGAACACTTTTGCTTGCACAGGGCCAATATTCACATAAATTGCACACTTTTTTACAATTTAACTAATCCAAGATAAATTGAAAACCATAATGAGCCATTTATTCATCAACATAAACTTGCAAATCAATCACAACTTTCAGAATAGATTTACTACAGAATAAAGGCATTTTCTTAACTCAAATTACAGCAAACTTTTATAAAGTTTAGCCACTACTTAGCAAAAAAAGAAAAAGAAAAGTGTAGCACTACTAAATTGTACATCTGCTGCTAGTGTTACATTCCTTAAGAAAAATACACTTATACACTGATGTAAAAATTTGGAGCTCATTAAAAAAGTCAAACCTTGTTGTAGTTTGGAGGGCTTCAAATGTGGATAGGCATCCCAAATTAGCTGCAAATAAGAACATAAGAATTCAGATTTCAGCCATTTGAATACCAATTCTATGCATTAATTCACCCATGGTATCCAAAAAGCATTGCTATTGCCTATTCTTATACAAAACAACACCGCAAAAAAATGAAAAGAATTATTCCCATATTAAGTTTTACAACCGGAGAAACCAAAAAAAAAAAAAAAAATAAAAAAAATAAAATTAAAATGTAATATTAGAGACAAATAATTCACAATTTTTTTTTATAACTTATGAAAAACCACCCGACTGTGACAGCCTAAAAGGCTTTATGGACTTAAGCCCCATCACTATAGACTCCCTAATCATGCACATGCAACCACCAAATGTGTGAACCCCATCCATAACTATTCCGTGAATGCTAATTGCTAAGTCCATAAGAGGGTTCTTTTCAATCTCATGGGCCAGCAAAGAGACCAAATTTCTATTAGTTCTGAACATAAACCTACAAAATGGGCAACGAGGGACAACAACTTTAAGAAAAGAAAAAGCATCTAAGTTTCCAACCTAAAAAGCTTTAGACACGCAAAAAAGTCATGGATTCATATTACAATGTTTAAACTAAAATCAAAATCAGATACAGAAACATTGACTGATTTAAATGGACCTACATCATGCTGTGCGACAAAAAAGCACTCATCTAAAAGAGTACGCATGCATTTGAGTACAACCACAACAATTACACATTTAGCCCATAGCAGGATAAAAGGGAGCAACAAAATGTTCAGAACAACTACTTTAACCCCCCAAAATTTGAGATCTGCAATACTTAGCCTAAAAGGCATATGCAATGATAGTAAATGCAGTGAAAAGAACTAACTTATGCTAAATTATTCTGAAACTATCTTTAACTAAGTTGCTCTCTGATTAGGTGCCAGAAAATTATTGGTTTTTCTTTTTTTTCTTAATCAAATCTTTTTATTACGATTAAAAAAAAAAAAAAACTAAAATCTAAAAAAATCAAATCAAATCTTTTTATTACCGATTAAAAAAAACCTAAAATCCTAATACCCTAAAATCCATTTGTAACCTAACTAAAAATCAACCTTAATTAACTAGAAACCCTAACTAACTAACAATTAAAATTAAAATTTGAGAATGGTTCAAAGAGTGTATCGAAGTTGGTGTGGTGGAGAGAGAGAGACCAGCTGAAACAGAGAGTGGCGCGAAGATCTGAGTGAAGGCCGGAGCAGAGAGCGGAGAAGAGAGACCAGCCGGAGCAGAGGAGCGGGGACAGAGAAAGAGGGATCAATCGATCGATCGTGGTGGACGGTGGACGGTGGATTCGCGTCGCCAAAGAGAGAGAGAGAGTCGTTGATGAGAGAGAGATGGGAAAGTAAGTTTGGGAAAGTAAAAAAATAAAAAGATTGAAATCATCTCTTCAAGAGACAATTTCTGTTTTATTTTATTTTTTTAACGCAATAATAAAAAATATCTGGTTTTTAAAAAATTAAAAATAAAACGACCATTTTACAATTTTTATTTTTTATTTTTTTTAAATCAAATATGTTAAAAAGGCGTTAAAATAAAATAAAAAAACATAAAAAAATTCATCAGAAATCGTCTCTTGAAGAGACGATTTCACAATTTTTTTTTTAAATTTTTAAACAGATATTAAAAAGGCATTAAAATAAAAAATATATATAAAAAATTCAACAAAAATCGTCTCTTCAAGAGACGATTTTCAAAAGTGACCTATGTTTTGATATAACTTTCAAAGTGACCCGTTTGGCTATATAACTTAAAATAATGGGTTATTGGGCAAAAAAAAGCCCAAAAAAGGTTCATTGTTCTATATCTAAGCCCAATATTTGGACCATCAATATTCAATACATTACAAAGTTACATATGACAAACCAATGTTCCGTTCTTAGTAAAGAAGTAGAGAAGACGAAATTCAGAGTGAAAAACTATCTTGGTCCAAATGAAATAAATCCAAATGTCATGTAATTGGCAATATGGCCCATAAAATCATTCTCGGAGAACCACTAGGTAAATTCATTTGACCCAGTAAATAACCTCCCCTAATATCGGAGAATCTCTGAACCAAACTTCCCATCTCTCTCTCTCTCTCTCAGCCTTCCTCTCTCAGCCCATGCATGCAATCCTTCTCCACCACCCTTCCAATAATATTGCACATACACATCTACCCTTCCTTTCCTCACCACCGCTCCCCATCTTCCTATGGCGGAGCGGGACTCATCGCCTTCGGTTCATGACCCTTCATCTCAACAATCCCAACCTGCCTCCTTCGCTTCCGGTACCTACGTTGTTCAGGTCCCTAAAGACCAAATCTATCGCGTTCCACCACCTGAGAATGCCATTATAGCTGAACGCCATCGAAACCCTCTCCGCAGCAACAATAACAAAAAAAAGTCCTCTTGTTCTTGCTGCTTGTGTGTTTTTATCATTGTCATCGTTGTTATTCTTATTATAGGCATAATAGCAGGCATTCTATATGTCTTGTTCAACCCTAAGGATCCCACGTTTCATGTCGAAGGTATTGCTGTCAAGAATTCACATTCTCGTACAGATTATGGTATTACAATTACAGCAAAAAATCCGAATACAATAGTGGGGATTTATTACAAGGAAGGTGCTGTTGCTACCCTTTCTTTCAAGCAAAGAGAAATTGCTAAAGGAAAATACCCAACTTTCTATCAAGACCACAAGAATTCAACGGTATTTGTTATAGATTTTCGTGGCTCTAACGTTGTATTGCCTAAGAAGATTGAGAAAAGCATGAAAACCCAAAAGCCAAAAGTGCACGTTAATCTTTCTCTAAAGATGGATGTCCCTATACGATGGAGAATTGGGTCATTAAACACTGGGAGCACGGAATTCGTTGTTGCTTGCGATTTTACGGTGGATAAGTTGGCTAAGGATACTCGTATCGTGTCACAAACATGTCATACCAAACGCCAAGTCTAAAGGGGGGCATAGGTAGGAATGAGTAGGCTGTGGTATAGAAATTCTGCTAATTCAAAGAATTTATACTTTGTCATTCATACTTTTTTTTTTTGCCCCCTCATATGTTAAGAAATAATTGGTTACGTTATTATAATTTTCTGTCCTTATCCTGAAATTGTATCGTGTACATAACAGTGTGACAGAAACTAGCGTGGAGGCATTCACTTTGGTTTTTTGGCTCCCTATTCCTCATTTCACTATATCCAGGTGCTGTAGAGTTTTCTTCCTTTTCTTCTTTAGCCAATGTAAACATTTTTGTCTATGTGCTTTTTATATATTTTTCACCCTGGTGGATGCCTCTCTCTAGAGGATTGGCTGGCTCTTGCGAATGTACTTTTTTCAGTTGCAAGTTTCCAGGGATCAATTTTGTATATGGCTAACAGTGAAGAGGTAGTGGTACAAATGAAAGTGGGAAATTCTTTTTTTTTTAGCTAAATTCTATTAAACAATGTGATTGTAGAGGTCAAAAATCCAAAGGCCTGTACACTTGGTTCATAAGAAATAAGTAGATTTAGTATGTTTCAGATTTGTGGTAGTTAATATTTACCCATTCTTAAATATTGCATAAGAATTGTATGCTAGTATTTCCGAGTTTCGTACATACTTGTTTGTAATTTGTGAATACGTACGCACGGACGGGAGAGCATTGAAGAGCAGCAATCATCTGTAGTTAGTCATGATTATCTCAAAATCAGGTACGGAGCAAGAAATTTTAGTTTGAAAAAGGTTGAATTATGATATTGATATACAAAAAAGAGAAACAAAAAATACATAAATATAGGGTATGTTTGGTGATTATTTTTTGTTTCTGTTTTCTAAAACTTGTATTTGGGTGTTTTGAGAATTGTAATAAAAAATAATATTATAATAGATTTGAGAACAAAAATTTTGTTTGGTAATTGTTTTTCACTGGTTTTGGGTAATGTTTTTATTTATTATTTTATTATTATTATTTTCAATGGTTTAGAATAAACAATCCCCGGAACCCACCACCCACCACCACTGGATCAACCAAAATCCAACCACTATCACCGCGACCCACCTCGAACCACCCTACAAACCACCGCAAGCCACCCCGACACCCTAACAAAAACCCAGCCCGCAACCACCGAGACCCCAGTGCACAAACCCAGAACTAAATAACTTCACAAACCCAGAATCTAAAACATCTACCCATCACCGGCAAGCTCACAAACCCAGAACCAAAACCCAGATCTGAGAAATCTGAAAAAAAAAAAAACCCAGCTGGTGGGTCGCTCACCTCGCGCGCCACGCCGCACGTCGCCTCTTCGTCGGCGCTGGTGCTCTTGGTTGCTTCGTCTGCGATTCAGGCCGGTTGCTTCGTCTGCGATAGTCCGGCGAGAACAAGAGAGAGAGAGAGAGCAAAACGTTTAATAAAACGAAAATAAAAAACTATTATTATATTAAATAATAATGTTGAGAACAGAAAACAGGAAATGAAAACATCTTTTTGTTGTTCTCATTTAAGCAGATTTGAGTATCATTTGCACAGTAAATGAATTTGAGTTCAGAAACAGAACACAACTGCCAAACAACAAAAATGATGGTGGGACCCACAAAAAGTTGGATTCAAATACAGAAAACTGTATTTGAATCGAGGAACCAAACATACTCTTATACACACGTTTACAAACACAGATGCATGCATACTTATATTTAAAATAAAATTTTAAGAGAACTTATCATCTTTATAAATTGTAATGATTACGCACACACAAAAGTTACCTAATTTGATATAAATATTATATGTTCCATCTTTTTTTTTAAATCTCTATTATTCGTTCTAGCCAGTACCCACAAGTTTCACGACAAGAGAAGAACTGTCTACTAAAATTATGGAAATAAAATTTTAAAAAATGGTACAAACCATTTTTTTTTTAACCATATCATCTACAACAAAAAAATAAAATAAAAAAAAAAAGGCCGGGTTCAAAAATAAATTTACAATTAATTTCTAATTGTAAAAGCAACCACTATTATAAAAGCCAAAAAAAAAAATCTCTTCTCTTGTCCTCATTTAGTGCCTGTTTGGAATTTCATTAAAAAGGCAAAAACCTCTTTTTAAAAATGCAATATCCAAATTTTGTGTTTAATAAAAAGAAATAATCACAGTTTGCAAAATATTTTGCCTTCAAGACATGTTTTTGGCAAAAAGCATGGTAAGATAATGGGTTCTCAAATGGATCCTTATTCTCTTTATAAAGATGATTACATTTGTACTTTCTTATAAGCTTTCAATGTGGGACCTACTAACACCTTTTGGATTAGCTAAACTACAATTTTCCATCTATTTGTGGACCTTTGTGTCAAGCACGCTTCAAGAGTAAAGTCAAGCCAATTGACTTTATTTCTAAGGACACTGTGGAAAGGTGAGTTGGACGCATTGTGACACATAAACCTCCCTGACAATCTTGATAGGGCGCCTACCCTTACTAGTTTGACTGGTCAATCTTCTTAAAAGATCAATATCTTTTTGTTATAAGTAATGGCCCAAACGACCGACGTCCCATCTCACAGTTGGGGCAATTTGGGTCGATCGGTCTTTTATCCGTTGGTTACTCCGATCGTTCTTTAAATGACCCTAAATGAAAGCATATAGGCTCGAGTTAGGTATTTCCAATCCAGTTGGTATTTTTCCCTCCCACCAAAATTCTACCTAATAAAATATAACACATCCAACACCCACTCAGAATCTGAGATGTCAAGCCCACTAAAACAAACATATACCAACTATGAATATATGGCAAAAAATGAATATTCAAAGAAAGAAAGAAAGAAAAAATGAGATACTAATACTTTAGAAATAAGTATTTTTATATATAAAAATAAAGGGGGAGGGAGAATATTTTTGACAAATTCAGGGGCCATCCCTTCCCGGCGACTGCTATGATATCCGGGTATATATATGCTCGACATGGGAGGAAATCGGTGGCTAGTGAGCTGTTCCATAGGGTATACTGATTTCATATGTGGTAGGTACAATGGGGTTAATGCAAAGAGAAGGGGTTGATAACGTGGTTGCTTTTGATTTGATTTTGGATTTTGAGCTTCTAGTCTTTTAGATGTTTTTAATATGATTTTGATTATAGGAGGTGGTAAAGTTGAAGAAGCAAATCTTTAGTTAACCCGTGTTTCATGACTTTCATCAAGCAAAAGCAAAAGCAAAACTCAAAAATCAAATTATAAAAATAAACAAATACAATTAATAATGCTAACATGGAAAATTGAGACTCAAAAGTTTAAGTAACATCATTTGAAAAAGCCAACTAAAAGCTAAAAGAATTTGGCTTATTTATATATATATATTAGTTCATGGAGATGGAGATGTTCATATTTTTTTTTTTTTTTATTCTTGCATTTTCTCTCTCCATCTCTCTTCATTTAAATATAAAATAAGACAGTGTATTACACAATAACTATTTTATATATTTTGTATATACATAATTTCTCTCATAATATATAGTTCTCATATATTTATGTGGAATCTAAGCATTATAAAAAAGATATGTATATATCGAATCCCATTAGGAAGATAAAAAACGCTTTTTGAAAACGCAAAACTTAAATTTTGTGTTATATAAAAAGAAAAAAGCATGATAAGCATTTTTTTTTTTTTTCTTCAACAAAACGTTTTGAGAATAAAACTTAAAATTTCATTTTCAAAATATACTTTTAACAAAAAAAGTAAAGTAAAAAAATGACTTCTCAAAGGAGCTTATATATCTTTACACGCGTGACATGACCTTCCAAGAGAAAACTGGTTCTTAGAACACGTGTAGTATTAGACTATTAGTACGTTTCTAACTTCTAAGCCGGGACCAGTGTTATAGTCTTATAGAGCAACACGTGAATCATGGCCCATTATTAAGTTGCTCAATGATAATAATATGCTGCAAATTACAAAAGCTTCCTTGGGTACATAACTATTAATGCAGGAAATTAATTCTAAGTATCGAAAAACTAGAAAGACAGATAATGTAAGACCAATTGTAATGGGTATGGGATTAGAATTAAATATTAGTCGTAATAATATATTAATAGATATTGATATTGTTAAAAAAAAAAAAAAAAAGATATTGATATTGTTTTTTTGTTTTTGTTTTTGTTTTTTTCTGAAGATATTGAATATTGATGTTGTCAGATAGTTAGGGTATATTATATATATATATATATATATATATTATTGAGATATATATTGATATCGATAATGGCAGATATCCCTTTTATTATTAAGCCAACTTCATGTTTTGTGTCAGTTAGCACATATAAATATAATTATATACATATACATATTTCGTTGAAACAAATTAACCAAAAAAATATATAAAATTTATAAATGTTACAACTTGGATAAAACTTTTATAATCATTTTACTAAAACCTTAACCATTTGCCCAAAACTTATCATATGTTGTTTGTAACCAATATTATGAGAATCCACCCCTAATCGATCCCTAGCTAGCTAGTTGGACCTCTAAATTTTGTTTTCTCGATATTCTGATTTTTAAAACCACGATTAGCTTGTAACTTAGCAAAGCTATGGGTTTATAAAGATTTATGAATGTTACTTTTTTTTTCTTTCTCAAACTCATTGATTTTAGTTATGGTTCATTAGGAGCCAATTAAAGAGATTCAAGTAGCAAATATATGAATTGCCTAAGAAAATGCTGACTTTATAGATTATCTAATTTGTTTAATTATTTTCAAACTTCTAAGTTATATAAATGATTTAAGTGAAATATGTGAGAGTGAAATTTAGGAATCAAGATCCTCTAGAGTTTCTAGAGAACTCTATCGTATAGAGTTCTTTAAATCCTCACCTTTCATTTTAAAATAAAAGGCTAAAATTGTGACAAGTTATTAATCCACTAACATAATCATAAACTAATGTATTTTCAAAAGGGAGTTAAACACTTTCACGTTAATTCCACTGTTAATTTACTAAAGAAATAATTTATTCCGTTAAACCAAAATAAATGAGAAAAGGAATGAGCCAAACAATTCCCCCTCTCCCACCGCTAATCTCTGGGATATCAGTTCCAAAGAGCAATTTCTATTGGGAGAAAAAAATCCTAACAATGGTTAACAGTTTGGTCACCAAAAATAAAAATGAAATACTAACAGTGCTGCCCCTTTTGGCTCTCTTTGCCCTACACATCGGTTTAGATAGTTGAGATTAGATCAAGAAAAGTAATAATGGAGGGAAAAAAGTTAGGATTTGCTTTTAGGATTTTGAAAACCCACATCACCGAACTATTATTGGACCGATATTAGGACTCTTTTTTTTCCGGTCGAAATTGCTTTTTGATATTGTATATCACCGGAGATTTGCTATGGGAGAGGAGGAGTTTTTGGCTTCTTTCCCTTATTCATTTATTTTGGTTTAATGGAAGAACTTTTTTTTTTTCTTTTTTAATAAATTAACAGAGGAATTAACGTGAGAATTTGGAATTGTTAGTGGAATAATGAGTTGTCACAATCTTAATATTTTATTTTCAAATGGAAGGTGCATATTTAAAGAACTTTATTTGATAGAGTTCTCTAAGAACTCTAGACGATCTTAATCCGAAATTTAGTTGTCTGCCTTAACGAAGTGCCCTCTTTTTTCCACCAATAATTGGAGTTTCCAGGATTTATAGTTTATTTCTGTTAAAGGCACCAATGATGGGTTGAATCTAGTGGACCTTTCTTTACACGTCAGGCATGGTTTTTTCCAGGGCTTGGTAGCATGCTGGGTATTCCCATTAAAAAAATCACTTGTCTTCTTCAAATCAAGCACCTTAAGTGGATTCCAACTCCTACACAACCATCGATTCCTATTCACCTACTAGTGGGTTTCCTTTTCACCACCTAACCCTCTGAAAATAACCCCATTAATCTCGAAATTGGTTCCATTAAAAAAAAGTAGCTTTGATTTTTCCAAATCTTTTGAAGTGGGCTCTCTCAAATCTACGTGCCCAATGGTGTGGCTTTGTATCTCTGTTTGTGAACAATGGCCTTGTTATCACTCATTTAAGGTCTATTATCTTAAACTCGTGGATCTTGCACCCAATCAGTTCAGCTACCCACTTGTTCATTCGAAAGCATAGCCTCCCTTTGCTTTAGCTTTGTTAAATATATATCCAGTACGATAAAGATTACTAAAGTGTTCCATTTTTATGCTTGTTTTTAGTTTGTAGTTTGTACCCTATGTTGGTGCCAAATCTCTCTTTCTCTCACTAGCTGATCTTAATATATTGCAGCTTGCATGGTCGTGCCCCCTTTATCGTCTGAGACAAGGATGAAGAAGCATGACAATTATTATAGGCATGGTAGGATGGTAGAAAATATCTTATACAACCATTACATGTATTACACCTCTCACAATGCACGTGTGCTATGGAATATGGATCCCCCTACACCTTACTACCTTAGCAATAAGAAGGGCATTGTATTGTAGAAATACATAGGATATTACCTTGTAAGATTTGGTGCTAAAGAGTTAAGAAGTTAGGTCCCTGTCAAGACAAAAATATGATAATTCAGATCACATCAATCAGTTTTAAGATGTTCGTTTTCATAATTATTTGAGTTAGAACCTATGCTATAAAGTGTGGTTATGATGGAAATGTGGAAAAGATGTTTAGTCAAGTCACTCTAAAATGTATTTTGTCCGTGTCCGGTCAATGCACTAGAATATTGGACATTAGCCAATTTTAAGAGTACATTTGAATGAGACATGAGCCAAATCTAAGTGTATATTTGGATGATTTTATTTCCATTAGTTTATTTAACTTATTTTGTTTATTTGTATATTCCTTTTTAAGATTAAAATAAGTAAACAAAACAAGGTATAAGTCTGATAAGTTATTAATTTTAACTTGAATAATGTTAAAGATACTATAAATTTTAATATATAAATCTTACAAACTGATGTATCACAAATCAGATAAATGTAATTTAGATATTTATCTATTAATTAATAATCATATTCATTGTCACATCATTAATTTGTAAGAAGATTTCACATATTTATCATTTTCCTATTTACTTACTCTAAGAAGATTTCACGTATATTTTTTGATTGAGTAGGCTAGTAACCAATAATCAAGGTCTTTCTCTCGGTTTCCGTAGTAAAAGAGATTTATTACGTGAGTTTGAAATTAATCTATTTCATAGTTTAAATTACATTTTACAAATATAAAAGTGTACAAACTATTATATTATTTAGATCCTAAAAATAAAATGTTGATCGTGAAATGGAAGAAACGAACAAAATTTGGAAAGGAGAAGATCATATCCTAAAAGGAGAAGATCATATCCTATGCTACTTAGGTGTCAAGTTCCTCTTTAGCTGATAATGAAAGATGATGAAAGATGAAAATAAAAAGGGTAAGGTTTATGTTTGTCGACTTTCATTAAAATTTCTACTTAATAAATAAAACTCCAAAACTAATATATTTGGTAACCAAATGAAAAGCCCCATCACAACATAAATACATAATACAAGTTTCAACCAATCGACCTAAATTTGTTAAAACATAATCTTGATCATAACATTTACAATATGAATGATCATCGATAAAGGATCCCTTGCAATTATATCTCTTACAGTCCAAGCCACAAATGTGTTTCATTATCTAAATACAGGAACTACGATTTAACATAAATTGCTAAAATACTTTCAGTTGCAATCAGAATGAGACATTGATTCATTAATTCCTGAGTCATCAGTATGCTCAAGTATTGCATTATATATTTTTGGCATTGGAAGAGTAACATCATCAACTGAGCTGTCGCTTTAGTAATTCAAAATGGAGAGTTCCAGGTTCCTAGCTATAGTCAACAACAAAGCTAAAGTCCTAATTTTTAATCATTAAGTAATTTTAATCAAAACCTATAATAAGCTTTTATATATATAATATATATAAATAAACAGTTCAAGGTTCGTAGCTGTAGTCAATAACAAAGCTAAAGACCTAATTTTTTAATCATTAAGTAATTTTATAAAACTATTTTATTTTTACTATTATAACTTATAGTATATGACAGAGTTTACCTCTAATTGTTTGGAAGAATCTTCCTTCAATCTACTACGTGACAAACAAATAGATCATCTACATATTTATTTTAAAAATATCATATAACTAAACACACTGAAATAATTTATTTATTTACACATAAGAAAAAGATACCTCCAAAACCGGGTTATTTCCCATGAATAATGAGGCGCCACCATCGTGTCTTATGCCAGATTCCTTTACGACTATTACGAGATGCTTTCTATTATTGAGATTTTTACACTCAAACCAAGAATTCATATTCTGTCCTTTGACTGCACTACAGTGTTTACCCTTTTTGCTCATCAAAAAACACTGTATGCCCTTTTTTGGTAGCAGCTAAATTAATTAACAATATAACACGCCTAAGAAATCAAAGAGGACCTGAGAACAGTACTGCTTCCCGTACCATCTCCATATGCCAAACAAAACCATAAAAAGTCCTCTGAAGTGCACATTAACAAATGTGCAGCTGCAGGTTTTTTGAGTCGCCCACCGATTGTGACTCGATTAGTCCATTTCCCACCCTATTATTAGTTGAATGAAAAGTAAAAACGAACCAAAACTTGTAACTTCCTTTATTCATTTCATTTTATTTTAAATTTTAAATTTATTAACGAATTAAATTATATGTTCAAGTTTGATTAAATTTTTTGTCGAGCAAGTTCAAATTTGTTAATGAATTACTTAACTAACTTATTCTTTTCTCATATAAACATATAGCATTATATATATTTAAATCTTGAAATCTCATACTCATTAACTTTGTTTATGAATACATGATTATGTTTAAGCTCAATTTGTTTAGTAGCCTATACTTGGATTTAAGTTTGACTCATATACTATATAAACAACATAAACAAGCTTTTCTTAAGTCGAGTATGAATTGTTTATGTAAGAGGAAAAATTGATTAAGACAAGTATAGTACAAATAAAATAGGAAGCAAAATTGGGTTTGGTCTTCACTTTACAGCATATTACCTATACATTTTACAGCTTGGATAAAATATCATGTATATGTTCTGTGAAGTTCTACTATATTCTGGGATAAAGAAGTCTATAAAAGGGAAGGGAAAAGCAACGTAAAAGAGGCTGGCTGAGAGACCAAAAGGAACAGAAGGCTAGGAAAGAGATATGAGAGAGAGTCTCTCAGGTGTTCGGTCAATGTATTTTATTGTGCTTACAACTAAATTTGATATATTATTGATCTGGATATGAACGTAGGCAAATTGCCAAACCACCTAAAATTATGTTTGTTATCTGTTTTTGTTTTATTTTATCATTCTACAGTCTCCAACGGACTGAGATTCATCGTGCTGTGAGGTTTGATGCGGTTCCATTATAACGTGAAAAAATCCCACTTTCAGTTTATAAGCAACTTGATTTATTTATAACTTTGTTTGAAGCATGGTGGGTCTCCTTCAAGTGAGTGTACATGTCTGCGTGTTTATGCATTTTATGTTTCTTCCTCCGAGATTAAAAGCAACTAGCTATATAATTTTATACTATTTTAACTATACATTATTGACAACAATATTGTAAATATTACGAACCTCTTGATTTAGAGTGCAAAAATACACGGTTAAAAATGTAGAAGATACCAAGTTATTAACAAAGGCCTACCGGAGTTTATAGAGAGGAAGTGTGTGTGTATTACTGGTTTTACTTGTTAAAATGTCATTTTGGCGGCTATCAATGAGAAGAAGACGAGTCTATTTATATTGGCTGTAGTTGTTTCTTAATTAGTTTATTTGTGCACAATTGGTCAGAATTTAATAATAGTTATTGTTTTGCTTTTAAATGGGAAAACATTCATGTTATTTTACCTTTCTTTTGTTTGGGCATAAAATGGTTTTAGGAAAATAAGTTGTTTTTAAAAAAATTAAATTGTTTTATTGTGTTTTGTTGCTATCCAAAAAATTAGCTAAAAAACATTTTCTATTGTTTGGTTCGCACAAAATATCATTAATATTTCATATAATTCCAAATAATTATAAACAAAAACTTTCATTCTTGAAAACATAAATGAGTGTTTCTATTTGGGAGCCTAAAATAGAAAAACAAACCCAAAATTTTAAAATCCTTGCAAAAAATTAAGTGAAAAAATGACTAGTTTAAACAAAAATGTCATTTGCGAAAAGTCAACAATCGGTAAAGCCTAGTTAATAGTCAGTCAAAGGTCAATCTATGGAGAGAGAGAGAGAGAGAGGTGGAAGAAAGAGAAGTTATTGTTGGTTTTTTATTTATTTATTTTTTGGTGATTGGTTGAGATGTACCATTTCTTGAAATGTTTTGTGTTTTTATTGGGCTTGTTTTCTATTAACCAAAAAAAAAAAATTCCACCAAAACAAATAGAGAGTTGGTAGTAGCAAGTTATAATGCATAGAAGAATGTGAAAATACATGTTTGCACCATAATCAATCAAATAGTTGTTAATAGCATTGTGACTTAATAATATTACTCAGTTTTTTTAACATTGAGGTGAATCTAAAAAAAATCAAATATACGTACACCACATATTTGTCCGCTTGCGTCATAGTGGGAGAGAAAGAGAGCTTATATTTGAACTATTTGTAAAATTATGAGGAAATATGTTCCCTCTTTTGATCAATTACAAGCTCTAAACAAGAAATTACATTTGCCATTCTACCTAAAAAGTTATAAAGGTACGTAAACATTAAGCAAAAAATTGATCATCCCCCCCCAAAAAAAATATCATGGGATCAATTATTGCTGTACGTTTACAGCCCCTATTGTCCTTGCAGTGACAATCTTTTCCACTCCACCAAATGCCGCAAAAACTCCCTAACCTGCAAAGAAACGAGATTTTAACCTAAGATGCACAAGTACAAATTCAATTTTTTTGTCGTATCGAATATATCAAACACAAAAATACATGTTTGGATTAAATAAACTTGCCTCAGATGGTTCTTGCAAAGAATAAGTGGCATTTGTTTCCCTTGCAACTCTAGAAACAAGGATCCCAAACCCTTGTCCTCTTTTGCTCAAAAACTAATTATTTTATGTAAACAAATAAGTAGGTTGACATAAATCTTAACAGAAAATGATAACTTATGAAGAGAGATGTAGAAAAGAATATTAGATGAGATACCTTAAATGCATCCTCATCTGTTTGATCATCTCCAATATAAACAGGGAAAACATCACTAGAACTGGCATATCCTAAAGAAAGAGAGAGATCAACGAAGAAGATTAGAATTGGACAAATAAATACGACCTTTTTGTTTTTGTTCACCAAGGTTTCCAGCCCTGTTATATAGAGAAATTGCTTCAACGCTTACCTAATGACTCTAGCAAGAATTCAAGGGCTTTGCCCTTGTCCCATTTGATGGTTGGACGAATCTCTAACACCTGTTTTAACCAACATATGATCACACTAATTAACATACTAATTAAAAACTTTGAGTATTACAAAATTCCATAGAAATTGTTGTATATAATTTATTTTTTAAGAACGTGGGTACCTTCCTCCCTTGAGTCAGTTTAAGTTTCGGATACGCACTGAGCACCAACCTAACTTGCTCTGCTAATGCAACCCATCTCTGACCAAAATAAAAAACTTCATATTAGTCTTCTATGATTATGAGAAAAAAACAAACAAACAAACAACAACAACAATTGGACAAGGGGTTTCAGTTACCTTTTCATCAACACAGCGAAAGTGTACGGATAGGCAAAATTTATTATTTTCCACATAAGCACCTGGGATAGAACTTGTTTTCTCTAACAGGGCTTTGTATGCCTGAAAGAACATTCACAATTAGTTCTTTATACATATTCCATCATCTTTTACTTAGATAGAAGTAAAAGGAAACATACCTCATCAATCATGGGTAAAAATTCAGTAGCAGCTTGAAAGGTCACTGCTTGATTTCCCTAAATTATAAAAATATTAACAGGAAAAAATATATTTTAAAAACAACAATAAGATCATAAAAAGATTTGTTTTTTATATAGTAAACTAGAACTCACTTTGTTGCATTTTCTGCTTTTGGATGGTCCCTTGATGTCCATTCCGTGGCTGCCCGCATAGTAAAGTTCTGCTAATCTTACAAACTTATATACCTACAAGAAACAAAACCAAGTTATTCATCAACTATTCTATTCCCAAAAAATATATATATATTATAGTACTAGACAACTATTGCAAGTTTTATAGTTCTAGAAAATGCACCTTATCCCTGCACCTTCCACTAACTATGGCTGTGGGGAAGTATCTAGCAACATCCCTTACGACTTCTCTCATCTGCTTAAACAAACAAACATGAAAGAAAATTAAATGACAATAAAAGTTGACCAAATCTGAACCATAGACAAAATGCATGAACTTCAAAAAAGCACTAGAAAGTTGGAACATGAGATTTTATTTTGTGGATCCAACTATGTGTAAATTGTCACGTCATTTACAATTTTAGTCAAAAATAAAACAAACCTCTCTCGACATAAATGCTCGATCTGGATCCTCCACAATCGGAGAGAGAGTACCATCATAATCCAAAAACATCACAATTTGTTTCCCTTTGGAAGCAGATATTATCTGTCTGAAATTGTGTAACGCTGATGGATGACGAAGCTGTTGTCCAAACAATTAAGAAACAGATTAAAACAATGTTACAAACTTATAAATATAAGTAACACCATGAATATTGGAAATATATAAGGATCATCTTAGACAGAGGCTGACACTTACAATCCAAGAGCTTTGCTCTTCTTTTTCAGGTAGAGAAGCCGTGGATATGATTCGGGAAGGCGAGGAAGCTCTCAATGAATCAACCCAGGCATTGACTCTGACACCTCCTCTGTCTCCTCCTCCAGTTTCAAGCTTCTTAAAAAGCTTCTTTTCAGACAAGGCAACATGGCCACCAAGTGCAGCCAGCGCTTCTGGCATAGCTGGTGAGAGCAACGCTGATGTAGATGCAGACACTGTAACCATGCCACTACACGATGTGCAATCAGAAACCAACACATTCTGTTTAGTCATTTTCTTTATCTTCAACCCTGCTTGATTAAACACCGATAAACTTTTCATGTACATATATATATATACAAACCAATATCAGACAATTAAAACGTTCAAACAAACAAACCCAATATTGAAAAGTTTAAAACAAACCCATTATTGAAGAGTTTTATTGTACCTCAAGGTTTTGAGACGATTGAGGAATATTAATAGAGTAACAGAGCGAATGGAACAGAGGAAAAACAGAGATGGCAATGTGTGAGTTTTCTTGAGCTGAAACGAGAGGTTTAATAGAAACCTACAAAGAAAGAAAAGTAAAAATAAAAATAAAGATAGAAATCCACACGCGCACTCACTCCTACATGTCACAAATGAGGCTGTCTAGTCAATTTATAACTAGGTTTCACGGCACTAAGACAACCACCCCTTTTTTGGCCCCTGTACTTTTCAATCACAATACAAAATACCAGAGTGATCCCCACTGCACCTAATATTTTCTGCACCTATTGCTAATAAGATTTGCAAAGGATAGTATTATTTCCAGTGCAAAAATAGTACAAACTGGTGCGAATCATTTCCCTTTGCAATTTACTAAATTAGAATCAACCAACTTTTATTATTTGGTGGACATACTAACTAATTTTTAATAATGAAACAAAATGATCACCAGTATGTTTTAGCAAAAAAAAAAAAAAATGATCACCAGTATCAAAAGTTTTAGATTTTTTTTTTTAATTATTAAAATCTTACCCAGCTACAAATTCTTTATGCGTAAAACATGTAAGTTATACCTTGACTCTCCCTATCTCTGACAATGCAGTTAATAAAGCATACCAAAATCTAGTTATACCATTGAACTGGATGTTCAGAATCCAACAACCAATAGCCACCACTCACATACTGTGAGATAGATCAAATATAGTTGACTGATTATATTGAGTGACATGAAATAAATAACATAGCTCTGATATCATATTAAAGATGGAACATCCAATCCAAAACCAATTAATTGTAAAATGCAATAATTTAAATGCTAGTGTGGGACTCTTTTATTCTCAACATCAAATAGTATACATAGGACGTGACACTAAATTCATCTTTAGATTTACAACTCCATCACAAGAGAATGATCAGCGCTGAGTTGTGTGGCCTCGCTAGGAAAATAGCGAAGGGAATAACTTTTCCCTCTCCTTGCTGATAGAATTCATAGATCGTAAGTTGATCTTTTTAAATTCTTAGTTGCTTTTTTCTTTTTTCTCTGGTATAAATGTTGTTGCACACCATCAAAGGTGGAGTAAAAAATTTAATCAATGTGTGTGTTTTTCATTCATATATATAACTTAAATAATTCATAGGGTTTATTAAAAGAAATAAAATAAAAATTGGGAGAGGAAAGTTGGTAGGCTAAGCGTGCATAAAGAGAGAGATAGACTTTTGATTTTGATAAAATAATTGGGCTGTTGGGTAACTTAATGGGGGATCTATAAAAAAATAAAAATTAAAAATTAATGGGAAGGATTAACTTGTTATGTAACTACATGGTGGATTATTGTTTCATTTAAGAATTATTTTATATGAAAATATTATAATAATAATAAATAAAAAATTATTGCTTTCTTTTTTATACGGGACGTTATTATTAATTAAAGGGATGATGCTTGCTGTGGGAAAGAAAAAATGGAAAAACTTAAAGTTAAAAATGGTGAGTATATAGGATGATCATGTGATGGAGGAGTAGTCAAGTGTCTCACATATATATAATTTATATAAATCATAGAGTTTAACTTTCAATTCTAATATATTTTTGCATTTTTATTTAGAAGTCATGAAATTTTTGGAGGTAGGATGAGCTATGGGTGAACACTTTTTAAAATTGAGGGTAGGCAGTGTCCACCTTGATCACTATGTAGATTTGTTAGTGCACACCATGGTGCGTACATAGTACATGCTACCTAATACAGACATATATCCACAAATTGTAGAATGATTATCCTCTATCTCACTTTTTGTCTTCCACTCTATACTCCACGAACTGTAATATAATACATGTCAGATTGTATTTGATTTGTTTCCAATTTAAATCTTAGTTATTTTACAAGGAAGAAATAAAACACGTGGTAAGTTATAATTAATGGAGCATAAAGTGGAACACAAAAAGTTGAATAGAAGATTTGTATTCCAAATTGTAGACATCAGTATCTGCAAATATCAATATTTTAAATGGTGAGTAAGAACGATTTACATTAAATATTAAGGACATGGTTTGGTTACAAACCAGTTTGTTTACAAACCAGTTTGTTACGTGGCGATTAATTGGATCATCCACTTGTACTTTTAATCACATGACCTATTTAATAAGGCATGTGACTTGTTTAAATAATACATGTGGATGGTCTTATGAGTTATCATGTAGTAAGTTGTAGCAAGCTAATTACAAACTGGTTTGTAACCAGACTCTATTCAAATATTAATGGTGTGACCCTTTTTACATGCGGCAGTAGTTTTGCTCACCTTATTTTTTTTAAGCGAATTAAGTCAATTAAATTAAATTAAATTATCCAATCGGACACTTTATCATCCAGTGGAATCTACTTTTTTGTTTTTTTAAGGCTTCATAGCATTTACCAGCCAGGTTTCGTTCACAATAATCCCTATCACATGGAGATATCTACCTTTTTTAAATAAATAAAAAAATTCTAATGCTTAATGGTATCTTACTAGAATGGGTTTCGCTCACAAAAATCTTTATCATCAGCAGTTAATGTACCCTTTTGGTTTGGTATCTACCAGAATTGAAGAGTTCATGCATTTGAACTCTCAATCCTTTCAAGCATAGTTGGCGAGACAAATGTATTCTCTTCTTCTTCTTCTTCTTCTTCTTCTTAATTAAGTGAGGCGTATGTATATTACAATCCCCAAAGGGATAAGGGCAACAAGGCATTCATAAAAAATAAATAAATTTAAGTTATTTATTGACAAAATAATTTTTGTTAATAATTTAGGTTAGATTAGAGACGTCATAAATAATTTAAAATAATACAAAAAAATTTATATTATGTCCCGTTAATTTTATATGTCCATTTTAGAAAAATCTAACTTTTTAATGGGATATCATTTAATACATTGTCTATCAATTCAAATAAAAATGCATGAGTTCCAAACATTATCCTTTTTTTATTCAAATTCATACAAAACAAAAGTATAAAATGTATTAGTTTTTTCAATATAACAAAGGGCATATTAGTAAAGATTAAATACCTATCGATAGTGCAATATATAATTAAATTATTTGTAATGTTATGAGACCGACCAACCACAAAACTAGAAGCCACTGTCTTTATTAGATCTCCATCTGATCCGGTTTTTCACTCTTGCTGAGTCCACGATTTCAAACTTTACATAAGTGTACTATTATGCAAGGGGGAGAAAGTAATAAAATAGGAGATTTTCAAAGTACGTTTTGGCGCTATCTTAGAGCATTATAGTAACGAAAATGTGGAAGGACCACTTGTTGAACCCCACTCCTCTATGTTTTGTTAATTTATTTGAGCTAAAAATGAAAAGGAATAAGAATTGCCAAGTGATAATTATTGTTGCAAGTTGTGATTTCGTTTGTTTACCAGTTTTCACACGTTAGCACTACATTGACATGTCAAGAAGCTTATAATTTTTTATTTTTAATTAAATGGTACCTATTTTGTAAGGTTATGCTATTTCCCAGCGAGGCAAGAACTTTTTCCACTAATTGAAATTTCAAAGTGCGACCTGGTCGGTCATAGAACAACGATGGTGACATGTCATTTGAAAAGGCAGAGTCAATCATTGAATAACTATGAATATAAGGGAGATTTATGAAGAGTTAGAAGCCTTAACAGCCCTTTCTTTTTCCTTTTTTTATTGGTTTGGTAAGGCATTATTGTTGTAAATTTGGGCCTGAGCCATGGTGTTCCTAGAAGTTCCAAATAAGGGGATTAGTTATTGAAGTTTAGGCGGTGTGAAAGTTTGGAGGGAGAATGGAGTAGAGGATAAAGGGGGGAGGAGAGGGGAGGGAAATAATTAATTACCTATTTTTCTTGTTTGAATGTTTTAAAAAATAAGTAGGAGAGAGGAAAATAGATATCATTACCCTTTGTTTGGATATTGTATATATGGGGGGAGAGAAAAAGAGAATAATCATATAATTTGACAATTATATCTCTCATTTTACTAGTTTTAAGGAAATAAATATAATTTTACATCATAAAGGTAAAATTGACAATTCCAATCTTTTTAAAATAAGTGGATCTCACTCCCCTCCCCTCCCTCTCCAAATTCCCTTAATCTTGGGAAATTAAAAATTAAGGGTTAGGAAGGTAAGATACTCCTCCAAATCTCCTCACACCATTCCCCCTTACTCTCTAAAAAACATTCAAATAAGGTTTATTATACCATCTCCATCCCCTTCCCCTTCCCTCTACTCCCCCCTACTCCTGCTCCATCCAAACACACCATAAGCCAAAACATTTCTCTATAAATATTTAACATAAGATAAACATAGTATACGTTGGATGATTATTATTCTCTCTTTCTCAATCTCTCCCTCAAAAAGATTGCTTTCTAAGGTTCCATCTTACACCCTAATTTTTGAAAATGAAAATATACCAAGCCTTTGGGTACCATCACAATTATGTGTATAGAGAATAGAAGGCAAGCCGTGTTGATCCTTTTCCGCTTTCGAATTAACTAGTCAGAAATCATGCAATGCACAAGAAAGTATAACATAATAACTTTTTTCTCTCTTATAATTTTTGTCTAAATATGAAATTTGATAATTATTGTAATTATCAGTAAGCATTTTTTTATTATTATTGTGTTTGTATATAGAAGAACTATATATTTTAGCATTAGACATTTATTGTGTTTGTGTTTGTGTTTGCATATGAAAAAATAAATTTTACATTAAAAAAAATGATGTATCAAGATTCTAATGGAATGTTTAAATATAGAATAATAATTTAAATTCAATTAAAAAATATATATTAAAATAATGAGTGTAAAATTGTGAAGACTTCAAAAGCTTATGTGACACAATATTATAAGGTCAACCAAAAGTTAAAATGCTTGATTTTATATATATATATATATATATATATATATATATATATATATATATATTAGTCAATAACCCGTGCAATGCATAGAAAGTTTAACATAATATGATTTTTTATTTCTTTTATTTTTTGTCTAAATATGAAATTTGATAATTATGGTAATTTTTAATAGGCATTTATTATTATTGTTTTGTCTATAGAACTACATATTATATTATTAGACATTTATTATAATGGTGTTTGTATATAGAACTATATATTCTAGTATTACGCATTTATTATGATTATGTTTGTATATAAATTATATATTCTACATTTTAAAATAATAATATGTCAAGATTCTATTTGATGGTTTAAATATAGAATATAATTTAAATAATGACATATAAACTTGTGAGACCTCAAAAGCTTATATGACGTAATATTATAAGGTTAACCAAAAAGTCAAAAAGACTTGATTTTACAAATAATATAGATTATAGATTAGAATTTGATTTAATAAGGTAATATATAATTTCTTTAGGTGTGAAACATGAAAAGACTTGTTCTGAGGCATTGGCTACAACTTTTTAAAAATAAAAATAAAAATTTGCTACCACTGTTATTGCTTACAACACGCTTACGAACACATCATTTGATACACTTAAATTCATAAATTATTGAAGTGACAGATTGTGAGTGATTGAATATCACTATCACTAAGTTATCACGCTTGGTAAATTGTAAATTTGAGTATGACACGGGATGTGTACTCTTTCCCTATTGCTGAAGGACTACGTTAGAAAAAGTTAGCATATACTGTTGTACTAAACCAATAATATCAAAACCTTCACACCGCCCCATGTAAAGTTCCTAACAAGCAGCTCTAACCTAACAACAAACATTGCAACAAAGCCAGCAGCGTTTGCTTTGTCTCATATATAGTTTTGACATTGAACAATCGTGGCTGCATTGCTGACAGATTCATCACAGCATTTTCTTCTTGTCATATTGTCGATCTTTTACCATTTATATGTCGTCGGCAAATAGAGTCAATGTATGGCTTTTAATTATTTACTCTTTTTTACCATTTATATGTTGTCGGCAAATTTTTTAAATATTTTTTATCATTAAATTATTAATTTAATAATATGATACTTAATTTAGTATTTTCTCACGAGAAACCTAAGAGCTTTCTGTAGTCTGAACTATTATATAATTACCACGAGTCGACATAGTTGAATTGATGGGTGAAAACCTTTAATTGTTGACATTTGAGAATGGTTTAACTTTTCATTCCTCTTTGCTTCTCTTTTCCTATGATTATGTTGTGGGCAAAGATGTTCTAGGAACAGGAAGAAGATGGCCGAAGTTTCCAAACTCTTGTTGTACAACTTTTTCTTCCTTTTTTTTCTTTTTAATGTTTCTCTTTTGTGTTTTTCTAGGACTAATAAATAACATAATTGTTATAACTTATAAGTTCACTTGCATGGGGATTGAACGCCCCCAAAATGGAGTACCAGCTGACAGGGTAACGTAGAATATATATAATGACCTACTAATTTCCTTAATAGACTTGAAAGAATCTCCATTTAATTCTTCAGCCAAGAATAATTTCCCTTTTAATTATCTATTTTTGTTATATATATATATATATATTATTTCGTAATAATAATAGTTCTTAAATTGCTCTTTCTAAATTCTTTTACTAATTTGTTTCTCATATACAGTCAAAAACCGGAGGCCTTGGAGATGCTTTAAAGCCAACCCATGTGAGAAAAAGGGGTTCGGTTTCAAAGTTTAGGTAGCTAAAGATCGTCAAAAAGAGAAGAGTTAGGCTCGCGGTTAAAGGAATATTAAAGAAATGAATCTTTGAATCAGGCCCCAAAAAAGGGAGAATAACTTTCTCATTAAGAAACTTTCTTCACTCTATTATTCTGCAACAAACTTCTTCACATTCTAGAAATAGGAGGACTTTTCAGGTCGCCCAAGAAACGATTTTAAAAGGAATCTAACCAGTCATCCAAATGACGAGTAGTGTCTCTCCTCCCCCAATTAACCCATCTCTCTATGAGCGTTGTGAGGGTTCAATTTCGTTCATACAAATTAGCTTATAAATATATAATTTATGCCCATAAAAAAAAAAAAAAAAAAAAAAAAAAAAAAAAAAAAAAATCTAACATTATATAAGTGTTAATTTTTTTTTTGGTTCAAAATAAGTAATTGTATGTGGGAAAGTTTCAAAATTTTCAATAGTTATAGTTTTATTAAAATTTTAAATTATTAATGGAGGAACAATTTTCGTAACAACTAGAAAAGCTTACTAGAAAACAAAAAGTTTGAATCCCTTGAGAGTTGTATGAACAAATCTTGTATTCCCTGCACGTTTGGGCATAAGAAATAAAGAGTAGGAATCGTTAAGGCCTTGGTCAACCCAGTGGGGGTTGGCCATTAGCTCTCCGATGCTTTTGTTAGTTTATGAAATGGAATATAAAATCAGAGCTAAAAATAAATTTTTGAGTTGTATTCTCACGTACCTCATTAATGTAATCTGTTGATCAATTTATTGTTGGGAAAGTGCCTCAAATTCCTATGTTGATTAGGAAAACTAATTGAGTTTCCTTAGTGAAGAAGGAAAACTAATTAGGTAATTTCTTGGTTTGCTTGATGTGGAAGAAAAGGTGAGTCATTGGTGTGGAAGGAAAGACTATTCCTTGGTGTGGAAGAAAAGGTGAGTCCTTGGTGTGAAAGGAAAGACTATTCCTTGGTGTGCAAGGAAAGTCTATTCCTTATTAAAGAATTAATATATTCCTTACCCACTAAGTAATAGAATTGAAGTCTTATAAATAGACTATGTTACCAAGTATTTGGTGGCTTGGTGTGCCCTAGGAGGTTCTCCCCTATAGAGAGAGAGTGCGGCTACAAGGAGGCTTGGAGCCCTAGGGGGCCATCCCCTATAGGGAGAGAAGAAGAAAGAGCACTATGAGAAGAGTGTAGCTTGAAGGAGGCTTTGGCCCAAGGGTTCCTCCCCTATAGAGAGATGAAAGAGCACCACGTGAAGAGTGCAAGTTGAAGAAGGCTTTGGCCTAGGATTCCTCCCTGCAGGAAGAAGAGAAAGGTTTTGGGTATTCTCTGAGGTTTATGGGTTAGCGCACAAATCAAGGAGAATTTGTGACGCTTGTATTAATGCAGAGAAGTATCACAGATATATTTGGGGTTTCCTCTAGAGAGTTTGTTGAATGTTAATTCCTAGAGAGATATTATTGTATTTGGTGAGTACCTCAAGTTAGGCATTAACTTGAGAAGAACTATTGTAATTGCGTATTATAATAGTGGATTTATTCGGAGTTTGTCCCGTGGTTTTTTCCCTTCAAGTATAAAGGGTTTTTCCACGTAAATCTTTGTGTTCTAGACTTCTAGTGTGTGATTATGCTTGTTATTTATTTCCGCATCCCACAGGTTTTAGGAATAAGGTTTTATTCCCAACAAGTGGTATCAGAGCTTTGATTCAAGTGGGAGCGATGACCGGAGAAAACAGAAAGACGTCAGGAATTGAGAAGTTTGATGGCACAAACTTTGGGTATTGGAAGATGCAGATTGAAGATTATGTTTGGTATAAGTTTGCTACAGGCGCACACAGGTATGACTATGAAGAAAGAAAAAATATGATGATCTTAGTCAAAGAAGGTTTGCTTTGATTAAGGTGGAGCTATTCCAGAAGGAATGAAGACTACTTGATGGAATTTGAGTCAAGGTGGAGATTGTTGGGAAAGTGCCTCAAATTCCTATGTTGATTAGGAAAACTAATTGAGTTTCCTTAGTGAAGAAGGAAAACTAATTAGGTAATTTCTTGGTTTGCTTGATGTGGAAGAAAATGTGAGTCCTTGGTGTGGAAGGAAAGACTATTCCTTGGTGTGAAAGGAAAGACTATTCCTTGGTGTGCAAGGAAAGTCTATTCCTTATTAAAGAATTAATATATTCCTTACCCACTAAGTAATAGAATTGAAGTCTTATAAATAGACTATGTTACCAAGTATTTGGTGGCTTGGTGTGCCCTTAGGAGGTTCTCCCCTATAGAGAGAGAGTGCGGCTACAAGGAGGCTTGGAGCCCTAGGGGGCCATCCCCTATAGGGAGAGAAGAAGAAAGAGCACTATGAAAAGAGTGTAGCTTGAAGGAGGCTTTGGCCCAAGGGTTCCTCCCCTATAGAGAGATGAAAGAGCACCACGTGAAGAGTGCAAGTTGAAGAAGGCTTTGGCCTAGGATTCCTCCCTGCAGGAAGAAGAGAAAGGTTTTGGATATTCTCTGAGGTTTATGGGTTAGCGCACAAATCAAGGAGAATTTGTGACGCTTGTATTAATGCAGAGAAGTATCACAGATATATTTGGGGTTTCCTCTAGAGAGTTTGTTGAATGTTAATTCCTAGAGAGATATTATTGTATTTGGTGAGTACCTCAAGTTAGGCATTAACTTGAGAAGAACTATTGTAATTGCGTATTATAATAGTGGATTTATTCGGAGTTTGTCCCGTGGTTTTTTCCCTTCAAGTAGAAAGGGTTTTTCCACGTAAATCTTTGTGTTCTAGTGTGTGATTGTGTTTGTTATTTATTTCCGCATCCCACAGGTTTTAGGAATAAGGTTTTATTCCCAACATTTATACCCCTTTCCATTATGGGATATTTTAAGATATTATTCTATTTCTCCCTTTCCAGAATCTCCCTTATGCCAGCATTCATAGATATTTAAAAAACAGCTCACAGTTATCTCCTCCCAGACTCTTTATTCTGCCAGCATTGATGAAGGTTCAGACAACAGCTCATAGTTGTCTGTTTTAAACTTAATCCAGAGGGTGCATTTAATGCTTCTAATGCTAGATATTTCCTACATTAAATGCTTTTTTCTAGAACAAATCCAATTTATTTGAAATTGGCCAAACATACTTTAATTAACCAATCCGAATAGGTACCGGTTCGGCATAGACCGAACACAAGGGTTTAGTTCGGTCATGGCCGAACTATATATAGACCAATCTAGAAAACTTTTTTATTCGATCACTGATTTGTTATCTTCAAATTATATCCCCTCCAATTAACTACCTGGGATATGGTGTTAAATATATTTAAGGGATTTCTTCAGTTTGATCATTTTACCTTTATCTTTTTATTTTATTCCAATTTGTCTTTAACCATTTGTTAATATATCTTGTTGTCATTTTTTAGAAAATCATTCTAAACTAAATAATACGGGTATTTATAAAAATAGTAAAAATTGAACTCTAAAGTATACTATTCCAATTATATACGAAGACTAATAATTTAGTGTTTGAATGTTAAAGATAGTAATCCACTAATCCTGCATTCCTGCTCATTATATAGTTCCAGTATCTAATACTTTTTTTCACAAGCTGCATGGAGTAATACTGTAATATTGACTCTGACCAAATAATTGTTATAACACGTTTTTTTTTTTTTTTTTTTTTAGGAAAATGTATTTTCTCCTTTAATTACTAGATTTATCTTAATTTTCTCTTAATCTCTAAAATCTAGCCATGTTCTCCTTTATGTATTGAAAATATGCAAATAATGTTCAATTTTCTATTAAATCCAAACGAAATTAAATAAATTATTTTATTTATTTTGTTATTCAAGTCATAATACTCAAAATTTATTATTATATATTAATACATCATAAAAAGATTTTTGTTATTTTTATATAGATTTAACAGAAAATTAGATGGTTAAATTATTTACATATTTTTAATATATAATGAAGAACATTACACGATTTTATAAATTATGAGTGAATTGTAATTTCCCTGCCTATTTTTTGGTTGCAAACACGTTATTGTTTCTGATTTTGGATACGAGATTGGAAGAGTATCACTGGGCTGTAAGCCCATTGGCGGCTAACAGATATAGTGGGCCCGTACAAAGTCACTAAAGAATCTAGATAACCACGTTTTAAATTTTTCACTTGTGGCCTGTGGGAGTTTTTTTTTTTCAAGATTCCCCACGTTCCATTTTTGGGTTGACAACTTGCGCCTATACGTGTCAGTTTTCCATTCTCGGCATGTGTCACTCTTATAGAAAAAATTAAATAAAAAAATTACATTAAATATTATTTGGGATTAAGATTTTTTAGAATTATTATAAAATTCCTATCAAAATAAGTAAATCAGATTTAATCATATCATCAATAATTTAAATAGATTTTGAAATGATGATGGTTAATGTTTTTTAGTTCTTTCTTTCCTAGGACAGGTTATTCTTTTTGATATATTTAGATTTTAATAAGGTTATTGTTGTGTTTTTTTAGGTTTTTCTTGAAAAGCATAAAAGAATGTAATTGTAAGTTTGTAACCTCCTGGGTTAAGTGCATTTTTAAATCATAAGTTGGTAAATCAAACCCGATACAGATTACATATATATAGATAGAATGCGGTTAAACATATTTATAATGTCGAAATTTTCCCATTAAAAATAAAAAGAAAAACTTTACGCTCACATGGTGTTATTTATTTCAGTGTATTAATTATTATTATTTTGGTAGGATATACATGCATGTATCTTCAATAGACTCAGGATTAGTTACATTAATTATTTTTCATCATTGATGTTGTGGATGTTTCAATTTATATGTTTTATATTTGTTTACTTATACTACATTCAATGGATCCTAGTATTCCAACTTCTTCTTTTGTGGGGTAACGACATAGCCTCCTCCCACAAAACACGACCAACTGCTGGGGTAACAGAGGAGTTTTCAACAAAAAACAAAGCTTCCAAATCATATTCCAGACCATATTCCAACTTATTCCCCTTGTAGATTCAAAACTTTTTCCTCCATTTCAAACCAAAGATCATTCATAATCTTCATTACTTTAAATCTCAAGTTGCCAAAATGAACGAATCTCTTATGGGTCAAAGATAGTATCAAATGCTATTGAACTTATTCCTTATCAATTGTCTATGTTTAAAGAACCACGTGTGGAATTATCTGGGCTATCTACAAAAATAAATGTCAGGCATGAAAGAATAAAGAACCAATAAATCGATAAGCTTGGACTATGATTATAGAACCCTTCAAACACAAGTAATCTATTTCTTCCTTGCAAATTAAATGGAGAATTGAAAAGATTATTATTATTATTATTATTATTATTTTGTATTTATAAAGAACCTTGTAATCTTCCCTGCAAGTAATAGCCAAATATGACGAACTTTAGGTGTTCATGTAGAGACTAAGGGAGGCCAAGATAGGGCATAAATGAAAATAAATATGGAAAGATTGGGGGATTTTTTGTGAAGTTCTTTAATAATTTATTTGAAAAATATAGTAATTTAAAAAATATTTATAAAGTTATGGTAGTCTTATATGGAATTATGTTTCGAAAATAAAACTTTACTTAAAATTGTGTTTTAATAACATATACTTGATGATTTTCCCACTTACAATAATAAATCTTATCTACACGCTATTTATTCAAAATAAAACACGATTTAGTTGTACTATCAAATGTAAAATTGTACACCCACAGGATACATGGGTGATGGGCTTATTGATCTGAAGCGTGACGTAAATCTGAAGGTTCCATGTTCAATCTACCACACTATCCCTTCATGGGGTTTCCAAGATGCCTTATGGATAGAGAATGGATTTAGTCTAACTAAAGGTCGAGATATTACCACTTCGTTAATAAATAAATGAAAATGTAAAATTGTTTTTGTGAAACATTATTTTAAAAGATATCTTAGTTTTTTGAGATTTTTTATTATTATTTTTTTCTTTTACTTGACAATTAACTGATCACCACATAAAATTTGAACTCATAATCTCATATATCACCCCATGATTATAGGATCGGAGGCAGTAAGCCTATGTTTGGATCCTCTACTTAAAAGTGATTTCACGAATTTTTATGCATAGAATGCATTCTGCAAAAAAACTGAGATGTTTGGTTGGGATTTTGGAAAATACAAAATACATTTTAGGCAGAATGTATTTTGTAAATTCTCATTTCTAAAATAGAAGTCAGAATCCAAAATATTTTGAATTTTGATTCTGGCTTTTACTTTTAATTTTTGCTAAAGTAAATGGGACCCACTTACAACAATTTATTACTCGAACAACTCTTTTTTCCCTGCTTAATTTTTCTCTTTCTTTCTTTTATTTTCCTTCACTCTTTTTTGTTCCCTACTTTTTCTCTTTTTTTGATGTGTTCCCTATTTTTTCTCTTTCTTTCTTTTATCTTTGATAAAGTATTCTCATTTCCTCATTTTGTATCAAAGAACTAGAGATAATTTGGAATGATCGTTTGTGTTAGCCTCAAGGTTTCAATAATTATTAATTGGCTAATTAATCCAAGGACATTCATGTAGTTTTGATGATAACCATGATTTTAAGTTGTTCATTAATGATATTTTCATATGAACTAATGATTTATGTTTTAAAGCTTAATTTTGACTATTGATTTAATTGGACCAAGATGGCCAATTCAAATATCAAGCAAATGCAAAGTTGATAAGTTGCAAACACATTGAAGATCAAAGTCATCAAGACTCAAGACAAAGAAATCAAGCTCAAAGACAATGATCCGAGACATATGAGAAGTAAGAGTTAGGTTTTGTAAAGTTTATTAAGATTTGATCTTTAAGGCTCAACTTTAAAACCAACTTCAATTGAAAAATCTCTTAAAGTTTTCAAAGACAAACTTGATTGGTTGAAATTCAAATGTAAGACAACCATATCAATTGAAAAATCTTTTAAAGTTTTCAAAGACAACTTGATTGGTTGAAATTCAAATATAAGACAACCATATCAATTGAAAAATCTTTTAAAGTTTTCAAAGACAACTTGATTGGTTGAAATTCAAATATAAGACAACCATATCAATTGAAAAATCTCTTAAAGTTTTCAAAGACAACTTGATTGGTTGAAATTCAAATATAAGACAACCATATCAATTGAAAAATCTCTTAAAGTTTTCAAAGACAAACTTGATTGGTTGAAATTCAAATATAAGACAACCATATCAATTGAAAAATCTCTTAAAGTTTTCAAAGACAACTTGATTGGTTGAAATTCAAATATAAGACAACCATATCAATTGAAAAATCTCTTAAAGTCTTCAAAGACAACTTGATTGGTTGAAATTCAAATATAAGACAACCATATCAATTGAAAAATCTCTTAAAGTCTTCAAAGACAAACTTGATTGATTGAAATTCACATGCAAGACAACCATATCAATTATGGTTGAAAAATCTTAAGAAGAAAAGTTTTCAAAGAAAACAAATTGATTGATTGAAAATCAAGAAGAATGCAAGACAACATGATGGCTATAAATACTACCCTTTCTTCATTTCTAAACATCAAGCATACAAGAGAAATCAAAGATAGAAAAGATAACATCTTATACATCAATCCATCCTTCTCAAGCTTATATTTTCATATCATTCAAAATCCTTGATTGAAAATTTCTCTAAACACTTTTTGAGCCATATTGATCAAATCCTTGATATACTATTAGAGTGAGCATATTGTGTACAATTACTCTTTGAGAGAGCCTTATCTTGTACAACAAATACTTTGTTGAAACCTGTGAGTATTTTGTTAGGGTTTTGTATAAATCCTAAGTATGAAAAGGATTTTTCACTGGGTGGTTACTCTTCCTTGTAAGGAAATTTGTGGGTCTTGGTATAAATCCTAAGAGTGAAAAGGATTTTTCACTCGGTGGTTACTCTTCACCTGTGTAAAGGAAGATTTGTAACGGTTTTGATCTTCACCCGAAAGAAGATTGTCAAATTAGTGGATTTGGGAATCCTCAAGAAGTGTTCTTGAGGCGGGGACGTAGGCACGGGAAGCCGAACCTCGATAACAATCATCGTGTTTGATTTTCTCTCTCTCTATCTCTTACATATTTAATTGCTTATATATGCTTGTGTTTGATTTTCTATCATATCTTATTGCAATTGAATTGTGTTCTTAAATTTGTTTTTGCTAATTGAAAATAGTTTTTAATTCCGCATTTAAATCGAAAAAGTTTGCCTCAACCTAAATCACCCCCCCTCTTAGGTTGATATTTGGGTAACAGTTTGTAATGTTTTTTTCTTTGTTTAATGTAAACTTGTTATGATGTGCTTTTTCCAACACTTTTATTTGTAATGTTTGGATTTTATGTCACATTACATTTTTTCTTTTATTTGTAATGTTTGGATGTTATATAAAAAAAAAAAAAAAAACTGAGAAATGGGAGGGGTGTGAACTGTGAGGAGGAAATGAGATGGGTGAGGGGGGATGTATGTGTGTGGTGGGGGAAAAGAAAAAAAGAAAGGCAGGGGGGTACATGGGTGGTGGGGAAAAAAAAAAGGAAAAAAGAAATGGGGAGTGGGGTTTACGTGTATGGTGGGAAAAAAGGGGGAGTGGAAAAGAAAGAAGAAAAAAAATTTGAAAGGGAAAAAACTAAATTAGTTTTATTTGTATGTTCACTTTGTTTGGTGTAAAGTGTAGAATTGTGAAAATTTATTTAGAGGATGTCTATGATATTTTTTTTTATCATAAATGGTTTGTGTATATCTCTATTGCACACACAATACACATTTCTCTATATTTTTTTATTACATTGTTCAAATTTTATAAAAATGTGTGTAAGGAGATGTGGATAAATTATGACCTATTTTTTTTATTAGTAGACATTAATTTAAATCACAACGTAATACTTTATTTCTTTATTACATTGTTAATTTTGTATTGGTAGTAAATGTATTTTTAGTCTTGTATTGAGATATTTAAAAAAAAAAATGTTAAATACATAATGTATACTAATTATATATTATTTAATAGGAAGAATGCATTCTTTAAAATTCCAACCAAACATAATTCATTTCTACATAATCACTTTTTATAAATAATTTCAATATTTTACCAAATGCACTATTTTCAACAAAATGTATTCTAGAGAATGTATTCTCGAGAATGCATTCTAGCAAAAATGTATTCTCAAGAATGCATTCTAGCAAGAATGTATTCTCTAGAATGCATTTCCAAAATAGAAGATTTAAATACAGGATAAGAGGTTTTGGTGCATAAAAAATTAAAAACTAATCAAGTTATTAAAATGCCTTAGCCACGGCCTTCCCAGTGATATACGCTATCTTATTCTTATCCATCAAGAATGTTAGAATTGTGGCACCCATCGATTACAACACTTGTTGGTTATAACAAGTGTTCTTTACATAGGAATTCAGGATGTAAATTGTTAATTCTCAAGAATTTCTGAAATTTTGATTGTTTGTTTGACAAAATTCTTGAAAACATATTATTTTTCATAAATTGTGGGGATTATAGTTCTCATTTTTTAGTTAGGAGATGTCAAGTACCGTGTATTATATACTTGTGACGATTACTAATGGGACACTTAACTACAATTTTTTTTTTTTTATAGCTTTTTTCCTAACTATATAGAGCTATTTTTATAAAATGTTTTTTTTTTATTCAAACAATATATTTATTAATGTTCAAAGGTATTTTTGTCTTTTAAAAAAGTATCGGTAATGGTCAATTTATCAAATATTTAGTTACTAAATCAGTTTGTATTAGATTTTCTTAAACATCAAAATTTATGATTAATCACGTTGTAGCAAAATATAGAATATAAATTCAAAATTCGATTCTTGTATTGTTACCAAACACATTCTATTCCATTACTACTCATTTTATTCTTTATAATATTATAACCATTACAGTATATCAAACACGTCCTAATAATTATTACTACTTGTGCAACAACTACAACCTCAGGTTGATTGGCATGTCCAGCTCTTTTGAGGAGGGTGAGCTCAAGTTCGAACCTTTTAGTGATTTGGGGTATAGTTCTCCATATATATATTTTGTCTACTTCACTTTCAAAAATGACACCAATAATCCCTCAAAATAAATTGAGAGTCAGAAATGAAGGGTTGTAACTTGTAACAAATCAAAGAAAACTAGACTCGGATTAATAGTCATATACAATGTATTAGAAGTATCCGATAATGTGGGTATCATCTCCCTCACACACACACACCAAAAAATAATAATAATAATAATAAAATAAATAAATACACTAGTACCCTTGCATGAATTGTCACAGTAACATCACTCCACCTAATTCGGTACAGATGAACTGCATGTTAAGCCAAAATGTTTCAGTCTGATACCAATTTCAAAATAAATCAATAAATATTTACTCGAAGTTTCTTTGATTACAGCCTATATAACAGTATCATGATACGACTTCTAGAAATGGGTACACCCAGAGATAATTATTGAATTAAACTTCACCATAGGCCATAGCTGGTATGCAAATTAATTATATAGTTTGCCAACTTTTTAATAAATCATAAACAGAAGAGCCAAGTACTGAATCGCAACAAATTATGTCATCATAATGCTGTTAGCCTCTAAGTTATCGAGTATATATATTTCACTGTAACTCTCAAAAAGTCTCGCACTATAGAAGATTTGCCCTAAAATAGAAAAAACAATCTTGAAGTATCATTTATGATGGGCAACGAAGCAACTGAAAAAACTGCCACATTGGGTTTAGCAAATGGACCCCTCTCCAGGAAGGAAAAACCAGACGCTGCACTGCATAGGCCCCCACTTTCTGCCTTTTTGAGAGGTGACATTTCATGTGGCCATGGCAATGATTCATCAGGGACCCACAAATTATGCCATAGTGCTAAGCCCACTCATGGAGCACCACCCCCACTGGTCTCTAAATTTTCTAACCCCCACCAACCATTACCTTCCATTATATATCTGGATATCCTCTTCCTCTTTCTTTTCAAGATTTTTATGGGATTTAATATTTTGTAGAGTGGGGCAATTGAGAACTTGATGAGGTAGATCAAAAGTGGACACGTGTGTTCGACGCATCTGGTTAAAAAAAGAAGAAGATAGTAATGCAATGTAATGAAAACAATTTTTTTCATTAATTTTTTTTTTTATAATTATTGATATGATTTTTTTTGTAATTCGTACAATATTATTTACTATTAACACAATTCTTATTATATACACCATATAATAATTATAAAAAATAAGATAAATTAAACTACCCTCCCTCGAGGTATTACAAAACGACAATAAATCTCAAATTTGAACTGAAATAACAATCTCACTCTTTCAGTTTGACATAATACTATCATGAGTCTTTTCGTTATTAACTTTAACAGAATATTTCATGTTTTTTTTACCAATCCTCTAACAAGGAGAGAGAGAGAGAGAGAGAGAGAGCAAAAAAGAATATTCCATTAAAATTAGTAACGGAAAGATCTATGATAATTTTATGTCAAATCTGAAGGGTGAAACTGTTATTTTAGCTCAAATTTTAGGTTTATTATCGTTCCGCAATACCTCAAGTGAGGTTAATGTAACTTATCCTAAAAAATATTATGAAAAATTTGGATTAAAAAAAATGTTTGGCATTCATAGTAGGAAGTGAGAACCACTATAAAGGTGGGCCCTAAAATGTGCCCCGCTTTTGTTCTAATATGTATGGAATTATTTTGTCTCATCCGACCGATCTATGCCTTCTTCTGGTTCTTCACAATAATGAAAATAATAGGATTCATTATTATATTATTATTATTACCTAAAAAAATTCTTAAAATATTATTATTAGAATCATTATCGACTTATCATTACGTGTTATTTTTATTGTTGTTGTTATTATCTTTTTTATTGGTAAGTTACATGCATTCAATGGATTTTAAATTCAACAATTTCATCCTCCATCTAACACTTATAAGGGAAGGAGGTGACCTTTTTTTTTTTTTGTTAACATGGGTACTCGAAGTTTCACTTTTACTAATCTAATAGGTACGCGCAGTCTCTCATCCCACACACACCATGTAATTCCTAAGCCCATGGCCCTAGGGGTAGTCCTAGAAGGAGCTGCGAATTGAATTAAAGCTCATTGACTTATTTATTATCTTTACGTTACCTTGGCTTTATTTGGTAACAACAACAACAACAACAATAACAAAAAAAAAAAAAACTAATATTCATTCTTTAAAATGGATATTTCCCAATAAGGTTACGTTGGATCTAGGATATTGGATCGATTTCTTATTAAGAAATTCCTAATAATAACTAGTTCATGTATTAATGTTTCACATAAAATTTGATATATTATCATATAAAAATAACGATAATTATCTTATGTGTCTGACATATGTATTATTCCTTTCACATAATGTGAGGTCTATCTACATGTTTATGAGAAAGATAATACAAGATATCTTCTTTTATAATGGATAATATTGCTAAGGATCCCATAAGTTTAGTTTGTTGCTAAGTGTTATGACAATACCACGCACCACAATTTATAATATGGGCCACCATGATTTTTTAACACCACAATAGATTTAGGGTTATCGTATTAGAACTATTGTATTTCTATATATTCTTCTTTAGGTATAATATCGTTAGACATAGAACTCAAAAGATGTAGTTGTATGGCTCTAAAGCATAACCAAATTTATTCCTCATCTTCTTAATATTCTTCGTAAATTTTAACACCAGACAATTCTATCAAATGATATGACCCAATAGAAAAATTCTGTAATGGCCATATATATATATATTTTTTTGGTAGCATATCTTTTCTTGTTTCTTTTTCAAGGAAAGCCTCCATGGATGTAACTAATATTTGCCTCATAATAAGTCATAAATTTAATTCGGTTAAATTACTAACTTGGTCCTTCAACTAGTAAAGTTCAATTATGGTCCCTCAACTACTAATTCTATCAATTTAATCTCTCGATTGTTAATTGTTTTAATTTAGTCCTTCAACTTTCCAAATCAAGTCAATTTCATCCTCGAATCTCCTATATGTTTAAATTTTAACGAAATTAATAGATGTAGCAAATAAAATATACATTAAAATGTTATGGGTAAAACTTAAGTACAATTCCGTAAACGTTGTACCTTATATTCCTCAATTAAATTTCAAACACTTAACTGTATTATTTAATTATTCTTGGGAAATATAATAATATTTGTGTTATATTGGTCAATGTAATTATGTGTTTGAATTTAATTAAAGAACCTACAATATAGCAATAGCATTAAGAAATTGTATCTAAGTTTTGCTCAAATGTTATTATAGAATGTGTAAAATAATTCAAATCAAGTCAATTTTAATTATTATTATTATTATTAAAATTTAAACAAGATCAAATGATGAAATTGACTTGATTTTAAAAGTTGAAGAAGTAAATCGACATAATTAATAGTCAAGGAACTAAATTGAAGTTTGTCGAGTAGTTAGAGGACCAAAATAATAATTTAACCAACCTAAAACGCTAAAAGCAACAAATGCGGTTATATATCACTAGAATTTTCATTATATTCAGCATATCCACATATATAGTTGAAAAGAACATAAAAAAAAAATAAAAGGTTGCAGGAATCTTTTTCTATATTTTCCCATCCCACCATTTCTCACCCATCTTCCTAATTTTTAAATGAAGAGAAAGGGTCCATTTCCTATATTATTGACCCAAGTTTGCAAGCCTTGTTAAAAATGAAGTGCAATACTTTTTTAGTTGAACTTACTAAGGCCGTGAGTTTGTAGCCATTTGGCTGCAATCATACAATTTTTATAATCCTTGTACTAGAATCTAGAAAAGTGTAGATATGATAAGGTGATAGTATATATATTAGTATCGTATCGTGCATGATAATATTGTCATGCAAAAGAAGCAAGCAAATAATAGTTGCAATACATATATGAAGTGGTGGAACGAGGACCCCTTCCAAACTTGCACGGATATTCCAAAAGGAGTAGAGTCGACAAATCTAATAAATTGTTTGTGTCGAGGCATATTAAAACTGAACCAATATAGATATATAGATAGCATAAGAACGTAGAGACCACGCAAAGAAGATTTTCCGTCTTGCTGCTACAGCCAGTGGGATAATTAAATCAAGGAACATTGAACAAAAAAGTAGATTACGTATTTTATATGGCCAACGAAAGGTATAGTGATAGTTTTAGTTACTCTAATCAACTCAAATATCTTATATAAAAAAATAAAAAAATAAATATCTTATAGACTCTCTTTTTACATTTTTAATGTGGAAAAATTAAAGTAAATATTGTACATAGCGGGAACATCCAAAGAACATAATTATTGCCATAATTTTGTATATCTTTAAGGCTAAGATTGCTTATTAATTTATTCCCTTCATTTGTCAAGATCAGAGTCCCCCTTTCATTTTTATTTTTTGTGAGTGCCTATGGCACTAACTAAGATGGTTCAAAGTCGAATTGATTGTCTAGCAGTACCGTAAGGGCCTTTACACTTACAATGTGATAGTCTATTATCTGCACTCTATGATCGAAGTTCTTTTTTATTAATCATAAGTAAAAGAAATAAATAAATAAAGGTTATTCTATTGTTTTTAACCCTAAATGGAGAGCCCGTTGGGTCCACTTTTTGGAACCAGGAAGCAATTTCTTTTAATGTCAAACTCAAAACATGATTTTTGGACAATTGGTAATAAATAAATAAATAAATAGGAAAAAAAGTTTTTTTATTATAAATTATTAAGCTAAAAAAGATGTGAAAGTGATGTTTTTTATGTAAATTTTTTTTTTACAAAATGTGTTTTTCATTTAACTTTTACAAATATCAAAAAAAAAAAAAAAAAAAAAATATCTTCAAAAAAATGGGTACCATATATTTAAAAGCCTCCAACACATGGTTTACAACTTTACATGTTACAAGCTAATAGTAGGATATTAATATAAAAAATAAATCTACTAACATAAAAATTTCATAATTCTATTTATAATCATTAATGTGATTTGTTATGATTAGTAAATAATAAAAATAGTGTCAGTTATGGATCCATATAAAAGTGATATTGATCCAATCAAAACTTATAACCTTAACAAATTATAGAAAATGTTGTGAATATTTTTTTATGTAAATTAGCAATATTGCTCTAATATAAAATCGTGTTTTGACTTGCGTCATTTTCCATTGCACATAGGAAGTAAGTTGACAATAACGTAGTGTGAGTGTCACCAGCCAGCTTATGTACGTGTCAAAACTTCTATCCTATTTGCACTAATATAAAAGGCAAACTTTGCTTATATTAATTGTGCAAACGATAGAGTTAGAATAAAGTCAAAACAAAATATGATAAAAAATAATAATAATAAAACTAGAACTAAATATGAGTATATGATTGGAGGAGTTTTATTTAAATAGACCCACTATCAAATCCTAATAAAAATTATCTATTGATGTTTGAACCTAATAATAAAAATACTTTTAATACTTCTTCATTAATTTATTTTTTCAATTTACTCTTATGTAATCAAATTTTGTTTAGATTTTTTATATTTTTAATTAATATGTTAATTAATGATACGATTGATCTCACGGTCAACTTCGGTAAAAAACGGTGAAGTCAACCTCAGTCAAAAACACTTGCAACAAAGGGGAAAATGGCACCAAAGAGTGATCAGATTTCGCCTACAAGTGACTCTCCAATGCTTAGGTCAATGCGAAGAGTTTTCAATTTTCCAAGAATGAGAGCTAGGGTTGTTTTTTGGTACGTTGAACTTGATGACGCTTTCCTTTTATAAGGTGAAATGAGAAATAGATCTTTGGGGTTTTCCAAATCTCTAACATTTTGAAATTAAATGTGATTGGTATCATGGCCTATCTATTTGGAAATTTGAATCTTCAAAGTTTGGAAGGCAGGAGTGTTACCTTTTGAAATTATCATCACGATGTCGTGGCAGTTATGGTCATCGACATCTCGTTTATTCTAGTCGGACCTAGATGCCTGAGTACCGGGTTATCGAGTTGACTAGTTCACATTGATCTGGTCAAGCTCAAACTTGCCACATAAGTAATATCCATATTGGACTATATATATATATATTGATGATTTTTGTTTTTGGCTTTAATTTCTATGAAATACATAATTGTTATTATTTAATATTATATAAAAATAAAACTATAATTGTAATTATTATTATAATAATGAGTCTCAAATGAAATAATATTATAATAGTAACAAGGATTTTTTGAATTTGTTATTTAATTGTACAATTAATGTGTTACTTAAGTTAATTAATATTATTTACTTTTCAAATCATATACTTTGGCTCCACTATATATGCACCCCATTTATCTGCATAAAGCATGACTAGGTTAGACTTAATAAGTTATTAATTTATCATATCCCACCCAATAGTTTTGTATTTCAATTGCATTACTAGATCAATAATCTTCTTTACAAAGAGAATTTAGGTTTGAATCCTCTCTCCCCAAAAAAATTTAATATATATATATATATATATTTATAATTCTAGTCGTTTATGTTGCTGAAATTAACCAAGAATGTTTAACAAGAATATCCCTAATGTAAATCAGTAAATGCTCCTAGTATTTCAAAATAAGATTAATAAAAGAGAGTTATTGATCTCCTGCATATCTTAATTTTAGACTTTCCAGTTTGTGTTGTCCATAATCTTTGATTACTAAAAACTTAGAAATAGATTTAGGTGGTATTTGGATTCTCTACTCAAAACAGTTATTTCAGATTTTAATGCATAAAATGCATTTTCAAAAAATTACTGCATGTTTGGTTGAAATTTTGATAAATACAAAATATATTCTAGGCAAAATGCATTTTGCAAATTCTCATTTCTAGAGCAGAAATCAAAATACAAAAATTTTTAAATTCTGATTTTAACTTCTGATTCTAATTTTTGCTAAAATAAATAGGACCCACTGACAAGAACATTAATTGCTCCAACTATTATTTTTTCCCTTGGTTACTTTTTCTCTTTTTTTCTTTTTGTCTCTTTTTTTCCTACCATTTCTCATTCTTTTTTTTTATTTTCCAAAACGTTTTATCATTTTCTCATTTTCTATCAAAGAACCAGAGGGAGCTCTGGTGAGACTAAGATGACTTTGTGACGAAGGAACCTATCAAATTTTTTTTTTTTAATAATAATAAGTTTTATATATATATATATATACTTGCCCTTTCTCACCCAAAAAATCTGAACTCAAGTCTGGCTGAACTTGAAGTAAAACTAAAAAATGGAACAAAAAAGGAAGGTAACTGTCTAACTGAGCAAATTAAGACTGGAACACAGCCTGAGGCCGCTCATCACCATGCCATCATGCTCGAGAGGTTTGGCTTCTTGCACTTTACATCGACAATTGTAGTGAGAGAGCATCTGAAATTACTCACCCATCTCTCTCTCTCTGGTCAGCTATGTTGTTCAAACAGTGGCAATAGAATTGGTCTGCTCCAGAATGTTCTTCTTTCTTATCTCAATTGTATTTTTTTTTTTTTTTAATGAATTTTACAATAGTTGTGTTTTATGCATGCCATGTGGCTCGTGCCTCTACCACACACGAAAACAAAATATTCTGCCAAAGGTTACATGTAAATGTGCCACATCTTTTGAAAAGATATGATCAAATGACTTAGTGAAAAAATATGTTTTTAATAGAAAACAATATTTAATCTTTTCTTTTTTTTTAGGTAAACAATATATAATCTTAACAATACATTTAATATTACTTATATATATAAATAATTGGATGTTATGTCACATTATGTTTTATTTTATTTTATTTTATTTGTAATGTTTGGATGTTATGTAAACATTAATATGTTTTTTTTTTTTTTTTTTAATTGTTGTTAATGTTTGATTTTAATTAAAAATATTAAATTATAATATATGTCAATTTTATATGTTAAATATATCAAAAATGTATTCTACACTTTCAATTACCAAACACAACTCTATTCAGCATAATCACTTCTTACCAAAAGTTTCAGTATTTTACCAAACGTACTATTTTCAGCAAAATGCATTTTAGAAAATGCATTCTAGCGATAATGCAAGGATCTAAACGTAGCCTTACTAAAAGAAAAGATTATAAATATTCTCCACTTAATTTCAGGAATATGGGGCAGTAGACTAAAACCTAGGCCAAGGCAAGGAGCTCAAAAACCCTTCGGGTTATGAAAGATCAATTGCCCTTCCATATTGGATATGCCTTACCCAAGTATCGATATATTCCAAGGCCCTTCCATACAAGAAAATGTCATTATACACTCCATTACTCAAACAAATCATTCTTGAACTTCAGCGATATACAATAGCTCAGGAAAATCCGCATAATAGATTGCTCACTTTTAACGAAATCTTAATCAAAATAAACCTTTCATATTCCAATGTTGAATTTTGCTATTCATCACCAGAGTTCCACTTTGTTCATGTTTAAAGTTTTCATGAAAATCTAGAGGACAAAGCAAGGACATGGTAAAATCAGGATTTGAGATGAAACAAACATTTCATTCCTCATTATCATGGTTTTAAAAACCGGACCGGACCGGCCGGTTCGACCGGTTCAACCGGGGACCGGTACTTAATCCGGTCCGGTTTTCTTTAAAAACCGGAAATCTGAAAAAAATGCTTAAAAACCGGAAACCGGCGGTTCAATCGCGAAAACCGCGAACCGGCACGGTTGAACCGGTTATGACCCGGTTCTTGGATTTCCAAAACCCACCCTTTAAAACCCAAAACTACACCGTTTTTAAGTTTTTTACTCTTTGTTTTTTTCTAACCCAAACACCTAAACCTAAACCTATCCCTCATTTCAGCCTTTTCTCCCTCTCCCTCTCATTCTCACGCCGTTTCTCCCTCTCCCTCTCACTCTAACTCTCACTCTCATCGGTCTCGATCTCCGGCGTTCACGGTCTCATAGTCGCACTCCGGTGTCTCACGTTCAAGCACTCCCACGATCACTCCCACGATCTCACGGTCAAGCACTCCCACGGTCTCACCTCTACAGCTCCACCTCCACGGCTCCACCTCCACGGCTCCACCTTCTCTCACTCCCACGATTTCACGGAGTTACGGTCTCACCTCCACGATCTCTCACTCTTATGGTCTCACGGAGTCACGGTCTCACCTCCACGGCTCCACCTCCACGACTCCACCTCCACGACTCCACCTTCTTCTCACTTTCAAGGTCCGATTTGGGTATTTGTATATCCATATTTGTTTGGGAATTTCTGATTTGTTGAAATGTTGGATTTGGGTTTTGATTTGGGTTTTGTGGGTTTTGATTTGGGTTTCGTTTTGTAACAGGGTTGGTCTATTTCTAATTTGTTGAAATGTTGGATTTGGGTTTTGATTTGGGTTTTGTGGGTTTTGATTTGGGTTTTGTGGGTTTCGTTTTGTAACAGGGGTTGGTCTGATTGAGAGCTCCCACCATTTCAATTTCCTTATTTAGCTACAGATTCAATTTCTTGCTCTCTTTCTCGTGTGTATATTGTAATTTTGTAATTTAATCCTTAATTTTTAGCATTATGTATTTATTTAATTATTTATATAATTTTAAAATAATTAAATAATTATTTATGACGTCACCGGTTCGACCACCGGTCCGACCCCGGTCGGACCAGTGATACGGGAACCAGTCCCCAATCCGGTTCTCTCTCCGGTCCGGTTTTTAAAACCATGCTCATTATGTCTCAATGAAAATGGTTTTAAACCCAAATAAAATTTAAAAAGAAAAAAAGAACAGTTATTATAGAATTATGGTTCATCTTCGCATAAAAGTCCAATTCAAAATTATATGTCCATTCATGCGAGGAACTAAAAGTTGGTGAATCATTGTTCAATTGAAATATTTCTCTTCATTCCTTCACGTCCAGTTAAAGCGGGAAGCCAATTCGACATAATAAAGTTAAATTATGATTTTGATTTGATGTCAAACCTGCGCATGGTTTGATTTGATGATTGCGCACTGAATGAGTGACATGACTGCCAAGTAGAAAATAAACACGAAATTTATTCCGACATCTGGATCGCATATTCACGTGCTTAAATGCCAAAAAATAAAAAATCACGGAAGATCGAGGGATTTCAATTTTCAGATGTTGTCCTGTATAAGTTATACTTTTGGCTAAATTACAATTTACACCCTTTAACTTTGGTCAAAGTTCAATTCAGTCCTCTAAGTTTTAACCGTTTCAATTCAGTCCTCTAACTTTGATTTTGATTCAATTAAAATTTTCCATCCACTTCTGTTATCTATTTCCGTTAAGTGTCTTAAATTTTATTATATTTGAATTTTATAAATTAAAGAAATTCAAAAAACTAATAAAAATATTTTCCGAAATAAATAAATTAAGAAATTAATTTGTGAGGATTCGGTGAAGACAATCAATCCTTGGCATGGATCCAAAACCCACAAACCAGAATCCAATAAAAATTGGTTTTCGATTATAGCATCTGGGTCTTCTTTGTCTTCTTATTATTGTTCTTCCATTACTACTTGCTGCATATATTTCTACCCATCAACCCAAACTTCACCTTGAACGAATCAACCCAAGACTCCAAATTGACGTGAACCAGCAAGCCTACAGATTCAGGAGGACGATAGAATAATCTCACCAACAATCTCTTCATCCATGAAAACCAATCACCAGTAATTTCATCCCCAAAGTCCAAAAAAAAAATTAAAAAATAACACACGGCCAAATCTGGGATCAAAGCCGTTGCCCTCACGCCGCTGCCAATACCGAAGCCCCTGCCCTCACTTTGTCCTGCGAAGCCCGGCAACCTCGGCTTCCATCGCTGCCCTCCCCGATGGCGACGCGATGGTGTAGATCGTGGCCATGTGGCCCATTGAATCTCTCCGCTTTGGCCTGCCTTTGCTTCATTGAGGATGCTCCAAGGCTGTGATCGAGAGAGAGCTTTAGCAAAACATAGAATCAGAGAGAGAGAAAAGAAGAGAACCAGAGAGAGAGAGAAGAAATTAATGTTCAGAAAAAAGATTTTTTAAATATTTTTTATTAATAAAAAATTTTTGGGAAACTTAACGGAAACAGTGATGGAGTTAAACGAAAAAACTCAATTGAAGCAAAACGAAAGTTAGAGGACTGAATTGAAACGGTCAAAACTTAGAGGACTGAATTGAATTTTAACTGAAGTTAGAGGGTGTAATTTGTAATTTAGCCTATACTTTTTTATTTTTTAATGAGATATTTATCTTTGTCATAATTGTTTTTAGTGGTATTTACATAATTGTTTTTTTTGTTTTTTTTTTTTTTATTTTTTTTTTTTTATGTGGTGCATGAATTTGTTGCCAGCAATTAAAGGGGGTTACTTGTGTGTAGGGTTTTTTTTTTTTTTTTTTCCTCAAAATCTTAGATTTGTTTCTTTTAGTTGCTTTATCGACAAAGACAAAGAGTTATAATTAGTTTTGTTAAGATAATAAAAGTTCTTATGCTAATTTGTTTTGATTGTAAAGATAACACAAAAGACTCCCACAAAAACCCAAATCCAAATACACCATAAAGGTTCTCTAAACTTTGACGTACAAAAGGCCAAAATTGTGTGTATGTGAAATTAAAGGTTGAACAGACATTTATATGTGTTCTTATCGGCATAGAAGAAGAGTCCTAACACAAATCAAACATAGCAAAATAAAATATTGCCGATTTGGGATTTTAATACCATTAGTTTTGATTAAGGTGAAATCAGTTTTGACTAAGCATGTTAATAACTTTTATGTGCAGGTTAATAACTTTGTGTTCATTTCATTTCCTCTAATATTTGACTAAGCATGCATCTTTACTATTTGATCTTTAGTATGATACCTTAAAGACTAGTATATATGCTCTAGATAGACACCTCATCCTCTCCCCCCACAAAAAACACACACACACACACACACACACACATAGACAGACAGTATCTAATAAACAGGAGATGGTTCGTAATTGCTCCCACTACTTTCATATTGGAACCTGGAGGGATATCAAAGAGTTAACAAAATTGAGGTTGAATTAAACAGTCTTCTTATAATATCCAGGCAGGCATTTATCAAAATACAAGGACTAAAATACGGTCTTCTATTAACCAAATTCTCTCATGCCTGCATTATGAAAATCTCATACTCATGGCCTTTACAAGCATAAAGTGACGTGTTTTATCAGCAAAAATGTTACTTGCTGTACATTTCCAGAACACTTGTCAAATTAGGGAAACCGTATGTTTCTATGTGTAGTTATGAATTATGATCCACCAGATTCTCATGGAAAAAAAATGCTCCCTTAATTAAATTATTCAGGATAGCTATGTTGCAAGGTTAATTTTTCACAAAGCAGTAAATGTTCTGAAAATGCTTAATGCCATCTTTTACACTGTTTTGGACGTACCTGATTTGAAACTTTTCTATACTTTGAATCCTTTTTCAGTGTTTGTTTGGTTAAACAGGCAACTGATTCCACATGAATACTTGTGAAATTTCGTTCAAAAACAATAAATTTTCCTGTCAAAACAGGTATTTTTTTTCCATAAATTAAAAAAGGCTAATTACAATTGTGGGCCTCCTGTCTGATGAGCCTCTAATTAATTTGAATTTTATTACAATTCCAAACAAGAAGAAATGGTAGGATATCAGTTCTCTCTCTCTTTTTTTTCTTTTGAATAAAGATAGAAACATGCACGTGAAGAATTACGAATCCACACTGCAAGAATTGGATTCCCTCTTCTTATTCAATGTATTTGTGCAAGAGAATCTTAATTATTTAGAAGCAAAAGGGAAGCATGTCCCGTATCTATGAAAGGATTCATGGAGATTGAAGATGGAACCACTGCCAGTACTTTTTGGACTGAGTCTATATCTTGTGGAATTCACGTGTATGGAAAATTCTTAGTGGTGGGGTTTTATTTTATTTTATGTTGGTGCATGAATTTGTTGCCAGAAATTAAAGGGGGGTTACTTGTGTGTAGGGTTTTTTTTTTTTTTTTTTTTCTCAAAATCTTAGATTTGTTTCTTTTAGTTGCTTTATCGATAAAGATAAAGAGTTATAATTAGTTTTGTTAAGATAGTAAAAGTTTTTATGCCAATTTGTTTTTATTGTAAAGATGACACAAAAGACTCCCACAAAAACCCAAATCCAAATACACCATAAAGGTTCTCTAAACTTTGACGTACAAAAGGCCAAAATTGTGTGTATGTGAAATTAAAGGTTGAACAGACATTTATATGTGTTCTAGTCGGTATAGAAGAATTCCTAACACAAATCAAACATAGCAAAATAAAATATTGCCAATTTGGGATTTTAATACCATTAGTTTTGATTAAGGTGAAATCAATGTACCTTTATTCAAGTCACGAAGTTAACACTTTAAACTAAACATTATTTGTAACACAAAAACCAAATTAAAAAATATATATATTAAAATTATGATGTGAAAAATATAACTTTCAAAAGCTTATGTGACAACAATAAATAAATAATCAACAAAAAATTAAAAGTTTTCATGTATATATTATATAGATAATGTTTGATGTTCCCTTTTTTTTTTAGGTTTCACAATTTAAATAGGTTTTCGTTATGTTTTACTTAAAAAACTCATTTAGGATTTAGATGATAATTAACAATTTTAAAACTATATTATGAAGATTGATGCAATTGAACCCTCTAACTTTATTTTGAAACCATTGTCAAACTCTGAAAGTTATTATGTAATTACCCCTATTTTTGGACAACCCAAGTTTTTGTTTTTTATTTTTATTTTTTGAGGTAAAAGATAGGTACCCAGGTTGATTTCTAGCAAGATGAAATTTTCTTTTACGTTTTCTTTCCCCACTTAAGGGTGGGTTTTCAGCCGACAAGGACACTGGCATATTCCGAGAGACTATAACAAATCAATTGCCTAAAGTGCCAAAGATTTCAAACGAATCAATTGAAGTACTAAATTACTAATGCATCTAATAAGCATATTATATTCTTCATGACTTTCATAACTTCTTCCTTGATTTTATTCCTTTTATTCCTTTTTCATTTCTGAGGAATAATTCTTTCCTTGTTGAAATCTCTTATCGATGAAAATTGGTTCTCACAAGTTGCATAATTCGAGTCTCCAAATGCTTATGACTATTTAATGTATTTTCGCATCCCAAATTGCCTGGCCATTGACAAAAATAAAGAAATGTTCACGCCACCCTGTTCAACCAAATCGACAGACTTTTTGGCTTTCTGTGCAACTGGTCATTAGCATTTGGCAAGGAATTAAGGATCCATATCTTAAGTAAGAAGTGGAGTTGCTCTTTTTCCCCTTTTGCTCTTCTGCCTTTAAATTCCTAACATAGTGATCCATGAACGAGATCTTGAATTGATTCTTCTCACCAACAAAATATAAAAAGTGGAACAATCTTTTCTCATGTTGGGATAGATATGGAATGGCAACAGTGTAAAAGGAAGATTTTTTTTCTTCTTTTATATGAGACTGAGTCATATACTCATATTTACCACCGTTAAAATATATTTAAATTTTGCATAGTGATTTGTATCTATAATATTATAAGATGGGAAAACTAACTCGTGCTTTATAAGATGGTTTTTTTTTTGGATACATTATTCCCCCTAAGTTTAATTAAGCAATGTGTTCTAAAAAGAAGAAAATAATGAAACATGGCGTTTTTGCTCAAAATCATAAACTAGCAAAGCCCAAACTTTTGGACTTTTGTGGGCCTTCTTTCAGCATAACAAAGAGTCCAACCCAAACTTTGGAATCGACCCGGGCTTTAGACTAATTGTTCAATTGCAGATTACCGCCTATTCACATTAGGAGCCCTAGCAGGGTCCAAACAGAAATTCGCTTTGATTGAAGATTGCCATGTAGCCCATCTCAAGTCTTGAAAGGCTAAACGAATGAAATGAAGGTGAAGGCAACGAACCAATGAAACTTCTTGCCATAATTTTAGTTTATTTGCTTATGTATGGTGTTTACTTTTTTCTTTTTCTTTTTTTTTTTTAAATAATACCATAGCTACTAAGTACTAAGGGGGCGTTTGGTTCGCGTGATATATATGTGATCGTAATGACATTAGCCTAATGTGAAACATCACGGTGTTTGATTCGTTTTATAGCTTATATCCTCTGAATTTTACTTTAAAATGATAGAGAACTGCTGGCCAGGTGTCAATCTTTATTTGTGTGAAAACAAAACATGATCATCTATACAAAAACATAACAGATTTCAGAAATACTAAATTAGTTGCTGATGTATTTTCATGTCTGCATAACATCATCGTCTAGAATAAACCATGTTAGGATTAGGTGGAGTTTTCTTGTGAGATGTCATACTTTCTAGTGAGATTTCTAAGCTTTGTTATTAACATCACTAAAATAAAATATATTGTTGATCGGTTTCTTCTATAGGTTGACTATTTATATAAGATTTCTATCTACCTGTACTTGGGTATAAAATGTCTTTGCAATTTGTCACAAAGGAACCCCTCTCCTATTTTTATTAGTAAGCTAAACACCCACCATGTTAGAATTCATCACAGCTGCTGCATGAATGAGGGTCATTCTTTTTTCTTTTTCTTTTTTTCTGCATGATTTCATGTAGTAGTCTACCACTATGTATTATGATATGGCAGTGAGATACCTCAGATAACCTTAGAAGTACTTCACTGACATTTTATAAGCTATTGCTCCCTTGTGTGCTCTATTTATGTTTACTGGTTGTTGGCTATTGATATACTACTAGCTTTTGATGGTAAGCAAGTTGGATTTTTGAGTTTAAAAAATCTGAACTATTGAAGAATTTTTTTCTTGTTGGTTATTGAAGTTCTTATATGAAGAATTATTGAATAATTTGGCTGTGTTTTGTGCCTTTTTTTGTGTAGATTAGTTCTTGACTTTTGAGATTAGCAATGCAACGACAGAAGGTTAAATCCACCGGTTCAAAAAATGGGTCCATGCAAAGTGGAAGTAAACATCAATGGACAACTACTGAGGATGCGAAGCTAGTAGAATGTCTTGTGGATATGGCTAATTCGGGCCCGACATGGAAGGCTGAAAATTGGATTAAGTCTTTAATTAAACCCATTGGGTTTTAAGAAGTTTTATGTGTATAGCTTGCTTCAAAAGAGGCTTTAGTTATTTAAAACTTTGCTTGGTGTACTTATGAAAACCAACATTATTTCTTCTTTTGTCTCTCTCCCTCTCTTTTCTAATACTCTAGTTAAGTACATGAATAGATTGGAACTATTTGTAGACCAATTTATTTCTATCAATGGCACTTTATGTGTATTCTATCTATTAGTTATATTTTTAGAATAACTTGGTTGCTTACTTATAATTTAGAATATTTTTTTTAGGTAACTTTGAGAATTAGTTTAATGAATTTTATCCACCCTCCTTTTAATAGTTATAGGTATTAGGGATTATTTTAGTCATTTTAATAGTTAAATGATTTTTTTTTTTTATATATATAATTTTTTTAAGTTTATATGATTTTTTTTAATAGTTGTAGGTCTTAAGGGGTATTTTAGTCATTTTCATAGTTATATGAATTTTTTTTTATAGCTATATGAATTATTTTTTAATAGTTATATGAAAGATTTTTTATTTATTTATATAATTATATGATTTTTTTAATAGTTATATGTCTTAGGGATATTTTAATCATTTTATTAATGTTAGGGTATTATATGTTATACACAAGGGTACTTTTGGAATTCATTATAAAAAATTGTAATGATTCCTAGAAATGTGATAAAACCAAACAAACATTGGAATGTTACATTCTTGGAATGTGAAAGGGATGTAATTAATGAACCAAACATCATAATCCAATATTCCCTTGATGTGATTCCATGGTTCAAGGATTATAGGAATCTTACATTACGGCATAATCTAAGATCAAGCGAACCAAACGCCTCCTAACTAGTTGCAAACCGTCTGATACACGGCAAAGTTTATCTAAAAATATTTATAAATGATCCATATTTAAATATATTAATAAGAAATCAAATCAACAGAAAATTTGCAACATAAACAAATTATAATTTATTTAGAAAATTACCAAACATAATTTAATCATAATTTGATTTGTTTTAGGTTGTTTTATTCTAATCAAACAAAGAGTTCTAACTGGTTTCAATTTACATGTAGTAACACAAATATATATATATATATATGATGTGGACAAATATAAGCCTTTACAAGTTTCAAGGCTTTAAAGTTTAAATGCCAACCCATATGGAGTTAGAAGCCAACCTATACTTTCCAGGCACTTGTTGGCACTTTTTTTTTTTTTTTGCTATTTGTGCCCTACATTCGAATGCATTGTCAAAGTGTCATTCACATACTTTAACGTATGAAGGAGGAGTTTAATGGGAGAGAGTAGTTGTCAAAGAGTCAAACGACTTCCTTAGACTTTGCGGAGAGCCATAATGGTGGTCCGAGCGTTGGGAATGCTCAAATTAATATTACTTGTATGGTCGAGAAATTATTTCGAAAGTGAGAAATACATGGTTCGGTTAAGAGATCGGTTATTGTGCTTACAAGCCTCTATTTGAGGAGGAATTATGTCCTATTTGAGTGGTGAATGCTTTATGGGCTTCTCGGGTTTAATCATGCCATCGACAATTAATAAGAAAAAAAATTGGACTGATCCCCTTCAAATTTACAGTAATCATGTTGGGTTCATTTTATAAAGTGTCATCTTAAATAATTTAGCTAATTACATCATTATTTGGGAAGTAATATTTCCACACTAATATTTGATATTTTTACACTAACATAGAAAATTGTGCTTTTAAAAGACCAAATTGCCCTTACGTATGAAAATATACAAATGATCAATATTAAGTACATAAGGACAGTTTGGTCTTTTAAAAGCACAGTTTCCTATGTTAGTGTAGAAATATCACTTCCCTATTATTTTTATATCAAATAAATGAGTTGATAAAGAAAATATAAAAAAAAAGTGTGATTAGTTCACTTTAATAATATTCTTCTTTTCTTGAATAATAATAAAAAGATTTATTCTTATGTACTAAATACACTATAATAAATCCATAAAAATTATTCTTTGCAACATCTATATTTTATTTCGGAAAATTTTCACCATCTATTCATTCTATGAAACTAATATTTTTCAATCATTCCACTTTTCATTTGTTTTTATTTTTTGCAATCATTCCACTTTCCTATCCGACAAACCATACGTACCCTAAAATGCAAATTGACGCAGAAAATTGTATATATCCGTAAATACCGCGGACGGCAAACTCCTAAAAGCCTCTTTGGGTCTTCGCTGTTATCTTCAGCCAGCCTTCCTGAGAAAAGAAAACAAGGCAAAATAAAAAGCAGCCAGGTTTCCTCGAAAATCTTAAACGCCCCGTTTAATTCTTCCCATTTCAAATCCATCACTCGGAGCAGCGGGGTGTTTAAGGTCACTAATCCCCGTTTAGAATTCTCATATTTTGCTGCTTATTAGTATTAGTACATATAATATATAAGAGAGATTATATATAATTATATATTTATGAAATAGATCGAGATCGATCAAAACCTCCTTGTGTTTTTGTGATTGGAAAAAAGCAAAAGAAACAGAGAAAATAGAGAAAGAGCAATGGACAATATAATGAGCAAGCTTCGGAACCTGGATGCGTATCCCAAAATCAACGAGGATTTCTACAGCCGCACCCTCTCCGGTGGCGTTATCACTCTTGCCTCCTCCATCGTCATGCTCTTGCTCTTCTTTTCCGAGCTCCGTATGCCTCCATTCTCTCTTTATCTCTTTCTACATATCTCTGTTTTGCTAGGGTTTTGTTTTTGTGATTGTTAATATATATATATATTTGTGTATGATCTATTTAAATTTAGGCCTTGAAATTGATAACCATTAGGAATCTAGGAATTGGCGTATTTCGCTATTGTTTGAATTTATAGTAATTTACGGTTTTTATTTTTTTGTTTTAGGATTTTGTATTAGTTTGATGATATAGAAAACCTAGAATGTTTGAATTTGGAGTAATTGCCGTTTTGTTTTTTGGATCACAAAATAAATTAGTCGGAAAGGTTATAATTCTTGTTTGTTCTTAACTTCGTTGCAACACGAAATGTTTCGAGTACTGTATAGAATACGAATGGTGTTATTTTTATTAAGGAATGACAGTCGCGTCGTCGTATATCCCTTGGCTGGCTGGCAGCTGAAGGGGATAAAATGATCCCTGTAACTGCTGCGTACCTTTGCATCTCGTTCGTCATGGTGATGGGGATGAGTCAAGGCGATAACAATCTTCTTGTGTTAAGGCCTTATTTGGGATAGGATAATAGCTACTTCGAGGGAGCTGGGCCTCTTGGAGAAAAGGAAGAGATTAGAGTGAATTGATAGAGAATTTAGAGAGAAAAGAGTGTAATACTTGATTGAATGAATGATTACAAGAGTAGGGAGCCTATTTATTTATTTTTTGATAATGTAGGGAACCTTTCTAAATAAGAGTCATTTGGACTTGCCTTTAGGTAGTAAAACTCAAGGGCAACTGATCCCAAAACCAGTTGCTAGGTAATCCAAGAGCATTCATCCTTGACGGGCTAAGTAGTTTATGCTCATGCCTAGGAGCAATGCAACCTATTTATACAAGGCATGGGCTAAGGGTTAGTCTAACAAACTCACTAACTAACTGCCCACCTGGCCTGGCAGCTCTAATTAACCATGTGCTGCATTGGTGAGTTACTTAAAAGGCTTAACAACTTGTTACAAGGCTATTACAAAGCGTAGGCATTCAACTATACTAACAATGCAAGGGTCTTAGCAAAAACCAATTCTGATATTTTAGTAGTTTATTTGTGGTTACCCTCTGTGCTAGTTGGACTGGTCACTACGGTTGTGTTGCTTCAAAGTAGATAATGTAGAGCTTATGTTTCCTTGAGGCTTTTTTTTTTTTTTTTGGGGGGGGGGGGGGGGGGGGGGGGGGTGAGTTACTATATTATGAATGACTGGATTTTTTTTCTTTGTTTTCTAAATTGCTAACTATGCTTATTTTGTGCGTCAACATGTATTTTCTGCTTGATTACAGGATTGTATCTGCATGCTGTAACTGAAACTACACTTGTAGTAGATACTTCCAGAGGAGAAACTCTACGTATCAATGTAATGTTGTTGTCTTTTCTTTTGGAAAAAATCAAGTTCATATTCTCTTTTTATAAACCCCAGGAGTTCACATCTAATTTCTTTGAGATGCTGCTATAACCATTTTTTATATCATTAGGAGTTCTTTGTTCTTGAGTGCTCCTGATTCTCTATTCAAATAGTTTTCTTTCAAATTGAAAATCTATGATTCATGAAACTCTATGATGCAGCATCTCACTAGTGTTTTCCCCCATAGTATTTATGGTAACCTTATATTTTAAATACTCTTCGATTGTCCACTTTAGTATTTGATTAATGTTAGTTATGATATTTGAAAATGCAGTTTGATGTCACATTTCCCGCTCTTCCATGTTCTATACTCAGTCTTGATGCCATGGACATCAGTGGAGAGCAACACCTTGATGTGGTATGCTTTTCAACTAGTATTTTTTCTTTTTCAGTTCAAGTCAATGGTGATATATGTACACCTATATGTGTGTATATGCATACATGTATATTTTTTATTCCTTTCAAAATATAGATTGTAAGTGCTGGTGCTAATAATTAAGTCTCTCTCTCTCTCTCTCTTGCTGCCCACAACAAGCATGCATAGAAACACAAAGGACCACACTCATTGCTTGTAAATTCTGATGCTAATAATTAAGTTTGAATTTATGTTTTATGACTTATTTAACTTATCAAAAAATGTTTTATGACTTATTTATCTTGCAGAAACATGACATAATCAAGAAGAGATTAGATACTCATGGAAATGTTATAGAAGAAAGGCAAGACGGAATTGGTGGTCCTAAGGTTCGTAATGCAGTATTCCTGGAAGTTCATCTCTTACCCTTAGTATTTACTCTTTTTTTTTCTCGAAATTCTTTCACATTTCTTTGGATAGAACTGAGCTTTACATTTGGGCCATCTTATCTCTGATGTTGTATTTGACTATTATCATGTGCCTGGAGTAGTGTTTTTTGTACCTTTTTTCCTTTTTTCCCCTCCCTTTAGATGAGCCAGGAGTTGAAACACTCCATATATACCTATATATATATATAAAAAAAAAAAAAAAAAAACGCCATATAAGTTGTCTTTGGTTTTCTGGCGGGTGGGGTCAGTTGCTTGTAGGTTTTACTGCCTAGAGGCGAGTTCAAAGAGCTCTTCTTTTGAAAGGTTCTCTACGTTATCAAAAAAATAAAAAAAGTGTCTTTGGTTGCCAAAGCTGGCTTGAGTCTAGGTCCACAACAGAGTGAGGTGGTTATGTGGAATTCAGTGATAATTTTTCTCCCAATTAGTCTACCATTAGCTCACATATCTATGTTCTTTCTGCCAATTCAGTGATATTTTCTTCTTTATTTTTACCTTTTTGTTTCTTTCTGCTTGACTCAGATTGAAAAGCCACTACAGAAACATGGTGGTAGGCTGGAACATAACGAGACATACTGTGGGTCCTGTTTTGGTGCAGAAGCGGTATAGTTGTTTGTCTGATTCAATTTTTTTTTTATTTTTTTTTCAATTTTATGTTGAAAGCTGTATGTAATTTGTCGAACAAAAATCGTTGGAAGTTGTTTGTACGATATGAGTCTATTACCTTATGGATTACTGGATAAAAACATCAGCTGATAAATTCAGAATTTTGGTGTGCTTGTGTAGATTATGGACACTTAAGTACTCTGTAATAGAAATGTAACTGTATGTAGAGCGTTGCTAGTTATTTATTATTTTTTTTGTAATATGGTTTTGGGCTCAAGTTTGTGCAATATTTCCTGGCTTGGTAATGTGTAATGTCGAACTACTTACAAAGCCTTAATCATCCAGACAAAAGGGGAAAAAAGAACAGCCTTATTCAGTTTTTCTACTAATCAACTTGATTTCAAAGATGTAGCATTTCTTTAGGCAGCCTTATTCTGCCCCCCCACAACAAATGGTCCAAAAAAAATCTATAAGTTGTCCATTATGAGTTCAGTTCGTAATGCTGAGGTGGTGAATATGGTTGAACTTTCTTCTATATCAAAAATGGAAAATTGATTTTGTTACTCAACCCTTTTCCCTTTTTGTTGATACAGGCAGATGAAGAGTGTTGTAATTCTTGTGAAGAAGTTCGTGAAGCATATCGAAAGAAAGGTTGGGCACTGTCAAACCCCGATCTAATTGACCAGGTCTGTTTGCATGAAAGCTTACCTATCAATATCTATCTTGAATCTACAAATATCTTGTATTGAACTTTGTTAGCATGGAAAGGAGCTTGATACTGGAAGAATAACATATCTGTTTGATATTTTAATTGATCTGATGCCATGATGTGTGTATCTTTAAAGTTCATCTTGTTGGGAACTTTTATGTGCAGGTTAATAACTTTGTGTTCATTTCATTTCCTCTAATATTTGACTAAGCATGCATCTTTACTATTTGATCTTTAGTATGATACCTTAAAGACTAGTATGTTCTAGATAGACAGCTCATCCTCTCCCCCCACAAAAAAAAAAACACACACACACACACACATAGACAGACAGTATCTAATAAACAGGAGATGGTTCGTAATTGCTCCCACTACTTTCATATTGGAACCTGGAGGGATATCAAAGAGTTAACAAAATTGAGGTTGAATTAAACAGTCTTCTTATAATATCCAGGCAGGCATTTATCAAAATACAAGGACTAAAATATGGTCTTCTATTAACCAAATTCTCTCATGCCTGCATTATGAAAATCTCATACTCATGGCCTTTACAAACATAAAGTGATGTGTTTTATCAGCAAAAATGTTACTTGCTGTACATTTCCAGAACACTTGTTAAATTAGGGAAACCGTATGGTTCTATGTGTAGTTATGATCTTCCAGATTCTCATGGAAAAAAATGCTCCCTTAATTAAATTATTCAGGATGGCTATGTTGCAAGGTTAATTGTTCACAAAGCAGTAAATGTTCTGAAAATGCTTAATGCCATCTTTTACACTGTTTTTGACGTACCTGATTTGAAACTTTTCTATAATTTGAATCCTTTTTCAGTGTTTGTTTGGTTAAACAGACAACTGATTCCACATGAATACTTGTGAAATTTTGTTCAAAAACAATAAATTTTCCTGTCAAAACAGGTATTTTTTTTCCATAAATTAAAAAAGGCTAATTACAATTGTGGGCCTCCTGTCTGATGAGCCTCTAATTAATTTGAATTTTATTACAATTCCAAACAAGAAGAAATGGTAGGAGATCAGTTCTCTCTCTCTTTTTTTTCCTAGTACCAGCCTTAAATTTGTTCTCTTATTCAAATTTGGTTCTGAACATAGTGTTAAAGGAATAATAGCTAAATCACATGAAACATGTTGACAAAGATGAACCATACCAACTCAAGATACAAATCCTGATTGGCTCTCTGAAAGCATGGGAGGGTTTTACTTATAAAAAATAAAAAAATAAAAAAGCATGGGAGGGTTTGAGTCGTGTTTTTTTCTGCTCGAATTGCCCCTCGAGTTGAGTTTTGTTGAAGCAGGTTTTTACTTGATTTAAGAGAATTGTTTAATACTATTTATTAAACAATTTTGGGACTAAGGTTTGGTTGTTGTTGTTGTTGTTTAATACTATTTATTCTCTCATACCACATAAACACTTTAGTGGTGATGTTGCAATCCTTTCAGCCTGCCTCCTTGGGATGTTGTGAATGAAGTAATGTAATTCTGATAGGAGACAGTGATTACTTAGGTGATGGAGATCAATTACCAATAACATGCAATTGTGCAGTGACCTGGGCAAATGCCTAGGCAATAAACAGCCTATAGTTTTGCCTTGGCTTGGTGCATTCCAACTCTGAATGGGTTTTATTTTTGACTAATTTTGAGATTCTGGTTGTGAATCATCTTGACCCTGATTTTTTTTTTTTTTTTTTTTTCTCTTTCCCTTCATCTGCATAATAATAAGATGATCTTTATCCGTATCCTTGTTTTTTCAATTATTCCAATGGCAACAATTGATCGTCATTGTGATCTTATGATGTCTTTGTTGTTCTATTGTTACATGTGACATTCAGTGCAAAAGAGAAGGTTTTCTACAAAGGATTAAAGATGAAGAAGGTGAAGGATGTAATATTTATGGATTCTTGGAAGTTAATAAGGTGGCAGGAAATTTTCATTTTGCACCTGGAAAAAGCTTTCAGCAATCAGGTGTTCATGTACACGATCTGCTAGCATTTCAAAAGGATAGTTTTAATGTAAGCTATGATCGTGATGTTTCTGATTGTTTTATTATCGATGATACTCCATGCATTCTGAGAGTGAAATCTTCAACTTTTCATGTTACTCTTATTTTCTTTTGTTAAATCCCTAATTATACTTTCTTACAAGCATCTGATAAATATATTTATTTGTGAAACAGATCAGTCACAAGATCAATAGATTAGCTTATGGAGACTATTTCCCTGGTGTTGTGAATCCTTTGGACGGGTGAGTTCTTTTTTCTTTCCTTTCATCTGAGCCCAGTGGGCCATACCCTGTTCAAAAATTTCAATGCTTCTCCTTTGTCTGTTTGTGACATTTGATATATTGAAATGCATTTATCCTATTTTATTCTACTTTTCAGTGTGCAATGGACACAACACTCACCAAGTGGGATGTATCAGTATTTCATCAAGGTTAGCATCCTGTATGATTGCCTCAAGTTCATATCTAATGAAAGCCAAGTCATTATGACGCCTCTAGACTTTATTTTGATAATTATTACATCTCTAGATTATTTGCCTTCTATAACTTCTTTCTAATTTTAAAATTCTCTATCCCTTTAGTTTGATAATTCACTGTTTTCAAAGGTAAAGCATAGTGCAACTCACATAATCCTTTCGGGGACATTAACAAAAAATTGAAGTCTTAAAGTCATAAGCCATAAAATGAAACATTTGTCTAAATCAAGGTCTTACCTAAAATGAAAAATCATGTTTTGAAAACTCAATCTCAACTTAAGTTGTGCTTTCAAAACAAAAATTCAAATTTGTTTTCTTATTTAAAAATATGATAATTTTTTAAATAGTTTTCAAATTACTATATTTTACAAATAATTTATTCAAAAGGAATTCTAAGGAATTTTACAAATTTGCTATGCATTTTGCAGGTTGTACCTACAGTGTACACAGATTTGAGTGGGTACACTATCCAGTCAAATCAGGTGCAGTAAAACTCATAGAAGCCTTTAGTTTATGACTTTCATCTTTTATATATAGAAAATGACACCATACACGCTTAATTTGAATTTTGCAGTTCTCTGTAACTGAACATTTTAGGAATGCAGAAATAGGCCTCCTTCAGTCCCTTCCGGGAGTGTTCTTCTTTTATGATCTTTCTCCAATTAAGGTGGGGTTTTCTTCTTATGGCTATTCACAAGAAAGATCTTTCTAGTTTTTAAATATACTTGTGATGCTGAAGCTATTGAGTTGAAAATTGTCCAGTGTGATTCTGGCACATGGATTATACATTTGGGCTCATTTTGATTTTTGCTTCTGACTTTTATACTGTAGGTAACTTTTAAGGAGGAGCACATCTCATTTTTACACTTTCTAACAAATGTGTGTGCTATTGTTGGAGGTAATTCCTGAATATCCCTGTCCATATTCTTGCACTTGATTTTTTTTTTTTCCTAGTGTTTGATTTGATGCATGCATAACAATTGTTTTTGGCTGTTGTGTTCAGGAGTTTTCACTGTTTCAGGAATACTAGATTCATTTATATATCATGGTCAAAAGGCTATCAAGAAGAAGATGGAAATCGGTAAATTTAGTTGATGATTGTTTCAATTAGCATTTGTTTCTGTTGTATTTGGTTGCTGTGCCAGTAAATGGCTTTATGGAGAGAATCAAATTAAGAGAAGATGAACTATCCAATGGACTCTCTCCCTGTGGTTGGCTGGGTTCTTATGATCACAATTTACAACTGAGGAATTCTCAATATATCTTTTTGATCACTGAAGGTTGAATTCCTAGTTGAAAGCCTCCTCTTTGCCTCGTTTTACCAAATTGTAATTGATTATCTGTTTGAAAGATTAATCGGGGCTTTCATTTCTTGCTAGCAAACTTCTTAGTGAGACATCTTTAGGGCAAAAATCAAGGTTTTTTGAAAGATAATTCATAATTGAGGATTATGTTACTTGTTTTCTCCCAGTTGAGTGGGGGAGGGGACAAAAGAGCAACAGTTCTTTCCGTTCTGTTGACCTTTGCCTGACCTTGATCACTATAATCTCTGATGATGCAGAAAATCTCTTTCAATATAATCACGTTTGTCATATTCTTAGGCATTGTCATAAGTCTTATCCTCGTGTTCAATTAGCCTCTGGATGAGAAACCCGGTCATTTATTTTATTATTTGTTTGGCCTTCTATAGTTCTATCTCTTTGGGTGTTTTTTTGGGTTGGGTTAGGTCCATCTGTTTGCTGTAGCCCAGACAATCAAAATAAATTGTTGCTACCTGAATTTGGACTTTGCGGCCGGTGCAAGCATCCTATTGAATGTACACTTGATTTGTAGTTCACTATTACAACTGTCATGATTTCTAATAAGAATGACTGCATCCAGTACGTCAATTGCAATTAAAATTGTCAAATCGAGGCTTGTAAATAAAATCCGGTGAATGGGAGATATGTACTTATATCACATGTATGGTGTTGTATCTATCTTAGGGTTTTCAATTAAATTTAAACACATGTATGGTGTTGTATCTATCTTAGGGTTTTCAATTAAATTTAAACACATGATTGCATTGACTAATGTAAGTACAAACCTACATTCCAAAACATATCTTACAATTTTCCCCATAGCCAAACGACCTGAAATTTTTATCACCAGTCAGATCTAGTTTCCATCGGCATCCATATTCATGTTTATCGTCGAATTTGGGTTGTGCATGGTGGACTCAATCTGCAGCAAATGCGACAAGAACGTGGAGAGTGCTCTCAGAGAGTAGGATCAATTTGAGGATTGGCAAGTCCATAGGCTGACCTGATAAATATAATTTAGGCCTTTGAGCATGTGAACTTAGACACTGGAATGGTTAACCAGAACGTGTTTCGGAGGAAAACAAGGTACGATTATCTTGCCACTGCTGAACCGTGGTCAAACTAAAACAAGGAAAGTATAGGTCAATTTTTCAAGAGGGGAGGTGAAAAGTTATATTTTACTTTGTGTATTTTGCTAAACAGAGAAGTTATATTTTACAGTGATGGATGTGTTAGAGGCATTTTTCTTGCCAAGGGATCCCAGTTCAGAAAAGGAAGATCGTGGGTATATTCTTACTTATGATGTGGAAGATGTGTGTGATTGTACAACCTCTGCACTGACTTTAGTTAAATAGCCGTGAGAAAGCGATGAAATTTAAGGTTTAATTTTTTTTTTTTTTCAATCAAAATTTGGACAATCTCATCATGATTTGCCTAGATTTAAAAGAAATTCGAATTCATACAAATAATATATATATATATGTATAAGTATAACTTTCAACCTCAATGCTATAATTATTATGATTATCAAGCTGCTTGTTATAATGCCTTTTATTTTCAAAATGATAGATTTCAACATTTATGGTTTTTCTATTTTGACAAACATTTAGAAATTCAATCTCTTCTTGCTTGGTTCCAACATTGGTGGTTCCAATTTGGTCCTGACCCATCCATATTACCATCCAAATTACTAAATGAAAAATCCAAAGAATCAGTAGAAAATGTCTATTCATTAGAAAAAATCTATTTTCCTTTCTCTCTCACCCAAATTTATGAAAATTTCTTAAAAAACTTCCAAACACCCCTAGCACTCTGCAAATTCCCCAAGTTATTAGCATTTTTTACAAGATACAGTCTTCCGTGGATAATGGGATGGGATTTTGCTTTCTCTTCCCCTTCATGAAGATTCATTATTAGACAAATTTATGTCCGTTGGTGGAAAAAATATATTGTTGATACTGGTGAATACCAAAAAATGATCTCAGATTGTAATTTGCTAGACCCACAAACTGGATCCCTGTTTAAAATCCACAGTCCACACAAATCCAAAAAAGAACTAAAAAAGCAACTCCAAGATGCCCTTTCTCAAATTTTTGATGATTCTGATGATGACCAAGGAGTAGAAGTCTCACAAAATCCAAATTATTTCCAAGATTCGCATGACCCATATGAGTACTAATTCAGCTAGATAAGCAAGAGATTCCAAACTTCAAATTATAACTAGATTTCATCAAAGCAAATTACTCTCAGTAAGTTCCAAACAAGTTTCAAGACAAATTCCACAAGTTCAATTCTTTTCAGAATGACAAGATCAAAAGCAAATCACTCTTGGTAGATTCTAGACAAGTTTCAAGATTTCAAGATTTCGACGATTTCAAATTGACAACTTTTTGGTTCAAGACTCCAGACAAAATTTACTTTTGGCACAAAAGGCAAGTTTTAAATTATTATTCAAATTTTCATCACTAGATTCCTGACACAATGAAGACAAAAGAAGACAGAAGACAATTTTCCTACTTTCGTTATAAATTGACAAGTTCAAAGAAAGGTTCCAGATAAATGCAAATTAACAAGTTTAAAGAAAGGTTCCAGACAAATTCCAAACAAGTGCAAATTGACAAGTATTAAAAATTAATCTTAATACTTCTAATCAATTTCACAAATTAATGAATTGAATCAAAAGGAAATTTAGTGTACAAAGACAAATTCCTAGAAATAAAGAATTACTTCAATTGTCCTTGAGCTTGGAAATGATGTTGAGGTAGAGTTTCAGAGTCACAATAAGTCATTGTCAAAAAAAAAAAAAAAAAGCCCCAACATAAGTCAAAGGCTTTTAGCTAATGTTGATGTAAGGGAAAAAAACCAACAAGCCCACTTGGGCCCGTTAAAGGAGGCCCACTCGGGCCCATGAATAAGAAAAGAAGAAGAAGAGGGAGACACACGGCAGAAAAGGAGAAAGAGAAATGGAGAATGAGAGCTCCGGCCATAGATTTATCAATTTGTAATAGGCTTTCATGCCATTGATCTATTCTTCCCCCATTATGTGAAATCTCCCCCTTCCGTGGATGTAGGCAATTTGGCCGAATCACGTAAATCTTTTATTTTCAAATGTTCAATCTCTCGCTCTATAAACCTTGGAATCGGGGTCAACCACCAAAACGAGCCTTTTGCTGTGTTAAGTCCCGTGTTAAGCAATTCTATCATTATCTCAAAACTTGACCCGTGTTTAAAGTTGATTTTTTTTTTTTAATTGACACATTTTTAATCACGCATAATTTGTAACTTTTGACAATTTTAGATTTCCACCTTAAATTTCTGCCAACCTAACACAATCTAAAGGAAATTGCTTGTACGTTACTAACCTCGGAAATTTAGCTCCCACAATTGTGTAGAAACAGTAGGACCGAGAAAAATGCTGAAGGGGATCTCCTTTGGAAGATGGGGTATATCCTTCTCTTGCTTCGTGCTTCGAAAACAAGGGATAGTTACTAGTCTCACTGTCACTGATATTCTTTCTCTTGGCCATGCCCCTTTCAGTCAAAAAATCAAACTTTACGGGCACTACCGCACTGAACAAGTTGTCAACATACAATTAAGGCAAATCCTCACAGCAAAAACTATAGAAAGCTCTATTCTCCGTATCAGCCAGTTAGTCCACACATTTTTTTGTTCTTTTGAATAAAGATAGTGTTGGTGAAATTACAATGGAAATAATATTTTTGTTCCAATTAAATTGGAAATTTTATTTGAACAATATCGGACTGAGGCACTGAAAGGCAAGCACATAAAAAAATTATTTTCTTTTGAATAAAGATAGAAACATGCACGTGAAGAATTACGAATCCACATTGCAAGAATTGGATTCCCTCTTCTTATTCAATGTATTTGTGCAAGAGAATCTTAATTATTTAGAAGCAAAAGGGAAGCATGTCCCGTATCTATGAAAGGATTCATGGAGATTGGAGATGGAACCACCGCCAGTACTTTATGGACTTAGTCTATATCTTGTGGAATTCACGTGTATGGAAAATCCAATATATGATATGCGTTATTGTCGACGAGAACGCCCCCACATCATCAATCAGCCTTCTTACAAGTAGAACCTTGTGCATAATATACCCCAAGTTTATTTCTGAAAATCTGGTCTATATATCTGATTTTTAAACGTAGACAATGCAATGACTCCATGCTGGAGTTTTTATAATCAACATTCAGAAATTTTAGTCCCATTTCTAAGGGTAGGATGTATATTGTTACAACTCTTTTTGGGAGGAAGAGTTTATCTTTAGGGAGGGAGATGAAAGAGGAAAGAATTTCCATATATGTGATGTGGATAATAATATACTTTCTACCCTTAGATCTAATGAAGATCAACTGTCTAGGAAAAGTGTTACAAATTAATTAATGAGTTACACCAAGTGTAACTTAAACTCATATCTTTCTATTGTCCAAGGTTGACCCAATAATTCTGGGGGAGGGGCTTATAGTGAAATTTCAAATTGAGGCTCTCTGAAGATCACAATTTAAAAAATCTTAATTTATAAACCAAAGAAACAAAATTATTTAAGTGGTTAAAGTAACCATTACATGTTTGTGTGCCGTTGCCGAATCCGATTTGTGTAGAAGACCTCAAGTTTTCAAATTTGAAGCAAGAAATAAAATAGAAACTAAAAACTAGAAGACCTGTCGTACTTGTTAGTGACTTAGTGGCAAAGAGAGACCAATCTTATCATTTTGGACATTTTCTATAGACTATGTCATGTATAGTATACACATAGGCCATAAAAAATTGAGGGCCTTCCCCATTTGGGACTTTTATTTGGTGAGTGGTGCAGTAATTTTTTAAACCCTAAGATTATCAATTTTTACCTTTTCTATGGGCTATGTCATGTATAGTATACAAATTGGCTTAACAGTTGGACTGGCATGCTATTGCCTGCCGAATGAAAACTTTGAAGAAATAGTTAATTCAAAATAATTTTCCACATTAGCCTTGATGCATATGCAGACTTGATCAAAAAAACAAACAAACAATGTGTCGCCATGGCCAATAGGAGTGAAGAAATTGACATGTGAACCTGGTTCATGTGGTACAATTAAAGTATACTATGTAATTATTATAGTATATTTTAGATATTTCTCATCTCACACACACCGGCTACTTATAAAGGAAAATTTTACGGGATAACTCCAAGATATTGATTAAGAGTTTTAAATTTAAAACCTCATGAATCTCAGGAGATAATAATAACCACAAGATTAATCCCTTAAATACAATTAATAATGTCGATTCAGTTGCCTTTTTTAAGGGCCCTCTCATAAGAGAATAAAATCAAATTCGGACAAGTAACAATAAAATTGAACAATATCAATTTATTTTCTAGTTTTCTACATTCTTGGGCAGATCCATTGAACAAGTTTATAAATAAATTTTACACGGCAAGTCATCATTCCCAAGCAGCAAGTACCACGCATCTTCAAATATCTTTATGAAATGTAGGCTTGCATAGTCCGAGGAAAGCAAGAAATCATGTTTGTCTTGTCCTCACGACTTCGCGGGATTTTTGAGAACCATAGGAATGATTAAAGTGGTGCGGCGTGTTAATGAAAATAATCGGGAAAATGATGACAATTGGAAATATGAAAAACAGGGAAAACTTTACGCAATGAATATCCATGTTTTTTTTTTCCTTTTGTTCAGCAAGGAAAGAAAAGGTTTAATTAGAATTATTGATCTATATAATGTCACCATATGAATCCGGAGACCAGTGTGATCCATTATTAGTATCAAACTATCAAAGCATAATCATATCCAATTGGACTCCACCAAAACTAGTTGATGTAGACCATTCGATCTTTTGCCCATAAGCCATATACTACTGAATTAACAAAACATCCAACTCAAACTTAACATCAAAAAACTTTAGTGACAAACCAAGAGATAACCTCAAATTGGCTAGAATTACATCATGTATTTTTTAGGTGTTAGACACATCATTATCCAATAGGTCTTGTATCTTAGAATAAACAAACTAATCTTAGGATTTAGGATTAGTTTAAGAATAGTTTAAGGTTCTTTAATATATATAAACCCTACATCTTTGCTATTGAATTTCTTGTCTACATTGAGCTCAATGTAGGGTTTATATACTAGATAACTATAGGTTATAAGTCTTAGATTAATCCTAAGATTAGTTTATATGTTCTACAAGTATACTATTCAAATTTTTCTACATAAATCTTACATATTGATATAAATTAATTCAAAAATTGTTTAACATTTTCTATAAACCTTATATGAGTTCTTTGTGATGTATTTAAAAATCAAATCAATAAAAGCCCATTTAAATTATATTACATGATAGCAGAGCATGTAAATCAACACTTATAAATAATCTTCCATAACTTCTGAATTTTCAATAGTAGTCAATCTTTTATTCTAGCTATATTTCTCAAAACAATCCTGAAAATCCCACTTCTTATCCAAACTCCACATTTTAAATTTTAGCTTCTTTTGAATTTCATGGTCTATTGATCTATTCCATCCAAAGATCTATACCTACCTCATTCTCTCTAATGCCCAAAACTCTTTATTTCCTTCTTTTTCTGAGTAAGAAACATTGCATTAAGAAAAGAGAGTACACTATTGGTGGAACCCAACCCATCTGACTCACGGGGACAAAAACAAGAGGGGGCGAATAGGATAGTTCTCTCCACATTACACAAAACGGACCACTTAGCAATGCTGTGAGCCACAATATTTGATTCTCATTCTCTATTTACATGAACGGCTAACCAAGCAGTGGGAAGAGCACAAAATACCTTTGACATCCAAAATGATCGCTTTCTATGACTATCCTTCACTGATTATGGATTGGAAACATTTTTCCTTTGCCTTAGCTACCAGAGTCCCAGTGGATCATTGCCTTCTAGTTTTTCAGTTCACACTCCACACAAATAGTTGCATCAATGTTTAGAAAGCTGGAGGTGGAGGTGACTATTCAACAAATAAACAAAAAATGTCTCCCATGACTTCAAATGGTTTAGGAACTTCTTTGATTTGCTTTGCTACCATCATTGGATCCATTGTTTCCTGTGTTTTTTTTTGTTTTTTTTTAACAATCCATAGGGTATACCAGAGCAAACAACAACAAATAAGGTTAAATTGTTTGTGTTAGAGATATATAGACCCAAACAAAGTGTAAGCACAGTACTTGTAATAGAAACAAACCTAGTTCTAGTTAGGCTAGGTTTGTCTAGTATATATACCCCTACTTGGGTCTCATTGTAATGGTCAAGAAATATAGTAAAGATGTAGCCGTTAAAGGTTTTCGTGTGTGGACGTAGATCTTCATAACCAAACCACAGTATCTCTTTGTGTCTGTTCTCTCTTTTTCTTTAAACTCTTTTCTCTCTAGCACTCTCATATTTGACATTGTATTAAAACATCCATTCTAACATGGTTTCTAAAGTTAACCGTTCGCTTCCTCCGGAGTTACTTGAGTCCTGAGTTACTTGAGGTGTTTATGTGGGTGCGACATTATCCTCACACTCTGCAACCAACTTAAGCCTTATCTCAGAATCCAAAATGGCCAATTTGAGTGTCTTCTATTCCACATCATTAAGAACTGACCTTTGTTTGGAGTATTTTCCATGCCATTTAAGAATAACTTCAACCTTCCATGAATCTTTAGAAATGCCCAAAACTCTTGAAATTGAAGACTGTTGATGCCCAATATTTCCAGTAAAAAAAATTCAATAGTCACACTTCCCGGTTACAAAGATTTCAACCACTAAAATATTCTTTAGTGATCATCAAAAATCTTAGCAACAGTGTCATATATTGTTCAAATCTGAGATGCATTGAATTATAACCAGTGCATTATCCCACTTATTGATAGAATTGATTTGATTGAACGTATAGAAGTAAAAAATTAATTAGGAAAATCCCACTTACTGATATAGTTGATTTGATCGAACGTATATATCTTAATTAGGAAAATCCCACTTATTGATATAATTGATTTGATAGAACCTATAGAACTTAATTAGGAAAGATGAACTTCATAACAATCTCTTCCATATCAAGTATCAACTCCATATGATTTTTATGTAAAGCTTTTAAAAATCATGTCAATAAAAATCTCATTTATTTTGTTTTACAATTTTGGATTTGTACCATGTCCTCGGTTCAGATACGTAAATGTTGAACACATATATCCAAAGCCAATCAGAACCACAAACAGTATAATCACAATCTAAAACATTATCCCAAAGGCAAAAGATATTTACAGCAAAATAAATATATTTCATGACAAAAAATCAAATTCAATTACAAGACTAAATAAGTTTTACTAACACCAACAAGAAAATACACATAATGAAAGTCACTCTCCCCTGGTCTAGCAAAGAAAAAAACACCAGCTAACCATGGTAGAGAATTACATCATATTAACATAATATAAACCTAATGTAACCCCAAATTAACTACCCAAATCCTAAAGACTAGCCCTGCAACTGCCAAAAATTCCATTGCAGTAGCCACTACTTTGAGACTCCAATATCTCTCACTCACTAACATAAAAAATTACAATTAGACAGACCGACCGACACATACATATATATAACAAGAGAAAATTTAAGATAAAATAGATGCCCAATCAATCTCGTACGAAGGGTATTTCTGTAACATGAAATTATCCGAAGCAATCTCCCAGTCTGGCTCATTGGAGTCCGGAAAAGTAAGATCCGACAAAGGCGAAGACTCTGCTGACCTGTCACTCTCGGTAATTACCGGCGACGAGGTTGTCTCTGTCTCCACCTTACAACAAATCTCTGAAACCTTGGGAACTACTTCGATCTTCTTAGGTGGTGGTTGTTGTTGTTCAATCTCCACTGACTCGGCTTTCTTTGACTTCTTAACAGGCTTCTCTGCCTTTCCTTGCTTCGGTGTGTTCGCTAAGCTCTCACAAATGGCTTGGAGCTTGGCGTCCACCGAGGAATGAAGAGGCTGATACTCACCGAACTCGCCGCCGACGCAAGAGCCATGGTGGCGGAGATTGGGGAAGTTGAGCCTAGCAAAGTCGCCACGTAGCTTATAAGCTGCCTTGTCATAAGCCAAGGCGGCTTCTTCAGCTGTGTCAAAAGTGCCAAGCCAAAGCCGGGTACGGTTTTTGGGTAGACGGATCTCAGCGACCCATTTGCCCCAATGTCGCTGCCTGACTCCTCTGTAGAGCTTGGTGGGTTTTGGAGATGAACCCACTTGCTTCATTGGGATGGGTTTGGGACTGAGAAAGCTGAGGGTATTTGAATTACTACTAATTTGTGGTTGTTGTGGGTAAAACTGTTGGGCTTGGAGGTGGATCTGGGCTTGGATTTGGTGGATCTGAGATGGGGTTAGATGGTTTAGCCCAATTGAACCCGGTTGCTCAAAACCAATTAGGTTTTGGGTCGAGTACCCGTCTGAAAACTGGGTCATCGAAGTGGAGCAACCATCAGAGTAAAAAGTGGGCTGGGTTGGAGTTGGAGTTGGAGTTGGAGTTGGGATTGAAGGAGAGAAAGAGAGATAGTTATAAGAAGAAGGAGAAGAAGGGAAAGAAGGGGTTGAAGAAGAATTATAGGGAGATGGGGTTTGTGAAGGAGAGCTAGTTGTGATGGTTGAGATTGAAGAAGAAGAAGCACTTTTCATAAAAGGTTCAAGTGCTTCCATTAGCTCACCACCACCATAAGAAACTGACTGAAGAGGTATGCTTCTGTAGAAATCCATTGTAGCTGCCATGCCTTCCTTTTCAACACTCTAAAATCAAACACAAAAACCTGCTACTTATCAAAATTAAAGAACAGGTTATGCTTTCAAAAACAAACCAACAAACAAACAAAAAAAACACAGAAATTTCTCTACAAAGAAGGAGGTTTAAAATAGACAACCTCTTCTACAACTAGAGCTTAAAAAAAAAACACACACACACACACAACCTTGAGGGAACACAAAAATTAACCCTCCAAGCTGACTCAAAGAAAAAATTAACTAAAATTTACTAGAAAATTACAGAAGAGAAAAAAGATTTAATTTTTTCTAAAATATTAAAACCTGGATCTCGATTCTGAAAACACCTGGCTTTCGAAAAATCCTTCTAAGTTTGCTTTTTTTAATTTTTTACCATTTGAAAAACAAACCCAAAAATCAGAAACTTGAAAGACAGATGATTAACAGAAAGGGATTCAGAGAAGCGGGGAGTTTCAGAGGGGGGGATTTAGAAGAAAATGAAATCAAAACCAACACTCAAAGACTCTTTTTTTTTCTTTTCTCTTTCAGTTTTTGTGTGTGTGAAAATGTGTTTATCTCTCTGCCTCACTTTGTTTTGTGCCCCTTTGCTATCTCCCTTGTCCTTATATATAATAAGTCCCGGACCTTGCTTCTATCAATTAACCACAGTTTAATCTTAATTTTCTCACTCTAATCTCTCTCACTTAAAAATTAAAAATGTAACGTCCTCCTTTCGTTTAGCCAGCTCTTTTCATGACGTAATCACCCCTCAGTGGAAGTTCCAAGACCAATAAAATTTTGACACGTATATGGATTCTGTTTGAAAACCGACAGCTGTCCTAGGAGCAACCTTCAGGTGTCAGTAGCCTTTATAGTTGTAGACTTATAGTAGTAGTTGTCAAGACTTAATTTGTCCCAAGCTTGTTGACTACATCATATGAGTGTTCACACTTCGAAACCCATTTGGTTGTTGGGATGTTAAATGCACCGTTTTTCTTTCCCTTTCTCTTTTGACAATCGGACAGTGCAAATGCAGTTGCACGTTTCACTTTTTCAGCTCCCTCTTTCTATCTCTGTTTTTTTTTTTTTTTTTTTTAAGACTTTGGTGTTCGAGTTAGTTTTCTTGAAACTCGATTAATTAAATAGATCATTCATATATATTTTTAGTTATATAATTTTTTTAATGAGTTATATAAATTTTTAAAATAATACATATGGATAGTCTATTTAATTAATACGTAGTGTGTTAAAAGATAATTCTTCCAAATCGGGTTAGAGAAAAACTATGTCCATTTCAAAGGGACACATAACCCTACTAACCACGTCTATTATGATAGTCACAAAATTTTACTTTAAATAAAATGATTTTAATAAAACTCGAACTAATAACCATCAGATCAGTTGACCCCTCAAGATTAAGCTCCCTCTACCTTTCAAATTAATTCATATTTTAAAAAAGTACAACTTATTATTATTATTTTTTTCTTTTTTTGTTATAATATAAGAGATGATATGATATAAAATCTTATCTGCACCATGAGGTGTTGAAGGGAAGTTGATTGATAAACGGCTTATGATCAATCAATGCGTTACCCACTTCTTCCATTGTGGTGGGTTTGACTATTTGAAAGAATATTTTTAAGCTTAGGAGTAAGATTGCCGCTCCATTATAATAACTTAATAAGCTGCAATTAGTCTATCGAATATGGTTAAGTTGTTTTCTTTTCTTTTTCTATTTTCTGGTAAAGAATATGGTCTAATTGAGAATTCCAAACATGTATACAATTTTTTGCGTATGAGCTTAACTTTGAGATTAGAAAGAGAGAGAAAAACAGCGGTAATTTCACTCATTAATGAACAATGACATGCGTGTTATCCTAAATTTAAAGTCATCCTCTTCACAATGTAATTTTAGATCCTTGAGTGATTTTTATAGGGTCATACTTTTTTATAACAAATTCTTTATAAACTTATATAACACCAATGCGAAGAGTTTTGTAATTTAATTGGTTGACACCTTTTATTTTTTTAACAAAAACATTTAGGATTCGAATTCAAATTAATAAAAAATATATGATACAACTCTTGAGAATAATTTTTATTCCCACGACATTGTAATATTATGGCACAAACATTAGCAAATATTCTAAATGAGATGTTGGAACCTTCATTTGATAAGAAGAATCTTTTTCTTTTATCTTTTTCCTTTTCCATTGTACAAGATGATTTATCTTAAATACAATTATTTAACATTTTAAATCAAAATCAAAACTTTATTAGTCAGTTGACTTTTTAATTTATTAATAATCAATGAATGTTGTAAAAAATATTATAATTAAATAATACCATAAATTGCTTTTTTAGTAATCATTTTCATTATTCAGAACACCTTATTTAGTCTTAAACAAAATCTAGGAGAAAAAATAATAATTTTAGTAACATTTAAATTCATATTATTTTTCACAACTTTTAAGTGGTATCAACAGTAAAATTATATATCAATCATAACTTATTTCTTCAACATATTATGAAATTAGACGTATTTATAAGAAGACAAGAGACTAACAAAACATATCAATAGTTTAGCCAAAAAAAAAACATATCAATAAATGATCAAAATATTGTTGGTGAAGTGGTTCTCTCCATATATGAGAACCAAATAACACGATACCCAAAAATAATAATTATATAGGATCGTAATGACATGGACTCAAAAAGTACAAGAATCCAATGCCAAGGAAGTGAAAACCGTTCGATATAAAAGAGGTCCACCTAATACAAAAATGTGACGTCATGATTGCAAATCCAACGTCGGAGATGGTACATGTCTACGGGGAGCCACGTAAACAGAAGCAGGAAATAATAGTGGGCAACGTGGGATGACAGTTTCAAAATGATGAGTTGAAACCATGGTTAATTTGGTTGACCCTAGTTGAGTTACGGCGGGGGTTACGAGCAAGATAGCAAAGCGGAGTGGAGGGACATATCACGTGTGAGGATCGTGCGAGCTGAGCAAGCTCTACTATTGCGGCGCCAGATGCTGCAGATATCATCTTGGATTCTACGGATGCTCTCTAAAATCATTGACCCACGCGCACAACAAGACAGAATCATTTCTTTTTTCTTTTTATTGAATGCATCCTTCCGATTTACTTTTAACACATAAGAGGGTTCACAACTGGTTTTTTATATTTTTACTATTTTATCTCTTTAAAAATATACCTTTTTATTTTAGATATCAATTTTTATAAAACACTCACATCATACTGTTTACTTTACATTTCATTCAATTAAAATAGTATAAATTAAAAGTTGTAAAATATTTTTTAAAAAACTTCAACATCAACATCAACCACTGCAAATACTTTCTCACATGGTAAATGAGAGAAGAATAAAAAGAGTTAAAAAAAGAAATTCGTATGATGAACAGTAATTGATATTTTTACCGACTACTGTTGCATGATGTATTTTGCTGCAAAAGCTCTCCAAGAGTGCATTTTAGCTCTGAGAATGCTCTAAAGAGTATTTCAGAATATAGATTTATGAATTACAATCAACTTGATGTTTTTAAATAACTAAATTGAATTGTGTTTCATTCAGGAATCATAGGATAATTCAAACACGTATCAAATTGGTAATAATCAAACTAGTCTAGATTTGATAGTTATCAAATTTTTAAAAACATTTGATTTAAGAAAACCAAGTTTTATCTATGCAATTGATCCTTTTAGGGTGGTAAACGAGTCTTTCAAGCCAAGTATTAAAAGTTCAAGATCATTCATTTAATTTTACTTCGAAACGAGCTGAGTTTGAGCTCATCACCAAATTATATTATGTTCAAGTTTGATTCAATTTCTCGTCTAGTAAACTTAAACTTGTTCACGGATTACTTGATTAACTTATTATTTTCTCTTATATAGTAAATACTGGTACGATGATATTTTTTTACCCCTTTACAAATATATGCTAATGATTAATATCTAAATTATAGTTGAAATTATACTATTCAAGTCAATCAAATAGAATGGTTTTTGCTTATGAACTTATAAAAATAAGATTCAATTTCCTTGTATTGTTAAAAATTATATATAATTTTAGTACAAAATATTCTATTTTTTATTATCAACACGTTACAAGTAATAATTTGATATCTTATAAACTTAATTACAATCTATATAAGTTTATTTTAAACATTATAAACATACTTTAATCGAGGTTCATACTGGTTCATACTCACGAATTTGTTCACGAACACATTATTCTATTTGCGCTTGGCTTGTTTAATATAGTTTAGCCTTGAACTTGGTTCATTTACTAAATAAACGGAATATGATCAAGTTTTTTCCCGAGCCGAAGCTAATCTATTATTAAATAACTCAGTTCATTTATAACCTCAAACCCTTTCCATTTCTCATACTTAATATATATTCTTTTAAATGATGATACAAATAATATAAATTTTACTACATATATCTTACAAATTGACGTGTTATCAATCATAAAAATAACAATTAAGACATTTATTATGGTTTGAACTTATATCAATTATATTTTTGGTAAACATTTTTGTAGTCAAATTTGTAGTATTTTTAATATTTCATATATTTTCACTAAGATAGTGTTGGGCACGTGTTTTTATGAAGACGGCAGGTAGTGTTCACGGGTTGTGTGTTAAATAATTCGGGAGTGACAAGAAGCGGGAGTGTTGTGTTGGTTAAGTTAGTTGACCAAATGGGGTTGAGGGGATCCGGAATGAATCTTGGGCCATGTCTAGAGCCGCAATTTTCAAACTTTTGAGTCATGTGTTTTCTTAAAGTCACGTTCTCCTCTAAATTCTATTCTTCATCATTAATCTAAACGACTAGAAGAAGAAGTTTTATTACTTTCTATTATTAATTTTTTGTTAAGTATTTTCTACGCTTCCTTTCTTCCTTTCTTTCACGTTTTATCTTTTTTAATAATTACAGATTTTTTTTCGATTGCTTCATAGTTTTAATCTTCACCCTCAGGTTCATTCCATGCCGTATACGTTTCAAAAGTTGTGTTAATGTGTGGATGATGCCAAATATTGTGTTTTGAAGTGAATTTTATAGCTATGATTTATATATGAGATAGAGACAATGATCGGCCCTAAATGGTTTGCAAGAGGTTATTTTTCACAATTAAATGATCTTATAACCTTACTTACCTTCCTCTCACAATTATTTATTTTTTTATCAAGAATTCCTGACATTTCAATTTAAAATTAAGGGATACTACAATTTGGTTTCATTCTTTTTCAATAAATTTGGTGTTGATTATGTTCTAGCAAAATTGTGATCTTTTTTTTTTTTTTCTCATTAACTAAGTAAAACCCTAAACTTCACATGCCTATATGTGAGATTAAGATCTGTGTAAAAATTGTAGACAATCGGAACAAATATTTTAAAAAAAAAACTTTGAATCTCAGTCGGTTAAAATTATTGTAGCTACACCGAATTTGAATCTACTCATATTCGTGATAAAATTGAGGAAAAAATTCTATATCTAAAAAAAAAGGTGCTTCTTTGATTGAAGTGAAAAACGGAAAAGGCAAAAGCAATATCAAGCAACAAGACAAAAGATATCATTCGATATTTTATTAGTTATGTTTGGGCCATATTTGGGCAACAAACACTCATATATAATTTGATGTTGATATCGATTTCTAATTGACAAGAGATTTTATGAAATGCCATTCAAGGAAAAAAAAAATCATTTATGTAATACTAATACTTTTCTTTGTTACTAAAACCCAGGAAAAAAAAAATGTCATTATATTTTAAAGAAACATCTAACCAAATTCTTTTATACAAACCTTTGAAATGACCTTCAGGACTCATCTATTTTTTTTTTTAAAAGACTTTTCAAATCAAAGAAACAATATTACGTCAGTTTATAGTGAGTCCTGCAAGAATTTCATCTAGCCATACTCTATCTTAAGGAAATTGAAGGGCAAGACTTGCTAGCTTAGTCCCTTTGTTACACTCTTTAGAAACAAAATGCACATCCCAACTTCCTCAGCCAAGAGATCTCCAAACATGAGCATAACTCTTGTTTGTTTGTTTTTTTAAACTAGTATATAAATTAAGCTGATAATTACGTTCTTAGTTCTTTTAAGTTCTTTTTCCTTTTTCTAAAAAAAACAAAACAAAACAAAATAATTGGCCAGAAAGTTATGCTTTTATCTTAAAAAGTTGTTTCCTAGAGTATTGGTACACCAAAAGAGAAGGGAAATGAATATCACTTATTGGTGTAGAAATAACACCACTTAAAGAGAAATCTAACAAATTAAAATTTCTAAATACAGCTAGAATTTCTAGCTTGAATTATTATTATTATTTATTTATTTAATCTAGCTTGAAGAGCAGGATGTGTTATGCCCGTGGTCAAACAATTCGAATTTGACTTGGTCACTTTTTGTTAAGTTATAGAAGAAAATACTTTGCAAGAACAAATGGAAAGTAATGCTCTTTGTTGTGCTAATCTAGCTAGTTTGTGAGTGAAACCGTGAGTGGTTATATATTTTTTATTGGTGTATTTGACTTAAAAAATTAACTGGATAAAAATGTATTTGCATTAGAAAATAGAATATTAAAAAAATTGTACACATGACAAATAACCGAAATATGCTAAGAAAAAACTATTGCAAACAATTTTAAAAAATATTGTACATGTATAAGCTGAGAAAAAGCTAGTACAAACGATCACTTTATATGGTTTTAGTTTTATTTGGGGAGAGCTACTCCAACTCAGAAGGTAAAGCACTTTTACAGTTATACGTGCATCCACAACAAATCTTTCATTCAAGTGTAAGTTTCTACCATTCATCTTCATAAATTTGCGAGTGTCACTATTCAAAAGAAAAAATAAATATTTAATATACATTCAAAATATTATATAATTATCTATTTAAAAGTCTCCCAAAAAAACAAAGTCGACTGAGACAGAATGATGACCAAAAAGTAAAAAAGTAAAAAAAAAAAGCTAATTGGATATAGCTGTAAACGCGGATTAAGAGTTAAAACCCAATGATGGGTTTTGATTTCCACCATTATTAAATGGTGGAAATGAAAGGAAAGGAAAGGAGGCTAACTCATGGGATGAGACATCAAGAAGAATGAAAGAGAAATTGACGGTGCATTTAGAAGCGTGCGTGAGCGTGAGGATGAGGAGGAAGCGCAAAAAACAATCTGTCCGGAATGTTTGATGGGACCCACACATGGAAAGGTCTTTAACGCGGTTTCGGTCGCTCTCACTCTTTCTTTCAGTCTTTTACGCTTATCTCACGCTGCCGTTTTTCTTTCTTTTGGGCAACCGTTATAACGTTGCCACGTGTTAATAGAAACTGACACATGAGAGAAATCGTGAAGGTCTTTGTAGACTTTAGAAGTATAAAGGAGTAGCAGCCGTAGATCTATTTTCTGATTCTCAGTATTGACCATGTCAGAATGGCTTATTTATGAGTAAGTTAAAGCCTGCAAGCTGTATAGCCTGTAGAGTAGACTGACCTACAGGTCAAGCAAATGAGTCCTGAGTTTCCATTATAATTAATCTTCAATGCCAATAATAGGATAATATTAAAAAATAACATTTTTTCCCTCTTTCCTCTCTTAAAAATAAAAATAAAAAAAATTTCTAAACTTTGCCATCCCAATATTTGAATCCAAGCTTTTAGAAATATCACTGAATTTTTCATTTTCTAAAAAATAGAATAAAATAAATACATAAAAAGAGGTGATATAATGGTTTCCTTGGTTAAATATAAATATAATAACATTTTATACGTTAAATTTAGGGATTCTGTGAATCACGAGAGTATTAATAAACAATGCGCAAGAGTATGAAATTTATTTCCTAACATTTCTCATTATGGGATTTAAATATAAAACCTCTACTCTCCAAATCAATGAGTGAATAATTTTTTTATTTAATTTAAGAATTATGTGAATCACGAGAGTATTAATAAACAATGCGTGAGGGTATGAGATCTATTTCCTAACGCTTCTCATTACGGGATTTGAATATAAGACCTCCACTCTCCAAATCAATGAGTGAATAATTTTTTTATTTATTAATAAACAACACGTGACGAGTGTGAGATTTATTTTCAAACGGGATTTGAATATAAGACCTCCACTCTCCAATTGAATCAGTGAATAAATTTTATTCCGAAGGAAGGGATTGATGGACCAATACTTGTTGGAGAAATACTTTTATCTTAGTCAAAAGGCAGGCTGAGAAAGGTCTTGTTTTAGAAAATACTTGTCCTGTACCCTTTTTGTTTTTTAAACAACTTTTTAGAAAAGCAATACTAAACTTAAGGAGGAAGTCTATCATCGGAGGTCCCTCATTAATCTTGCGAATAAATGTGCCATTAAATTAAACGGATGGTTTTGAAACTGAAAATTATACATTCACACAGTACCTCAGCTTTTAAAAAAAATGATGGAACACTACCTTAGAGCATTTTGAGCATCAAAAAGTTTTATTAATAAGATTCCAGTTTTCCAACTCCCCCATCCTTATTACCCACACGTGCTAATCAAAGATCATATGAGTTAACCTTTTCTCTTGAGTACGTGTTTATTATGTTGAAACAAAATTTTGATAACAGAATCATTTGCAATTTTCTATTTGATTGTCAACAAGATGCACCTTTTAGCCCTAAAAATCTAATTTTTCTAGCAGATTGTGCCCCAATGTTCTTTCCCTTCTTTCCTTGATATTTCCTTTGAGGGATTTGTAATTGTAGCTTGCCATGTAGTTCTTCATGTGCTTTGTTAATTTAGCAACAACAACAAAAAAAAAAGAAAAGGGGAACTTTTAGCGTGAAAATCAACCCAAAAGAAGGATAGTTTATGAGAGCTCTTAATATCTTTCCCCTAACTTGTGATATATATCTAAGTGAAGTGGTAAATGGTAATGGACTAAAAGGAGACTGGAAGAGGGTAGGATGAGAAATTCCGTTCAGCTCTCAGTCTCTCACTATGTATTGGAAAATAAGGTTACAAAGATGTATTATTGGGAAATTAGTAACATAATCACTTAAAAAACAAGGGAAAATGCCCAGGGGATATGCACGTTAGGTTACTTAATTAGGTCAGTTTTCCACTTAAATTGATTAAACAAAAAACATGTAAAATAAGATAGAAGATCAAGACCCAGCATCCCATTATCATTGAGTATAGTTTACAAAAAGATAAACTAATTCTGATAAATACATATTTTCCTTCCATTGCAAAATTTTGATTGGAATATTTGACCACTCATAAAAATTTAGGGTAAACTATTGTTTTTATTCATAAATCTTGCATGAAATTCGGTTTTCGTCCATGAATTTTGAAAAGTTCGTTTGTACACATGAATTTTATCGTTTTTTTTAAAAAAATTATGGACAAAATTCATGTGTAAAAATAAATTTTTTTTTTAAATTAAGGAACAAAAAACGAGCTTTTCAAAGGTTAATGATTTCAAAAAGCACCTTAACATGTTTCTAAGGGCATTCTTTAGTAAAACTCAATCATAAAAGGATAATGATTTCAATTAATTGATCATGCTCCTCTTTGTTGGTAAAATAAATGGTCTGCACATTAGTAATTGCGTAAAACCTAGGATTCCTCATGTAGAAAAACCAAACTCTAAGCTGGGAACAATTCAACATTAAATGAGAAATGACAAATAGGTTATAGCAGGCTAGCAGCTCTAACTTCAAATCCCTGGACATGATGTTACCTGAAGCCTGAAATTTTTCAGCAGAAGTTTGGTCAGATGTCTTGACCATATTCAGAACACGTTGATAGAATTAAGGTTACAATTTGGCCACCTGAGCACAAGCAGACCAAGAATTAGGATACAAGCTCAATTGAACAGCTAATCATTTGTCTTAAAGTTAAGAGGTCAAAGTGATTTAAAATTTTTCTTGGAATTTCTTGCACAAATTTTTTCCCATTTACATCACTTGAGCTGGAAAGGTGGGGGAGGCACTGTAATTGACAAACGATGGTATCAAGAAATTTTGAGACAATAATAAGCAATGCAATACTATTTGTCATTTATCAGAGCAGTTCCTTGTCATTATAGCTAAAGATATTTCATTTGATTTGGTGGGGGATCCCTAATTGAACTTTTTCACGAAATTGCATATGACTTACAGGTAATTATTTCAAACTTAGGGATCTTGTTTCATTTATTTGTATTTTCTTTATTGAGTAGGTTCCAAGTTTTTATCAGCGCCAGAAGTTGGTTCACATTTTGTACCAATCAAATTCCATCGGTGACCATATAGACTTTGGTTAAACTTACTCGTTACGAAATATATTCATATAAAATATATTAGTACCTAAGTTGGAATGTTAGGGAAAAGGTGAGCATAGAAATTGCCCAATAAAGTTTCTTATATTTGCTTTTTCTTCTTTTAACAACTTTGTTCTTGTCATCTTGTGTTACCTAAATGATCTGATATCAAGTTCATTTGAGCATCGGGGCGCGTCAAAGATCAAATCGATTTGTAATCAAAAGTTTTGCTTTTTCTATATAAAGAAAAATCACCATTGGTTTTCTTTGAATCGTTTCAACTTTCAACCAAAGACATTCTCAAATTATAATAAATTAAGAACACAGAAGATAAAAAGAAGTATTTGAATATTGGAGCTTACACAGCAAAAGTTTGAATGATTTAAATTCTGTCTTTTGATATTCAATTTTTTTTTTTTTTTGGTAGGGTAAGGTAACGTTAATAACCTGGTATAATTATAATGACGAGTAATTATTTTGAGGTGCAATTTAAATTATGTTTTTTTTTTTTTTTTAGGCAACTCCTTTAAAAATAGAGATACAAATTCTTCACTAGCCTAATTTAAATGTGTACTCAAAGAAATGAGGATCAAGTGGAGAGTACTATTGCAAAAATTATAAAGTGAAATAGGTGAAAAGAAGAAATAATATAAATACAAATATATTAGTAACACTATCTCATTCTCATTATGTCGGTGATGCTAATTTCGAAATGCAAAAAGGTGAGTGTTATTTCCGCATCAAAATATGTTAATACCGTACCAATAACACATTTTGTACGGAAATAACGTTTCCCTGAAAAAGTTATAAAGTGAAATTTTGATTTTCTGTTTTACAATTCTGACTATTTTTCCCTGTTCATTGACTTTCTATATCTCGGAGGAACTGCCGACGCATTTTTTATTATTATTTTTGGGTTATGAACTGCCGACACATATTTAATTGTTTTCAGTCCTGTTGAAGGTGGCCTGAGCTTTTGGGCCTACCTGACCAACCTTTGTACCTACCTCTACCTGAGTACTTGAAACATTTTTAGCTGGGCCAAAGTTGACGGAATTGGGCCTCACTTTGGGCAAAACTAAAACCAAGAACTGATGGTTTTTGGGGTTTCATCGGAATTTTTTTTTTTTTTTTTTTTTTTTTCTAGGAAATTAGAGATATTGATATTCCTTTGTCTACTTGAATGCTATTATTTACATGGGATAATTTAGTAAATATGAGCCAGTTTAATCTTTGATATAGTAGGACCAAAAAAGAAATTGTGGACTAGATCTGCTTCTGAGGCAACATGAAGAAACAGAAAGTGTACATCTCTTTTCCAAGCCTCCCAAAGCAGACTTTGTCATACCCTTTTACAATGATTGGCTAGAAAATTTGAAATCCTCTTCCTTTGCTTACTTGAATAGCCCTGAAGAAGATAGCTGTTGCTTCAGCTACTACCGGTTCACAGATAGGAGCAGCTCTTGTCTACAATTTATTTTTTGGTCCTACTTCATCAAAGATTATGGTTTTCCTTTAATCACGTATCACATGAATGATACTTTACTTTGACCCAGTCATATCAATATCTCCACTTTCCAGATTTTGCTCTAGTCCACAATTTCTTTTTTGGACATGTGATACTTCATGTCGTCCTCAAGTATCTCATGAATGATTTTTTTTTTTTTTTTTTCTTTTAATCACGTGTTATCTTCTTGTTTTGATTCTTTCCAGTCCAGAGGCCAGAGCTCACGAGTTTTTCAGTGGCCCTTTTGACCTTTAATAAAGACAACAAAATTACATGTAGGCAAGCTGAACATGAGGACACTAGTCTTAGCCCATGTGTTATTGATCTCGATGACCAAAAATAGGAAAAAAAAAAGAGTACTTGCATACCGAATTTCATTTCAAATCTGAGTACCTTAATTTGAAATAATGCTGTAGGGGGAAAAAATTGATTAAGACAAGTATAGGGCTACAAATAAAATAGGAAGCAAAGTTGGGTTTGGTCTTCACTTTACAGCATATTATATATATATTTTACAGCTTGGATTAGTCTATAAAATATCTTATAAATATCTACAAAATATCACGTATATGTTCTGTGAGGTTCTACTGTATTCTAAAAAAAAGAATTCTATAAAAAAGAAGGGAAAAGCAACGTGAAGAGGGGCTGCAAAAAAGACAAAAAATAGGGCAGAGAGGCAGAGAGGCAGAAAATTGGAAAAAAGACTGGAGAGGGTATCTCTCAGGGTGTTCGGTCAATGTATTTTACTATATTTACAGTTATATTTCGTATATTACAAATCTGGATGTGGACGTAAGCAAATTGCCGAACCACCTAAAATCATGTGTGTTGAATCTTTTTAGTTCGGATCAATTCTTGTTCAATTTTATCATCCAACAGTCTCCAATGGACTGAGAATCTACGTGCTGTGAGGTTTGATGCGGTTCCATTATAACGTGAAAAAATCCCACCTTCAAATGCCAATGTAAAACTAAAATCCTTCACATGGTCATAAATAAGTTATTGCTGTTAAGATTGAAGGTAATGAAGTGTCATATGGGTACTATTAAAGTAAGGCAGCCGCTTTATAATGGGCTCTATAGTTGGTTGAGTTCTACCAGTTTCCCAATATCATTATTGAAGGTGATGCCAAGGTGTGTATTGATCGATGAAGACTGCCCTTGGGCATTGCTCATTTCCACCAAGATGCTTGTTCTTTAATTAAAATTTTTAGTAGTTGTGTTTTTCCTTGGGTTAGTAGGAAAGTTAATGGTGTAGCTCATGCTTTAGCTAAATTTGCGACTCCTA